>RSEF01000011.1:921584-946110 GCA_003993805.1 Himantopus leucocephalus | reverse complement strand
TACTGAAAGAGAAATTAATCCCGTGTCGCTCAAACCAGGACAATTGCTAATTAAAAATACAGTAGGATACCGAGAAACAAAGGCAAAACTAAAAAGATCTTCCCCCCACCCCTCCTCCTTCCCAGGCTCAACTGTCTGCTCCCCGCCAAGCAGCGCAGAGGCGATGGGGAACGGGGGGTTCAGTCAATCCCTAACACTTTGCCTCACGCTCTTTCCTCACTCTTCCCCTGCTCCGACGTGAGGTCCCTCCCATGGGATACAGTCCTTCAAGAACTGCTCCAGCGTGGGTCCTCCACAGGTCCCTGCCAAACCTGCTCCTGCCTGGGCTCCTCTCCACAGACTGCAGCTTCCTGCAGGGCACGTCCATGCGCCATGGTGTGGGGTCCTCCACGGGCTGCAGGTGGGTACTGGCCCCACCACGGTCCTCCACGGGCTGCAGGGGGACAGCAGGTCTTCTCCACAGGCTGCAGGGGAGTCTCAGCTCCAGCGCCTCCTTCTTCACTGACCTCGGTCCCTGCAGGGTTGTTTCTCTCACATTTTTCTCCTCACTCCTGCCTCCCACAGATGTTGCGCAGCATTTTTACCCTTTCTTAAACACACTGTCACAGAGGTGCCACCAGAGTCACACATGGGCTCAGCTTGGGCCAGCGGTGGGTCCATTCTGGAGTTGGCTGGAACTGGCTCTGCCGTACCTGGGGGTCAAACCCCACTCCCGCAGCCCTCCCCCATCTCATTACCAACACCTTGCCACAGAAACCCCATACACACCGTTAACTCCACCTGAACCAATCTCTCCCGGTCTACCTACCACGCGCGCACCAGAAAGTCTCACCTCTCAAATCGCCTTAGGGTATCGCTTGCTAATTCCCTGTGAGATTTAGTTATATATAAAGTCTATTTTTCCCCTTTTCAATTGACACCAGTAAACAGCTGTGGTCACAGATGGATTGTCATCTACTCTTGACCCAGTAGACCAGACTTGCAAAGGGGGACAAGACCACACGTCTGAACACCCCCACTCTAGAAACATACACAGCTTAACAAAGATCTGCTGTTTGTCAGGAAGTCAGTATATCACTCTTCTCCTTCGAGCAAAAAGCTAGGAAGTAGGAAGAGGCTCAACGCAGCTAAGTGTCCGTTAGGAACATTTTGAAGAATGCAATGCAGTAGCCTTTCAGCTCACTGGAATGAGCAGCATTTGTATCGTGCAGAATACATACAATATTTTATTTACCAGAGCTGTACAATATTCAACAGGTAACATAAAAAAATTCAGGGTAGTCAAATTACTTGTAATAATAATAGGTGAGATCACGCAGGCTGGCGTGATAGCCA
Organism: Himantopus leucocephalus; assembly: GCA_003993805.1. NCBI lineage: Eukaryota > Metazoa > Chordata > Aves > Charadriiformes > Recurvirostridae > Himantopus > Himantopus leucocephalus. Next base: position 944,775 of record RSEF01000011.1, on the reverse strand, counting down.
CAGCACAACCGGCATCAGTTCAAGAGAACGTCGACCGTTCATTGCCCCGCTCGTTACTGGTGGAAAACCATCACAGGGAGCAGTTACACGGACCGACCTAGAGCCAGCTCTGTGAGCAGGCCATCCTCCCGCCCGCAGGGGCGTGTTCATTTGCAGGGGATCACTTTATTTCCACTCACAGCAACCGGAATCAGGAGCTTCCTGTACTCCAGAGGCAGGTAACGCTCTATCAGCACGTACAGCGGCATCTTGTCTGTCACCAGCCCTTGCCTTTGTTCAAAAAAAGAGGAGAGCAGAGAAGAAACAGTTGTCAGTGAAAAGTGTTTCCACTCAATGTCAGAGTAAAGTTTCCTTGCAGTGGCATTTTAGCATTTAATAGCCGAAATGCTGTGGCTGCTTGTGATAAGAGAAGCTACGGACTCCTATTTGCAGGCAACTTTCTCCTGCCTACGGCGCAGGCACCACGCTTGCCGACGCAGGAAGGCGGACCAGGAGAGCGACTGCAGGCCCACTTCCCACATGGGTACGCATCCTCCACAGCGAGCATCAGCATATCGATCCTTACCAAAGTATGAGCTCATTGCTTTGTAAATTCACAATCCACCTGCCATGGGATCAATTTTACTATTTAAAGATGTGCACAGGATGGTGTACCAGAAGCCAATAGCTCGTTACCCAGCAGATTTTTGACATTTGCAATTCAGAGGCGGTTGGTTTCAAACTCTGTAGGCCATCTAGTTTTCTAGTACACCATTTAGGTGACTGGCCTGAAAAAAATCAGCATCATCTTGCAGACAGAAAAAAGAAAAAAAAAAAAAGCAGCGTTTATTCCTGCTTTCCTTGTGGAAGGAACAGAAATACTGTTCTTATTCATGAACCAGACAACAATTTCCGATGTCTTTATGAAGCAGCGGAAAGGTATAGAGACATCTAGGAAAAGGTAAGGTAACAAAAGAGTACAGAATCCTCAAACCTGGCCAACTAAACCACCCCACCCCTCGGCCTCTTCATACTAAATTTCAGCACACACCTGTCAGGTGGGAAAATTACCATCTCCAGACCAGGACAGCAACAGATTATTCTTTTTAAGCACCAGCTCCCTCGACACAGGCCCACACAAAGCCAATGTGTGCCTGCAAAATCCCTCAGATGTCTCCACTGGAAGAGTTTCAGATGTGATGCTAAAGTCGAGGAATAACAACTTGGAGTAATGACTTTAAACGAGGAGCGACGAATTCATTTCAGCCCCCACAGAGTTTTACAGAGGGCTCCCAAAGCCAAGAATAAATCCCTTGTGTTTTGGTCACAGGACGGAGTAAATTGAGGCATGAGATGGGGGAGCTGAGGGAGCCCACGGGGAGAGGCTCTGAGCACAGTTCACGAAGGCTGCTGGCCAGCCTGCCCCTCTGCGGGGTCTTGAAGCGGCAGCACAAAGGGCAACACAGTTGTTAGGAGAGGACAGCCCAGGGCTGCCAGGCTGGAGGCTCATTTTCCTGCTCTGGAGAGGAGATGTCAGTTTGAACCCTAAGTATCAACTTTTGCAGAGGCTCCCTGAAAGGAGGGCGTAGCGAGGGGGGGTCGGTCTGTGCTCCCAAGGAACAGGCAATAGGACAAGAGGAAACGGCCTCAAGTTGTGCCAGGGGAGGTTTAGATTGGACATTAGGGAAAATTTCTTCACCAAAAGTGTTGTCAAGCATTGGAAGAGGCTGCCCAGGGCAGTGGTGGAGTCGCCATCCCTGGAGGTGTTTAACAGAGGGGCAGAGGTGGTGCTGAGGGACGTGGGTTAGTGGTGGGTTTGGCACTGTTAGGCTGATGGTTGGACGTGATGACCTTAAAGGTCTTTTCCAACCTAGATGATTCTATGATTTTGTTTAGAAGAATAAGTCATCAAAACAGACAGCAGGGCATGTGGAAATGCTCTCGCCATTTCAGCTGCAAGTGCTATTAGCAAAGAGATCGCTCAGGGATGCAAACGCTGCAGCCCAGCCTCGCACTTACTCTTACTCTGCTTTTTCTACTGACACCACTCATTTCCGTGCCCTAACTGCTTCACCCTTGCACACTCACCCCTCCTGCACAACTCCTGCACTCCCAACCCCTCACTACTTCCTCTTACCCCTCCACCACCGTCACCATGGAGTAAAAACCCACGTCCACAAACACCCGCCTGGGACAGAAGGCCAAGTGCCATCACGCGGAGTAAATCACAAGATACCACACTTACTGTGGACATACTCCTAGTGCGCACCCCGGCAAGGACAGTCTTACTGGGCTATCAAAGCACCACCAAACGCTCATACAGGTTAATAACAACCCTCCCTTTACCTTCTCATGAGGACTTCCAGGTCAGCCATCTCCACTGTCTTCCTCCCCGCATGGTTCGTGTAAGCTTCCAGATCGCTGCTTAACTGCTTGAAGTACCTCTCAGAGCTGCAGGAGGATTGAGGAGGGAAATAAAGTCAGGCTGCAGAGCACGTGAACACCAGCTACTCACCCACTTCTGTAGGGCAAGTTGCACTAGAGCTGCTCGCTGTGCAGGTCGCAGCCTGCCAGGGAAAACTGCCGGAGAAGAAACGCTCCGGAGAGTGCTCATGATGTTTGCATGCCGTTAGCTACAGCAGAGTGTGAATGGTGCCGTTTGTACCAGCTGGGACAAAACCCAGAAGCTCCTGCAAGGCTGCGTTGGTCACGGATACCCTCACAGCGGCCAAAAGCACCCAGCACATTTCTGTCCTCGTTTTAATTAGACCTCTTGTGACTCTCCCCAGCTGTCACCTTGCCAGCAGCGCTCCTGACAGGTTTGTTATTTCAGGAGAGAAAAGAAATAAAAAAAAAAAAAAGAGACTAGAAAGAGTGGGAGGAGGAGCAGTTTGCTGTCGCTTACCATTTTTCAACAATTTTGAACGCATCTCTGGCCACTGGCATTTTCACATAATGGCTAAATATCTTCTTTATCAAACTACTTGCTACTTCAGGCTCACGCATTTTCCTCTGTGATGCTGCCGAGCTCTTTGGAACTGGCTTAGCCCGCAGCGGCGACCTTTGAGGGAAGTTGAAAATTCACACATCAAATGAATAAACACGGGGGAGAGGCAGAGAAGACCAGGCTGAGTTTGGGCAGACCTTATGCTGAACTGGGAAGGGGGAAGAACTACCTCGAGCTCTTAATTCTTTCTCCCTCCCATTTCTTCAAAACCCTCATGCCCACGACGTACAGTTTGCAAACAGTTCACATGGCACTATGATCCCGGGAGAAGCAATCCAGGCTCAAGTATCCCTGAGATAAACACGGCAGCATAACAAATAGTCAGCAAACTACAGTTCCCTCCAACACGTAAACGGAGTTTTCACTGCATCCCTGTAGTATTCACTCTCCAGGAGCACACAGAGTTTGAGGCATCCACAGGTCACCTCTGTATCTGCAGACAGGAGAGTCTGGTCTGCAGGGTATACCTTTACACTGTTACAAACATTTGATTTAGGGGAGGGTTGTGGGTTTTGAGGGTTTTTTTTTTTTGTTCGGTTAGTTGGGTTTTTTGGTGTGGTGTTTTGGTTTGGTTTTTTTTTTTATTTTCCCTAGACAAGACTGTAAGTCCCAAAGGAAACTACTACTGTTTTCCGTTCTAAAAAGGAAAAATTGTAACATGAAAACAACAGAAAAGACCTGGAATCTCAGGCTACCGCATGCAAAACCCACACAGGGAGTGCATGTATCATTTGATTCTCCTTCCAGCCCACCTGCACATTTCTCTGTCAGAAACTCAGGGGCAGCTGGAAGAGCTCAGCCCCAGAGATGAAGTACATGTAGTAGTCAGGAAAAAAAAAAAAAAACCAACCAGCAACCAAGCAGTCATGATTGAAGTCATCTTGGTTACTGTTTCTGTACCTCAGAATGATTATATACGAACGTTTGGTTCACAAGATCAGGGGAAGATTGAAGTTCAGTGACTATATGAGACTTTGGTGTTTCTAAATCACAGAATCATAGAACGGTTAGAGTTGGAAGGGATCTTAAAGATCACCTACTTCCAACGCCCCTGCCATGGGCAGGGACACCTCCCAGTAGAGCTAAATGAAACATTCTGTGGCCCTAATTTGGCATAGTTGATCACAGTAGAATTGTACCGGTATAAAGAGATTATTTTATAGCAGAATGCCTTAACCGTGGCTCTCACATGGTTATTGCTCCAGTATGTAACCTAGAGTATTCCTCAGGCTTTTAACCTGAGCGTTGCCATCTCAGGAAGCAAGCAGGCCAACGCAGAACCAGACAGTATTCCATAAAGTGCAGACAAACCATGCACTTTTTGTGCAACAGCTTTGTGTAATCAAAATTATAGGTACAGAGCCTCGATTATCTGTTATCTCAGCACAGCTTGAAAGCCTGAAAAATCTGTCAGTCTCTTAATGTCCAGAAATTCCTATAAAGAATGTGCATCCAACTACATGGACTTCTTTTGCCAATGAGGACCAGCACTCTCTACAGAAGACTTAGCATTCAGCCATTCCATATATAAAAATAAATCAATAAATAAAGAGCACATCCCAGTGCAAAATCCCAAAGCAAATCTGCGTTCATTCTGCTCCACGTCAGCAGAGTATCTAAGACTCCTTTTTCTATTTTATAAATGTATTTTACTATTCATGATTAGAGCAATCATCTGGCACCTTCTGTAAGCATCATGCATCTCTGTCCACAGCAGTAAAGGGCACAAGAATTTAGTTTTATTGTTTATTGCTCCAATAAACAAAAATCCAGAGTCATGGGCTAGAAAACTCCTCCTGTTCCATGGGACCTATTGTTAGTGGTTCTGATGAAGCATATGGCCTCACCAAATTTCTAGTTAAGAGGGTGACAAATGTTAATTAGCTTGGAGTACTGCAGAGGACAGGTTCACTTTCTGCCTCTAGGTGAGTTTCATTTTACACTTAGCACATGAAAATATTAAATGAACGTTCATTGGAAGGACTTGAGGCATCAGATCTTCTCTGGGAGAGTACTGACGTTCACTTGATGGAACTCTTTATTCAACTGCTAAAGCAGCGAAGGAACTAAAGACTTCAGAACCGCTTATTCCCGGCTACAGCTGATAAACCACAACACAACTGACAAAGCTGGGCTCGGCTCTCTCCCCCTGGTACTTACACCCCCCACATATGCTTCTCCCAGGCCACTGCTGAAGGTGGCTTATACTTACTTGGGAGCAGCAGATTTTGCAGGACGTGGAGTTGGCAGCTTGGGAGCAGCAGGTTTTGTAACACGCGGAGTTGACAGCAGTGGCTTGTAGGCTGCAGCACGGACAAACGCGGGCGTCTTCATGGAAACCTCTGGGGGGGGAAAAAAAAAAGGTACTTGAGGAAGCGAACTATTTTGGGAGTTCCTGCAGCAAGGAGTGCTGCAGCACCAGACAGAAGCCCAGCCAGCTTCCCACACATCTGGCCCAGTGCCACACTGCCTGCGCTTAGGCTGTGGCTCCATGGCCCCCTGAACCAGCGCAACTGCTGGCTGCCGCAGTTCCACCCTCGCCACCTCCTGCCACACAGGCCGGTGGCTTCTCTCACGCCAGAGCCACCCCAGCTGCCCCCGTGCTGGAGCAGCAGGCTGGGCAGGGTGTAGGAACACACGCTCGGGGCCAGGCTGCAGGGGCCGATGGCTGGGTGAACTCAGGCTGCCAAGAAGACGCAGAATCTTTTCCCAGAGATAACTTCAAAGTCTGCAAACTCTACCGCATTGCCATCCTGCTAAATCAGTGGCAAATTATCCCCAACAGGGACGAGCAGATCAACAAAATCACATTACATGGGTCAGTCTATGAGCATCTCCCACATTCACGGATTTTCATAAATTCCCTCCAGCTAAGGCTCAGGTTATAGCCAGCACCTCACCTCTTCTTTGCTGTGAACTACCCGTATCAGTTCCCTCCAAGTCTAATCCGCATCCTCTAACTTCACTCTTGAACTTTTTCGCTTCTTAACAAGCGAGCGCAGGAAAGAAAGCCGTGTTCACAGAACTGAAATACTGAGCAGCTTACTGTTGAGGAGTGGTCACAGAGGGCCTCTCGCCTGCCAGCTTCCCTTGCAAGCTGAGTGCAGTCCAAGAATCCAGCATATCTGGTAACGGTGTCAACTTCGCAACCCTCCCGAAGACCTAGGACACCTGCCCCGTTATCGACGACAAGCCCAACTCCTAGAGGCCTCAAGTACCGCTGAGAGTTAAAACTCCACAACACAAAGGGTCAGGAGTCTCTCAGAGAAAGCAGGACTGGGTGAACTACCGTGGTTCCTCGCATTAGCTTCTTCTGAAGAAGTATTTGTGTGCTAGAGGGACAGGGAGCAGGATGCAGGGGAAGAAACTAGTTATGCTGAGGTTTCCGAGGTAAGTTTTATGACAAAAGTACATAATTTTTCATCTTTTCTTCCACTCCTTATTCAAAGAGACCTGTAAGATGCAACCCTTACTGTTCCACCCTATCAGCAGGGATCTCTTCATCAAGATCTTTCCATCTCTTCCTACAGCTGTGTTAAAGAGAAGCATGTTGACGCACTATTGTAGATGCCCTAAGAACAGCTACAGTTTTTCCTGTGGCAAAAGCGTACCAGTTCAACTGTCATCTTTGTGCCTTCCACGCTCCACAAATACATACAGGCATTGATATTCTCATCGCAGCTGTATTTTCCCACAACGCCTCAAATCCAGGTAACGGGATTCTTTTAGGACGTCCTTAGTTCACTTTTTAATTTCAGGGTGTATTATACTTCGAAAGACTTTAAGACCAGGCCAAAAGACACCGCTAAAACACACTCTGGGCATTCTCAAATGTGGCCTTGATCGAAGAGAACTCAGCCTGATATCCACGTTCTTCCAAAAGGCATAAGCAGTCTTGGGGCAACGGAGCAGAGCGCTGGAGTGTCTGAAGGACTGTTTAGAAACAGACACTTCCTCTCAGCTTTCTGGAAAGCCAGCCTACTCTTTTGGTTAACTGGAAAGGAAACCTGTAACCACACATACAAAATATGGGGTTCTAAATTAGGTTTCAAGTCTGGAGTCACGTAAATAGCATTGAACTGCTGTTTCCACAGCCGAGACATTAACAAGTCAGCATGAGGTTAGGAGTCAGGAAGGAAGGAAGAATAAAACAGAAGATATCCGCATGTCACTGTATAAAACCACTTTGCACTCAGTTTTGTCTATTTCTGCATTTCTATCACCTTCACCTCAAGAAGTACAAGATGATTTGGGTCTCTGACGCACCTGATGACCCAGTAACAATCTGGTCCTAGAAATAGCAGCCAATAGCTTCCCCTGGACTATGTGACTGACTAAACAGTTAATCTCATTATTAACCCTGTTGTTCCTCAAGCTATCAAGAGATAACAGGGAAAAATTTCTCCAACTGCCTTCTGCTACTGCTGCAATATTTTTCTTACCTGCACTCTCGGGGTCTTCAGCTTCATCCTCAGTAGGCTCTTCTTCTGGACCATCCAATTCCACCATGATAGGCTGGTCCTCTAGTTCATCTGCTTGTTCAACAGCTTCCTCTAATGGCTTTATCCCAGATGTTTCGGAGGAGGAAAAAGCATGAGAATGCCTGCCCAGACTTCCAGCTTCAACACCTTTGGCAATCTCACGTTCTAGAGTTCCGAAACAGGAAAGAAAAATGCATCACCGAAACAAGTATCACAGCCAAAATTTCAGAGCACTCATGAGAACAAACCCCAACTTTCCATTCCTGATAATGTTGCCACCTATTATATTCCTACCTTCAAGGATTAGGGTGTCAATACACTAAGCTAGATAAGGTGATGAATCCTCAACTTCTCCCTCTGCTACATCTAGGTGTGCAGAGGTTGCATGAAAAAAACAGCACTTGATAATGTGGAGAAGCCAATGAGAGGTCTCTGTGAAATTTTTATCTGAGCTCCTTTTAAATGAACTTCCTTTAATAATAACTTTCATCTCAAAAGAAGTCTTAACAAAGCCTTATTGCAGCACGTTGAACATGGAAGACCCAGCAATTCAGGAAAATTAATTCGGGAGATCCTGATTTGCCAACACGCTCAGAAGGTCTCCAAGTTTTATCAATCTTTGCCTAACTCTAGAACTCTCACTGGTAAGTTTTAATTAAGCTTCCCACAATTACATATTTCTAAGCAGTATTGCCAACATAATTTTGTTTTCCATTTGAGCAGAATGCAGTCTTTCAGCTTAAAATGCCAAAATTAGCATTTAGCCCAGACTGCAGAATGCAGAGGGGAGGGAGTTAGCAAGTCTCTCTCTCCCAGCACTGATGCCAACAATGCAACTTGAGCGGTCTTTGGCGTTAGAGACAGTCTTCAGTATTAGGGGTTGTCCTCACCAGCTTCAGGAGGGCCTTTGTGTTCAACACTGCCTTTTGCTATTCCCTCTTCTTCCGGAAGGGGCATTTCTGCTTCGACTCTGGCATCCTGTGCTGCAGTTATCTGCGATTCTGCTTTTTTGGTCAGTTTCTTCTCCAAATGTTCAGAATATCCAGCATTTGCACGATGCTCTGCAGCTAAAATAGGAAAGTCTATCATCAATCTTACCTACAAATCCCCCCCCAACCATACAGTTTAACAACCACTAAAATTTACATGTAAGTAAACTCAGCAATGGCCATCAGCTATAAATAAGGGAAGGAGACGCAGTTCCTTTCCAAAAGTTTACAGCTGAAAAATGCACTTTTTCTGGGTTTGCTCTACAGCCACCTAATTAGGGTGCACAGCGGATCCCAATGAAGGAATTTTACCTATCAGTAAGCAGAGCTCCTCCAGATCTGCCAGCTCTACATCTGTTCTTAATTTTTGGTGATTGTGTGAAAGACCAATTTGTTTTCCTTTAAGTCTAACAATACACGGAGTTTGTGCTCAGATTCTCCTCCCCCTTTCCTCAGTATTTCTGAATAAACAATTTTGGAAGAGATATGTTGCACTACAAAGATAGGAGTTTTAAACATCCCAGACAGGCCTCTAGCAGGCAGGATAAGGAGAAATAAGTGGACACGTGATTTGCATGTCTTTAAAAACTTCAGCTACTGAGGTAAAGTGTATTTAAGTACTCCTTCTCCCTACATACTAAATCTATAGTCCACGTCTGTTACCATATAGCTCAGAAATCCACACAGGTAATTATTTGAAGAAATCTTACTGGAAACTCTCGCAGTACTGTCACTTGCTGCAGGGTTTGGAAATCTTGGCTGAGCCCAGAACCAGAAGCTGCAAGAGTGGATTTTTACCATCCTTTCCAGCGACGGGGAGTTTCCACACTCACAAGTACAAGTGTCAAGGTCTTGGGAACCCCAAGCCCCAGTGAAGGAGAGAAGGAAAACTGACCAAAGGTGCTGCAACAATCAGTAATACCAATCTCACTAACAAGAACATTGGGCTCCCTACACCAACGCAGGGCAAAATCTTGCCTAAAGTTAAGTGAAATATTAACTAGCTTTGTGAGGAGAAAACAAAAGCTCAACACCGAGACTGCCTAAGGCAAACAGGCACCAGTGATTCTCTCGCGCTACTGGATCCCTGCTGGGATACAGTATTTTAACAGTGGAGTACCAGATGCTATTGAGACATCCAAGTCTGAATTTTTACCGATTTTTTCACCTGTTGCTAGTAGCAATACCTCCTGCAGTTTGGTATAACCTGCCAGCTGTCAGTGCCAATTGCTTCTCTCTAGTTTCTGCCCTGCCAGATCAGGGAGCTGTTTGTTTCAATTTGTTTGCTGAATCATCTCCTCCATGCCGCTCAAGGCTTTTCTTTTTAAACTTATATTTCACTCCCATTGCCTTTTTTTGCAGGCTGAGCAGTCCTTATCTTTAGTCATTCAATGTACAGAAACTGCTCCATATATTTGATTATCATTAATGGTAAAACTCTTCTTCTCTGTACCTTCTCTAGTTCTGTTAGAGATGGATAGGTTAGAACTGCATACAGTATTCAAAAGGTGAGCACAACAATCACTTCTGTAGCGGCACAGTGACGTTTTGTCATCTCTTCCTTTCATAATAATTTTTACACGTTATTTGCTTTTCTGACCAGCCCGCAAGCTTTGAGCTGGTGTTCACGGAACTGGAACAATCCTGAGGTGACTTTTACCTGCCTCAAGAGTCACATCCCATTTACACTTCACGCTCCACAGGTACACCCAAGCAAAACTACAACAGGACAAACGACTCAAGAAAGATTACAGGATGCCAACCTTACTTAACTGTAAATTTAGAGGTGCAGAATATCTCCTACCTTAATGAACTACTCTAAAAACTGCTTAAAACAAAAAGCTGTATTATCACGATAAAAAGGCAACATAACTGATTTTGCTGATACACCTGCTATATGCAAAAATTTACTTATGGGCACAGCAAATATTCAGTTTAAAATTCTAACAACAAAACTGTTGGTGCTATAGACTGTGCCGTTTCCATACTGCCATAAGGTAATTCGTATGAAACTTCAGACCTAATTAAGCCTAGGAAAAGCTAAACCTGCATGGCAATGGTCTTCTCTCATTTCCAGACACTGTCGAAGGAATAATGGGAAATTTACTGCACAATAAAGTCCTATTTTACTCTGCAAGTCACCTGAAAAACTCTTGGTTTTAATCAGATTAAAGCACTCCATTCCCTTGCGACACTGAAAGCGCTTCTTACCCTATCTAAAAATCTCTTCCTGTTCCACTTTGTTCACTGTCATTAGCCACCTCTTCTCCTGTATCGCTTACATCTAGGTCTTCAATTATATGGGACACAACTTCTCTCAAAGACACACTGAAAGATCTCTTAGGCTTTAGAGCGACTGGGGATCCCATTTACTTGAACTTCAAGATGGCAAAGAGAAGCTCCATCTATTAACAGCTAGAAATTGAGAGCACTAATGTGCCCCCAGTATCTTTTTACACTTCCTTTTAGCTTTCCTGATAAGTAAAAAACCCACCAAGCGGAGAGAGGAATACACATGAGAAAAAGTTCTTCCTTTACTTGAAACAGTTTAGGGAGTTCACCTTGTATCTTAGGAACCAGTTGGAAAAGTCCTTGCAACTATTTTTCAGTTCACACTGAGGAGCAGCATTGAAATCAGCCACCTTTGGTAAAACAGCAGAACTAACAATTAACTTTTGACGTTAATGCCTTACAAACTCCAGCACCTTTCAAGATACGCTCACACTCCCCCTCCTCTTCCTCCCATCTGATCCAGTCCCCTGTTCCACATCCTCCACACTTTTCTCCGCTTTATCCATCCATCCGTCCTAGAACTGCCTGCCATTGGCCTCTTCAGAGCGACTAAGCGTCTTCTGTTGGTCCCTTCCCTTGTACTTTCAAAACAACTTTTCCCACCAAGCTCGCCACAGACAACCCTCCAGAAGCACAGTATGGTGCAGCAGTCCACCAGGAGTTAATAATTTCTAAGCTTTCCAACAACCACACCAACCGTTCTTTAAATACCGCTTCTGTGGACCTTTTGGCAAAGGATCATAAAAAAACCTAAATGTAAAAGAAACAGTAGCTGTCCATACGTCGTGGAAAGCATAGGGAGCTTCGATTGAAGCTATTTACCACAGCAGATCCTGTCCTGCCTAGCTGTCCCAGGGTAACCTAAGCAGAAAATTTTAGGGTTACAACCGTGGGGCATGGTCTGTGCAACATGAGGAAAACGTGCTCCCGTTTACACAGCCAGGACAAGGTGTTTACAGGGAAATGGATGCAGAGGAGAGATACCAACCACCGGGGAGAAACTGGCAAGCAATAGGATGTGCAAAGCATTGGTACAGCATGACTAGGGAGGTGACTCCCTCTGTCCGAGGGATTTTCAAGACCCTGGAGATAGCAAAGCAGTTAGCTGTGACACATAAATGACCTTACCAGGGTAAAGAGCTAGACTAGTAATCTCCTGAGACTCCTAACCTTCTGAGACTCCTTCTAACTCTGCCTACAATTCCTACATATTACCTCCTTATCTCACCATATTTGTGACAAATTTACGGTGTCCACGTCTGGGCTCCCCAGTACGAGAGAAAGATGGACATACTGGAGAGAGTCCAGCCACCAGGACAATTAAGGGACCGGAGCATCTCTCCAAGGGGAAAGGGCTGAAAGAGCTGGGACCGTTCAGCCTGGAGAAGAGAAGGCTCAGGGGAGATCTCATCAAGATATGCAAGTATCTGAAGGGAGGGTGTAAAGCAGACAGAGCCAGGCTCTTTTTAGTCGTGCCCAGTGCCAGGGCAGCGGGCACAGACTGGAACACAGGAGGCTCTGCCTGAAAATAAGGAAACACTTTGTCACTCTGAGAGTGACTGAGCCCTGGAAGAGTCCGCACAGAGTTTGCAGTCTCCATCCTTTGAGACGCATAAAAAGCCGCCGGGACACGGGCCTGGGCAACCTGCTGTAGGTGGCCCTGTTGGAGCAGTGGGTTGGAGAAGATGACCTCCAGAGGTCCCTTCCTACCTCAACCATGCTGTGATTTCACATAATACCTGCTAAGCCACAAGTCCTAACCCACAGTACTTACTGCCAAGCACCACCTCTTCTGAAAAAGAAAGCCGTTCCATTGGGTTACCCTGCTGGGAATGATCTTGCTTATCTTCTCGCTGGTTTGCAGGTGTTTTTGGAGATACAGGACTCATTCTGTCAACGTGCTCACAATCAAGGATTAAGTCCTCAGAATATCTTTGGGTCCTTCCCTCATTCGTGCCCACACTGGATACCAGGCCCACCAGCCTTGCTTCCTCTTGAGCTGCATCAGAAATCTTGCTTCTCTGTGCTGAAGTTTTTGAATCCGATAGCTGTGGTTCAAGCTTGTTTTGGCTCTGTTCATCAAACTGAGGGTGAACAAAGTGCTCCGTGTTACTCAGCATGATTTCTGCATCACTCATCAGCATGGCTGTTTGAATCCCAGATGCTGTTTGTGAGTCCACAAGATAGTCCTGTGCTGCTTAGATAAAGTTTTAAAACAAGTTTTATGTGAAAGACTGCTGAAGGTCATAGGGACACACACTTATTACCAGGACTCGCATAATTCAAAATTTAAGTCATTCAACCAAATTTTATTCATCCTCCACAGATCTAACACTGAAACTGTATCACCACACTTCAATGACCCTAACTTTCTCTACCAAACCATCTCTCCAGCACCCACAGTTATAAACATGATCCCAAACGATTCCTGTGCTATATTACCAAATAATAAATAATAATAATTACCAAACGGGGTGGGAGCACATATTTAAGCACAGAATCAAAGCAACAACAGATGCAGAGCTTCATCCTAATCTGGCCTCCCAAACCACACTGGATTTCTGTGAACATGCTAGTGGCCTTCAAATTGTAAAATACAGACCACACTTCAGTAACTGCTTCTAAAAGCCACCTTACATAAGGCCCTCCCTCCCAAAACAGAAGAAACAGCACAAAAGAAACCTTTTCTCTTCAGCATGTTCTGTTCCACTCCGCCTTCAAAAGCTTCCAGGTCAATAACCCTGCGATGTTTTGGCCTCCGGAGTAAGCCTCTCTTTTCAACAGTGTCTGGTGGGATCAAGGAACCAAGAGACATGCGAAGAGATCTGTAAAAAGAGAAGGGAAGAAATAGTTTTCCAAACTTGCGCACTCCCCTTTTACCCTCAGATTACAGACAGGGTGCCACAAACAGTGAGACGTTTCACAAATCCCTTAGCTAGGAGGAATTTCCTCCCAAAAAAACCCTTGAAGATTACATGCCAGTCTACTCTAAACAAATCTTTTAATTTCATGATATCACCTGACATCAGGATACATATCACAGAGAACAGGAAACAGACTGTTTTACAGCCTCCTACCTGCAACAATATCTCTGAAAAAAGGTTCAGGAATTTCAAAAATTTTAAATAACCAAAAAAAAAAAAAAAAGAAAAAAAAATGTTTGAGAATAAAGATGTCCTCTAGGCGACAGCGGGGTGGTAGGAGAACTTCAGAACAAGTCTAAGAAGCTGCTTAGTATCAGTATTCACAGCAAAGTACAGCTACCAACACATTAGAACTTTGAGACGGGAGGTAAGATAGCAACATGCAAAGCATGGGAGAAGATGTATCTCAATGTACATAGTTTGCATCCTCAAGAGACCGGCCACGCTCAGGTCCCTCCTGTCCCTCTCTCTAGACAGCCCAATCAAAAAGGGGATTCAGAGGATTCAAAGATAGGAAGTACAGAATGCAGCTCTATCAATCACCTTGCATGGGACCACAGGCTGCAGCAAGAAAGGTGAAGTAAATTGCTAAGTGTGGCTAGGATCATTAGCAAAGTACATGGGCAACACAGGAGAAGTTCCTTGACCTGCTTAAAGTCCAGGAAAGTTGCACTGAAGACTGTGTACTGATTTATTGCTGAAAACATGAGAATGAAAGGCAAAAAGGAATGATCCTAATAAGTAAAGAGAGGAGCAATAGTAGCAATACAAGCTAGATCAACACGGGCATAAAGTGCAGAGCCACAATTTCTGAAAATCACCAGGTATTTAGTGTAACACCTTCAAATTCTATCACCAGAGCGGGACATAACTGTGTTGTTTCTAACACAGGTCTTTATCACAAACCCAGGTATCTATATGTTCTTCACAACTACAGAGGTAATATATCAAGGCAGGTATAACTAGGACAGCCAGAAATTAAGACATCTTAGTTTAAACTCACCGAGCCAAACCACTGCTGTCCAACGTTGACTGAGCTAGAAAAGAAATTTGTGACACGTCAGCTGAGAAACCACGCTAGCTGAGAAATTACCCTCTACACAACAGGCTGCAGGAACACCCCAATGGATACTCCTCTTTCTAGAGCCAGTTATGCTACAATCCTCAAAAGTTACATTTTGGTGAAAACAGAATTAGATGCCAGGTTTACTTTACAATTTCTTGTCTGCATTTCAGAACTGCATATTAGAATTCTAATAAGCAATTTCTGAAAAGGGTGCTAAAACAGTTATTTCATAGATTATTCAATACGGCGCACGCCCTCACACTCGGTAATATTAATCTTGCAACATTAACAGCAAGATGCTAGGCTTGGGCCTCGGTCACAACCACCCTTCAGCAACCCAAACCAAACACTAAAGCATCTGGAAGCTTTAGAAGTACAGGTAACTACTCAGATTGTTGGTGAAACTGTAACTCAACCGTGTTCTATGCACAAAGTCTCCAAAATCTGAAAGCACATCTGGAGAGCAGTGACATAATCATGCTCGTGCTAGAAAATACAAGAGCACTCCCCCTCTGCTTTTACAGAGCTGCCCGCATCTCAGCGGAACACGTTCAGACCAGGTGTCAGGCTGAAGAAAGACAAGTTGATTTTTTGACCCCAGGCAAATCAGGGTGGGATTCAGCTCCAGATTAAAATATCCAAACACAGGTGTCTATGTTCCCATTACAGTCAAGCACAATTAATCAAACACAGGTATCTACTTTCGGGTGAGCTGAATCACTCTCCAGACTCCACTGACTAGATCTCCCCTAAACTTTGGGAAGACTTCAGTTACCTAGTGTACACACAGGCACGTAATTCCGAGCTGAGGTACAGGTGTCTGTAATTTGGAGCCGAATCCCACCCTTGAATTCTACTCCAGTCGCTACTGCCAATAGGGTATGTAAACCAAGGTGAGGTGTTTTACCTTTCTGTCTCTGTTAAACTGCAACTAAAATGAAAGTTATGTTTACTAAATTTGCAAATTTATGTTTAAAGGGGAAACTTACTCCAAAAAACATTATTTTTTTTTTATAAAACTACAGGACCCTTTCTTCTCCAAGAACTTTAAAACTTCTTTGACGCAGACGCAACAAAAAATGTGCCGCTCGTTTCTGGAATCAAGGGGAAGACAGGGATTGCTCCTTTAGCGACACTTCAGAACTCAAAGAGCACCAAGTTGCAAAAATAGTCAAGAAGTTATGTACAGTCAGGGCAGGACCTGTAATTTGGCTCAAAAAGGCTTCTTTTAAATTTGATAGGAGGGGCTTTTACCTTCTCCGCTACCCCCTTTGCACAAGATGCTGCAGTCTCGCTTCCAAACATACAACTGCCCAGCTGAGAAATTACTAAGAACTAAACTGCAGCAGATGAAAACCAATTGACGGCAAATGCAGTGCTGAACAAGGTAATTTTTGACTGTGGCCTTACCTTGGTTCTGAGGAAGTCGTTTGTCTGCTGCTCTCTCAAATTCAGAAATGCTGAATTTCTTTCTCTTCTTAGTCATATGGAATGTGGTGATAGATGTGTCCTCAGGAACAAGGTCTGGCAGTTGCATTTCCCCCCTACCAACACAAACCAAGCCTTTAACAAAGGACAACAATATCATTTAGCTACCCTAGAAAGGTCCCTGCACCACTGCTGAAAAGCAAATTGGAACTTGTCCTTGCTGCAGCAGAAGTAAGGAACTAATCAGCAAATGCAGGAATGTGTCATTGTCTCCTACTCAATCAAAGTAAATTTCACAAAGAGAATCAAAACTTGAGCATATATTCCAAACAACACAGCTGAGAAAGGTCAAACTAGAGTAAAAGCTTGGACTTCCTACAAGCTCGGTAGCTCTCTTCTCCTAACAGCACACAACAGCAATCATTACAGTGTAAATGAAAAAGCTATCATCATGAAACAACACGAGGTATCACAAAGCACATTGGTACACAGCATAGACACGTAATATCTCAGTCAGGCACTGGATCGGGATCAAAAAGTAAGTTTCTAAGATGCTTTCCTCCTTTACTGAGAAGTTCCAAGAATCCTCTCTCATGAAGGTCACATTCAGGCAGGAGCCACTGCCAGCCCTCCACCGTGTCCTGCAGAACTAGAGCAGCGCATCCCTCCCACAGCCAAGAGCTCACATCTCGGCGGACGTAGCATTCCGTACCCTTTGCTGCAATAAACATGGTTTCAATACAGCAAGAATAGTAAGGCGACATGTCTACGGGTCTTTTCTCCTTACAAAATACATTCTCTACCAGTCAGAAAAGCGGCTAAGTTTCATTACTGTATTATGAGCATAATGTAAGCCTGAGCATCAGAATTAACTGGCTTGTAATGGGGAACAAAGGTAAAGCAGTGGGGAAAAAAAAGATTGCTCATTTTTTGCATTTATCCTGGAAGATGCTATTATGAGGGAAAGCATCCCAAATCCCAAAAAGTTCAACCAACCCAAATCCCAGAAAGTTCATGTCAACTGAAGTAAGGTTGTGAGGAAACTTTAAAAAAAAAAAAGACTTAATTTGTTTTTAAATTTAAAAACATTTTTAAAGTCTATTATCTGTTTAACTTGAACAACTAGCTAACGTATAAAACCCTGCAAAGATCCAACTGTCTTGTCTTTTCATTTAAGAAGGGCTGATGAGAAGCACATTCAAGAATTACAAGCAAAATCAAGTAGAAACTCATATAATATTGCTCATCTTTTTTGAATTAAAAAAACACACAAACAAATAAACAAGCTACCACACTTACAGAAAACTCAAATGTTTCTTTCTCTATCAAAAAATCAGGAAGATTTGCTTAACATTTTACATGACCCGCTTAAGGTTGCTTATGGTCAATGCAAAAAGTTCAGCTATAAAGACAAAACAAAAGAAATCACATTATTTAGAACAGCCTATTTTGCAGTAAGCAAAAACACATATAAGTGTTGTGACAAAACCGGCTAAAGCAAAGTAGGACCTACAACCACTACTGGTTTTCTCCTATTTCATAACAAAGTGGAAGGAAACAAACCACACTTCAGCCTCTCAGTCAGGCCCATTAACTTAAAATATTAACGGAAGCTAAACATGAATAAAAGCAGCTGAGCCTCAGACAAACCTCCCCTCCAAACCACTCTACAGGAAGGCAGTAACCCCTAGCAGCCCAAAACAAGGACAACCCAGAGGCAGTAACACCATAAAAAGCTACAGCAGCCCGGATACGAGGCACAGCAATTGCTCATTACACCTCAGCATCGTCAGCACACGGCCTGTAGCCTTGGGGAGATCCAACAACTTCTATTTTAGTGTTTCACAGACAACTAAGAAAAGTAGGCTTCCATCAGTGCTGTACCCAGCACTTCCACTGCAAAAGAGATATTAAAAGTCTGCATTTAAGAAGGGGGACTAAGCACAAACCCGCAGTATTTACCATTCAGTCCCCCAGTCCCAGTGATTCCTATGCGACTTTTAAAGCCAAAGAAACATTCCTGAAAACCCCACCTGAGAGAACACAGTTCTGGTCACTGAAACAGAAGTAAAGAAATCCTGCTCCCCAATCCCATTAGCATCGCAGGAACTGCGGCTATATCTGGCAGTGCGAAAAGCCACAAATATTACTTACATGCTGGAAACCCTCTTAGATGGGAGTTCTGATCGAGCTTCCACCGTTTCTTCACGTCTCGATACCTGAGGTGCCAGAGGTGAAACTTGCGGTTCTGCCAACAAACCAAAACATTTCCTTTCCACAATGGAATCCAGCAAGAATGTCAAAATGCAGCAGCGTCAAATATACATTCTGTAAACTACATTTAATAACGGATTAAAATAGAGACCTGGTGAAAACTACTGGGGTTCTACTCCTAGGAAGGCTGGCACGTACAGTGACAAAGCGAACGGTGACAAATGGCAGCGCTGGGGTTCCACGTACTGCAGCAGAGGAGCTGAAGTTTGCAACAGCGTGTGCCTCTACAATTCACACACCATCCTACAGCTAAAGGCAACACGAAGGTTACGCGCTTGCTCGCCAGGACCAGAAGACTGAGCGAATAGGATTTTCAAGAATGTGATTTCATCAATGCAAGACCCGGTCTTTGAGACAGAGCTGTTTCGCACCACCTCGTTCAGCTGCCACCGCAGCGATTACTCTTTTACACAAATCAGTCATACAATGGTCTGGATTTCTGTTGCGCCTAACAGGGTAAGGCTAACGGGCTACAAGAGAACACCTCTTGTTCTCAGCTCCACCAAAACACTGTTCTT
Organism: Himantopus leucocephalus; assembly: GCA_003993805.1. Lineage (NCBI taxonomy): Eukaryota > Metazoa > Chordata > Aves > Charadriiformes > Recurvirostridae > Himantopus > Himantopus leucocephalus. The sequence goes on along the minus strand of RSEF01000011.1, from coordinate 925,817 downwards.
CTGCTCTCTGTTTTCCTGAAAAAAAAGGTACTTACGCGTCCAGATGATTCTCTTGAGCATAACCCGTGGCGTGTCATTGTCATGATCAGGGAACACAGTTGGTCTCTGCTTCAGCAAGGCGGTTCTGCCGTAATTATTCTCCTTTCGTGAATCAGATACGGTCTAAAGAGAGAAATCAGAGGCATGCAATTCAAAAATCCTATTTTCAGCATTAAAGGCGAATCTTAGCATCAAAAGCATTCATCACCCATCTTCTAATAAGAATCTAAGCTAGCTAACATGAAACCTTTTCCAAATTCCCCAGAAGAAATTGCGCACGTTTGCTTCCTAACAAATCCTGGCACTTCATTTCGGGGCGATTCGCAGGGGTCTATCATCCAGGTGGGTTTCACCGCACACCTCTCAGCGCGAAAAAAAACCCGGGGGAACTCGAAAGCACGGCCCACCACCCTTCGTCCCTAGAACAACCCAAAAGGGCCAAATAAAAGACGACCATAACGGAGGTGGAAGGCTGCAACGGCCCTGGCTATTCGGTGAGCGCGAAATTCGGGGCTTTCGGCCCGTTTTCCACGCCTAAAGGCGAACAAGAGCAACGGAGCCTCCTCTGCTCCCCCGCTCGGAGGGCCTCGCTTCTCCCTCACACCCAGCGGGAGCGGGAACCGGCGGGGGGGGGGGGCGGCCCCGGCCGCGGCTCTGCCTTTCCTTTCCCGTCCCTCCCCTCCCGCACACCCCGCGGCGGGGCCGCCGGACCCCCTCCGCCACCTTGGCCGGGTGTCGGCCGCGGCGGGCCCGCGGGCGGCTGCTGTCGGCCATGGCGGGGTAACGGCCGCGCCGGTTCCCGCCCGGCCGACGTCTCGCGAGACCTCGCACCTCTCGCGAGATGACGCCCGCGCGCCGCGCGCACACCCCCCCCCCCCCCCCNTTCCTCCGGAGACGGGAGGGGGTGTGGGCGGGGCGGGGGCGCAGCGCAGTGTGGGGCGGGTAGTTCCGGCGCGGCGGCGGCGCCGCGGTGCATTGTGGTCCGCGTAGTTCCGGTACGGCGGGCGGCGTCGGCGGCGGGAGGCGAGAAGGCCGCGGTTGGCCTTGTGGGAGCTGTAGTTCGGCGGGGCCCCCCCCGCGCCCGTTCTCCCCGCCGCCGGGGCCGCTCAGGGGTGTCCCCCCTTCCCCCGGGAGGCTTCCCCGCCATGCCGGGCTTCACCTGCTGCGTGCCGGGCTGCTACAACAACTCGCACCGCGACAAGGCGCTGCACTTCTACACCTTCCCCAAGGACGAGGAGCTGCGGCGCCTCTGGCTGAAGAACGTCTCCCGGGCGGGCGTCAGCGGCTGCTTCAGCACCTTCCAACCCACCACGGGCCACCGCGTCTGCAGCGAGCACTTCCAGGGCGGCCGCAAGTCCTACCTGGTGCGGGTCCCCACCATCTTCCCGCTGCGCGGCGTCAACGAGCGCAAGGCGCAGCGGGCCGCCCGCCGCCCCCGCCCCACCGCCGCCGCCGCCGCCGCCTCCTCCTCCGCCGCCGCCGCCGCCGCCGCGCAGGGTCCCGCCGGTGCCGCCGCCGCCGCCGAGGTCCCGGCAGGGGGCGCGGCCGAGGACGTGAAGCCCATCGACCTGACGGTGCAGGTGGAGCTCGGGGCCGGGGCGACCGCGGGACCCGGCCCCGGGAGGCTACCGGCAGCGGCGGCGGCGGGGGGGGGAGAGGAGGTCCCGGTGGAGGGCGGCCCCCCGGACCACTCGTACTCGCTGTCGTCGGGCACCACGTCGGAGGAGCTGCTGAGGAAGCTCAACGAGCAACGCGACATCATCGCGCTGCTGGAGGTGAAGATGAAGGAGATGAAGGGCAGCATCCGCCGCCTGCGCCTGGCCGAGGCCCAGCTCCGTGAGGAGATCCGCGAGAAGGACCGGCTGCTCCACGCCGCCAGCGCCGGCACCCGCAAGCGCCACGGCCTCTGAGGGCCACCGGGGCCCGGCTCGGCACGGGGCTCTCCGCCGCCCTCGGTGAGGTGCCCGGACAGAGCGGAGACGGGGTGGGCCACAGCCCCACAGCCCCCCGTCTCCCCCTGCCCGGTCCCTCCTGCCCCTGCCGAAGCAGCCCCCGGCCGTCGGATGCCCCTGCCCGGACGGGGCGGCCGCTGTCGGCTCAGTGCCGAGCCCCGTTACCCATCCCACGTTATCCCAGAGCTAGCACTACGGGCGCCCGCCGGCGTCCCGTCTACGCTGGGCCCATCCGGCAGCGGCGGAAAGCGCTTCTTTTAGTGTCGATGGGACCCGTGTTACCACAAAGTGGACATAGGGTATCAGTTTGCAGCAAATAAACTGGCTGTGTGCTAAGTGAAGTCGCAGCAACACTACCCCCTGGAGAAGGCGTGTCTGAAAGCGTGGTTGGCACCCGACCCTTCACAGGAACCAACAACGATGTCGTGTTTGGCCTCGCTTAGCAGAGGCACGAGGAAAGCTTTAGAAACCCTCTCAGGGTGATGTGTTTCTTCAGTAAATTACTGATGCCATAAAAAACTGCTGTTTCTAGCGTGAAAGAATCCCCGGATTAAAGAGTGCTCTTGTACTATGTAGTTTTTGCTTTTTCCGCAGTACATCCGTATTTGTTACAGGTGTCTCGATGCTCTCAATGCTAGAAAGGATTTACGATCCGGTACCGAGAACCTGGTGGCGTTTGATGGCTGTAGTTTATCTCGTTGGCTTAAGAACTCCCTCTAATGAAACGGAGGCTTTGTAACACGTCGGAATTTAAATCCTCGGCTTTCGTTCAGAGAACGGGGATGAAACAGAAGCGAAGCGAGTTTATCTGCAGCGGTTGCAAACCCTGGCTGTCTAATCCTAAACTGGTGGGCATGACTCATCATCTGTACATTAAGCAAGACCTTACTGAAACGTGCTTGCGTGTTCTAAACCCAGATTTAAGAGTATTGTAACAAACCTACGTGGAATGATTGTGTAGTTTCTGTTTCTAGCCAGCCGTTAGTCCCCTCGCTTTTCAGCAACAGGAAACCAAATCGACGTTGGCTAGAAAGATGGCGGAGTGAGGGCAGCGAGGCTGCTCGTCTGGCCTGAATGTGTGCTGCCGGGGCAACGGATACCTCAGCGTTGTATGAGGTGGAGGAGGAGGAAGAGGAGGGTATCTGGTGCACCCGCAGAGCCCTGCGGCGATGCGTACTTAGGGGGTGCGGCTTCGATTAGCGATGGATGTTGAATACAAAAGGCAGTTCACCACAGTGTGCCCATAGCGACGTTGGAGGGAGGAACGCCCAGGTGTCCTCCGGGTCTGCGAGACCCTTCTCCTGCAATCAGTGCGCGTTACGCTCGGTAGATCGGGATGTCAGTTTTACTAAATTTTCTAGAAGTATTTTCTAAATGTTAAAAAAAAAAAAAAAAGTATCGTTAGTTTGAAAATATCGTAATCTTTGTAACACTGGCTAATGTAGCTTTACAACTGTCCGTTTCGATACTCTGTATGACCGAACGAAAGGGCGCAGTGGGATTTGGTAGCCGGAGGTTTCTCTATTGATCATGTAGCCCAAGGCGTTGGTTGTCCCGGCCTGCTACGTGATGCATGGGTCATTTTTCTATTAACGTGTGTACTGAGTTGGATGGTCGACCGTAAGGATACTACAGGTCTATTCATGTACTAAGTATTTCCCATTATTTCATTTTAATTTATTTTCTCCAATCTGATATGTAGCTCTTAACTTCAGCTCCGTGGCATACTGATTTTTCCTGCGAGTCAAGTAAGCAGCGATTTTTTTTGTTTGTTTGTTTGTTTGCTTGTTTTGGGTTTTTATTTTTATTTTTCGGTAAGGAAAGCAGATACCTGCTACACCATCTGGTTTAACGTATGGAATTAGTCCAGCAGATCTATACGCTCCCATCAAGACAATAGGCAGCACAACGTCTCTCCTTACAAACAAGACAGGTTGTGCGTCCTAGCTTCTTGAGAACGTGCGTGTCGTAACCGTCGTGGTACTTTTTCTACCATTGGAATGCACTTCAGGATGTTCAGCCATTCGGCCTGCTGGACTGGTTAACTGCTGGACTCTTCGACTTCTCCAGGTTACACTGAGGTGCTAACATGCTTAATTTTAATAAAGTATATTTTGTTTTGTTATGTTTCCGTGCTGTATATATATATATTTCTGCAAGGCTGGTGGCTGGAGCTTGTTGTCTTCTGTTTTGCAATGTTTTTTCATAGAATCATAGAATGGTTTGGGTTGGAAGGGACCTT
>RSEF01000011.1:889109-921484 GCA_003993805.1 Himantopus leucocephalus | reverse complement strand
CGCTCCAACAGCTCCGTGTCTTTCCTATGTTGGGGGCTCCAGAAAACCCATGCCTGTGATGAGGTGAATATCTTTACATTCATGTCGGGTGAGGAAGAGGAGTCTGAGGTCCGTTTGGTGTACGCCATGCCTGCCTGCACAGGGTTAGAGCTGTTTGGATGGGCAAATGGCTGTTAGGACAGGGGTGCTCTCGAAATAGCCAGGAGTGATTTGAGCAGCCAGAGCCAGGCTTCCCGCACAGGGCTTCTGCTGGAGGGCCAGCACGAGCCTCCCACGGTACGTGCGGAGGAGAAAGGAGAAAGTGTGGCCTCCCGGGAACCAGCCTCCTGCAGGGAGGAGCTAGCCTGTAGTATCTTTGAATCTGTAATTCAACTTCCCAAAGTTCCTAATTTCAGATTGGTTTAGAGCTTTAAGTCTCAAGCAATTCTAAGTGGCAAAAAAATTCAGCTGTGCCTCAAACGTCACACTTTTGGGTTGAACTGGGAGTGTTAAATGAAGCTGCATGACAAAAGCGAACGCTTTTCCTCATGCACATTTTCATTCCCTCATTTGCTGCTAAATTAAGGTAAGCGAGCAACAGCACTGGCAGTGAATGAAGAGGCTAATTCTGTAGGAAGGCACCTTAATATGCTAACAAATAAACTGTATTACTGCTCCACGCAAATGCTTTTTCTTCTGTTTCAACTCCTCACCTTTCTGCATCCTGTGTTCAAATCTAGCCTATACCCTCACGGTATTTTTCTTCTGCCAGCTTCCACTATTTTTGGTTGCCACATTCCCGCATCTGTATATTATCAAATGTTAGCCCTAGAAGGGGACTTGAAGAATGTTTATTTACAATGGCTCTATCGTTCTAAGGGAAAACCTTAATTTCATCTTTGTAACAATCACCCCTAGAGATTAATAGTAACTCCCTTTCTGGGTTTTGTACCTGGTTTTAAGTTTTTCTGCAGTAGTAAGATAGCCTTTAACCCAGTGGGTTAACGGTTTTATTTCACTTAAGATGATGCATTCTTGCTCAACATTCTCAAGCTGCAGAGCTCAAGCACTAAACAAGTCGCGTTGTCCCTAAGTAGCCTATATCCAGTGTTGTTGGGAAGGGACAGAGAGGCTCTTACGTGACAAGAAAAATTAACAAGCAGAACCAAACAGGAGAAAGGCACGGAGAAACTCCTCTCCAATGCAAAACCCTCTCTCCCATAGGTGAAACACTAACCGTCTTCTCTGCATGCGCACAAGGCTTCCTCGGTTCATCCGTATTTTAGAGATCAGTATCGCTCTCATTAAATTACTGGACAGACGACTGTTTTCATGACCTCTGACACAGCATCTTTCGCAGGGGGGGTTGTGGCACAAGGAATATTCCCTAGTGTTCTGCCCAAACTCTTCACCTGCAGTTCTTCTCTTCCGTTGTTGGAAGCCGTTGTGTCGGAAGTCAGTGTGTTCCCACACCAACTCCACCTCTGTTTCCCTGTCTCGTGTCCTTCCTGCAGCTTTGGAAGCTGCCTCCTCTTGCAGTCCTTCCCGCTGTTCCTACCTCTGCCCTGTGACCAAAGCCCTGATGCGACAGGGTCGAAGTTACTGCGCCAGTGAGCGCCACAATGCAGAGGCTGGAGATTCCTCTGGGAACTGGTGTGCTAGTAAGCGCAGGCTGATGGGCTGGATGGTGGATAGCTCTCTGATACAGCCTGACTTCCCCGCTCTCTGTACACAGAGCAGAAATGCTGAAATTCTGGGCTAAATCAGGGGTAAATTGAAAGAGATGGCACCAACAAACCCAACCTTCTTCTCCTTGCCCTTCTTTTACTTCTCTGCATCTCACCACATGCCCTCTTTTTACTCTCAGGGGGTGTCCAGGCCCATTCTTGGGGCTGGCTCCCCTTGCTATTCTTGATCAGAGCCCAGGTAGTCCGACAGGCTCCTCATATCATTCCCAGATCCAGGAAGCAGCAGCAGCCTCCCGGGACCAACAGTAAGGAGGAAGCGTCCAAAGCTTTCACTTTCCTCCTGAGTGGAATGCAGGAGCGCTCCCAGGCTCCCAGCATCACAAACTTGTCATCACCTAAGGGCTGGGGCAGAAGTGGCCAAGGAAAATGTGCTCACCTCTGGTCAGGATGCTTGCTACCAAGCCCAGTGTGGACTTTTGTCACACACTTCATAGCACCATCTCGTCTTCATTGCCTTGATTATTCTTCGGTTTTTAGATTGCACATTTTCTAGGGTAAAAATCACCTCTCTTGTCCACTTGCACATAGTGCCCAGCATAGCAGGGCTTCAATGCTGCCTAGACAGTGCTACCCTTCTTAACCTCTGCTAAAAAAATAAAGACTCAGCATCATTCAGCTGCTGCACAGTCAGTTCTCGCTTCAAAGGGTTGATTGTTTCCCCACAGAAATATCACAGTTCAGAGAGGCGTGCTGGGACAGCCCAGAGACCTGACGGGCACCTGCAAGGCACCAGCCAGCCACACTTGCACTGGTCCCACAACTCATCTGGGAATCACTGCGCAGGAAAAGAACAAAAATGGTGGGCTCTCATGGGTGGTGAGGTTACCATCTGCTGACGGACCTTCACTGCTTCACTTCTCTCTGGGTATGTACTTTCTGATGGAACATGAGTTAGGAACAGCTCTAACACAAGCAAAACATCCCTAAAACCCAGTCACCTCCTCCTCGGGACCTTCCATTCAGCCCTCATCATCTCATTTCTACTTCTCCTCCCAAATCTCATAGCAATTCTCCCTCAAATTCTTACTGCATCGCTCCATCAAAAATTAAAAGCTACACTGCACAGAGCAGAAAGGGGCTACTATAGCTGGGCAGTCACACCATAAAAGATACTTATCCACAGAAAGGAGCTATTACAGCTGGGTAGTTGCATCCTAAAAGATACTTATCCCACTATAGTGGCTACTACAGGAGCAGCAGAAGGAAAATCAACAGCATCTTATACTAAAGCCTGCAAGTTCCATGCTTGGGTCCTATGTTTGGAACTGACACCACAACAGATCAGCTAGAACAAGGGACCCCAGGTGGTCCATATCATGCAAGTCCTTCTCCTGTGTCTTTCCATATGAAGAACAAATGAGAAGTAGCTTTTCTGTATATTCACAGCTTTGCCTTGGTGTGTAATCAACCCAGTTCCTAGGTCTTCCTAGATAAATCTGAGGGTTGCTGCGCACAAACTGTTTACCCATGTAAGTATGTCACAGGCTCCACAATTTCAAAAACAGGTTTTGTTCATGACACAAATCCTTAAGATGAATCCACAAAGAACTGTGGTCAGGATGGTGCTCCACAATTTCAAAAACAGGTTTTGTTCATGACACAAATCCTTAAGATGAATCCACAAAGAACTGTGGTCAGGGTGGTGCCAGTCATTCCACTGACATCTTTACCCCCCCTGGGGGAGAGACATCAATCAGTAACAGCCACAAGGTGCAGAGCACATGCACATGTCTCAGGCTGGCAGCTGGAGATCTGAGAATGTCATGATAAAGGCAATGAAAAAGCTCATTGTTTTCTCCCAGGCATGAACCAGCACCTCAGTCAGAAAACAAGGGGGAGAGAGGGAAAACAAAAAAAAAATCACCTATTTATTGTTCAGCTGCTCTTCACCTGGCCTCGGTGGAGTCTCAGCTGCCTGCAGTCTCCGTTTCCAGGCCACGTGGGTAATAAGCCATGAGATGGTGACCAACACAGTGTTGGCACACAGGTTTGCCTCTTTGGAGTAGGAGAAACCTGTTGAAAATACTGTCAGTGCAACATTAGAGGAGTCTAGGACAGAGGCTCAATGTCAGCCACCTCTATCTCCTTTTCCTAGTACTGCCTTCAGCATCAAGCCCAGACAAACGCTTTGTGGACCCATCTCCTTCCAGGGTTGCGCGATGCCGTTTCTCTCTCAGAAGCAGACAGGTAAGGGTCAGGTTTGCCGGCAGAGACCTGGGAACGTTCAGAGCTGGATTAAAACGCCACACTTGGTACAGGCCAACTGCTGAGCTGTCTTTCAGGCTCAGCCCTATGATCTAAGTACCCACTAACGAAGATTTCTCCTCTTTCTAAGCCCTCCCTGCTGCCGCCCGACTGAATGTGGCACAGGCCTCCAGCGAGACCGAACCCACGGCTTTTTGACCACCCATGTCTTCGGAAGTACTTATTTGCAGGTTTTTTTTCTATCACCCCACGCCTTCTGTGCTTCTTTCACTGCAAGCAAGCTGAGCAGCTTATTTTTTTTAAGGAAGATTTTTCATTGTCTAGCTCGTTAGTCGACTTTAAAATGAATTTTAGGATCTGCGGTTCTGCCTGCGGCTCATTGCCAACTCCCTCGCTGGGGCCGATAGCGCTCCAAAGGCGGAAACCCTTCTCGCCTCCCTCTTTAAGGCAAAATCCTGTCACCCTTACAAGCCGGGGGCCAGTTGTACCCCCCAGCGGGCGACATGGGGCCCAAGGCGGGCCGAGGGGGTCCCCTCAGCCACCACAGCCATGACCGGCGGGGGGGTGGGACCGGGCCCAGCGCAGCGTCCCCTGTGAGACGAGGCCTCCCACCCGTTGAGCGGCCCCGGGACAGGCAGGGTTTGTCACGGAGGGGCCGCGGTGCCCTGACGGGGGTCGCCGGGCGGCGGGCTCGGAGCAGGAGAACCCCGGGGAAGCGGAGGGGGGCGCCTGCCTGTCCCCTTCCCCTCCCCCTCCCCCGTCCCTCACCCGCTCCGCCGCTATCCCACAGTGCTCCGGGGCACGGCCTGCGGGGCCAGCGGCGCGCGGTCCCCTTCCCTTCATTCAAATGAGCCACGGCGGGCGGCGCCGCGGGGCACGTCGGGAGTTGTAGTCCTCCGCGCCCGCGCCTAGTGCGCGCTCCGGCGGCCAGCGGGACTCGCTGTCCCGGCGTGCCGCGGGGCGGGGCCGGCGGGGCGGGGCGGGGCGGGGAGCGCGGGCGAGAGAGGCTGAGGGGGTTCGCGCCGCGCACGGGGCCGCCGCCGCCATAGTGGGAGCCGCGGGGTGAGTGCGGGGCGGGAGGGGGGGGAGGGAGGGCGGAGCGGAGCGGCGGGTCCCCGGTGGGGCTGGCGAGAGCGGGTCCGGGCTCGGTGGCCCGTCCGCGGGCCGGCACATGGCGCCGCCCCACCCCGCGCTCGCCGGCCGCGGCGCCGCCGCCCGGCCCCGGCCCCGCCGCGGGGCGCTGCCGGCAGCCGCGGGCCGGGTTGGGCGGCAACCGGCGGCCGGAGCCGTCCTGACCTTCCCCGTCTTTGAGGCGCCGCCGAGGGGCGGCGGTCGGGGCCCGGTGTCCGCGCTTACCGGCTGAGGGAGGCGAGCCGCCGGCTTTGCCCCGGGGCTGGGCGGGCGGCGGTGGGCTGAGGGGGGTGGAAGGCCCCCGGCCCGGCTCCGAGGGGCGGCTGCGGGGGTGTGAGGGGCCTCCGCCGGGGCGGGGCCAGGCCGCAGGCTGCGGGAGCGGGTCCCTGCGGTCGGTAACCGGGGAGGTGAGGCGGAGCACCGGCCCTTCCCCGCTGGGACGTGCCTCCAGGCTTTGCCGCCGCCATGGCCTGAGGTACCGGGGCTTCTCCTGGGCACCCATGGGTCGGTGTCGCAGGGCGGGGGGAGAGGGCTCTCGGAGCTGCGAGGGGACGGTGTGTGTCGTGTGACAGGAGGGACACCTGCGTGTGCTTTCTGCTCCGGGNGGGGGGGGGGGGTGTGTGTTGGTTTTGGTGCTCACACTGTATTACTGTCTTGCCAGAAGGTTGTGCGAGGACTGAAGCGGACCCGACGCGGTTGAATCGCTTTGTCACGTAGAAAACGAAAGGTTCGCCCTTCCTTGGAGCGAAGCTAGGAGAAGTGCATGTGCTCGGTGATCTGCTGGAGCCGCCTATTTTTTTCCTTTGAGTTGCCAGTTTCTCGTGTGGTTCTACAAGAGATGATTTTTTTTTTCCCTTTCTTCCGCCTCTATCGCCGTTGTCACTTTTTACCTTAAAAAACAATCAAAACCTGTGAAAATTCACAGTAGCAAGAAGTACGCATTGCACTTTGTTAACGTGAGAGAGCTTTCTGAAGGCATTGAGTCCCAAAGATGCTGTTCCTACAATTCATGTTTAACTCCCTAAGGCAGGCTGTAATGCTTGAAGTCCATCACGTCCAGTGTAAATGTGTATTTTAGGGTTGGATTTGTGGCATATACGTTGTACTGCAGTTGAATGGGAACAAAGCCCAACTAGACGCTTGAAGAGGGTTAGGAATCAGTTGCAGCACTGTTGCTTGAAAGTTAAATCTGATCGCTGAATCAGCTGCCTGCTCAAGTTGACTCTTTTTTGGTTTCTTTTTTTCTGGGAGGAGTTATAGTCAAGCAATGCTTTCTGTGTTTGTGTATGGTGACTTCAAGTTTTCTTTTAGCAGAGGCGTTTCACCTATCTCCACATAGAAGTAGAGAAATTACTGTATGTAACATCATTATTAGTGAGAAACATAATCTAATTTAAACTACAATGACATTTTGGCTTACTTTTGGACTACTTAACTTGTTTCCAACTAGGGTCCTAATTATTATTTCATGTTCTTTCCTAAAAGATTGCAAGTTGTTCAGCAGATGATTTGAAATGTATTTGTTTTAACACCTCTGTCTGTTCAGTTCTTTAGAAAAATGCAAATGGCAACAACTTTCTGCAGTTCTCTGTTGGGGATTCTTTTGTCTCTGTCGCTAATACTAGGCTTGTCTAGTTAGTGGTAGCGTTGAGTATATATTGCAATCCTTACCCAAAAACATACTAATAACTGGTAACACTTTAAAGCGTGGTTTCTTTCAGTTGTTTTAAAACTCCTAAATATTATGGCATCATAGGCAATTTTGTTGTTCATATTTGTATGTGACCAATTTGTGTGCTTAGGTACCATGTTGCTGGAAGCAGGGCTATTGTTCGTTGCAGGAGAGGAAAAAGAAATAATAAAAGAAGGATGAGGAAACGTGGTTTTGGAAGCCGAAGATGGTTAGGTAGATACCATACAAAAAGTTTCGGTGAGTTTTTTTTTTTAGGCATGTTTTGGAAATTTGGAGCTCAACCAAAGATTGGAGACGAGTCATTTGGAGGTGGGGTATAATAAGCCTTGCTTATACGCATGAAAAGCTTGAGGATCATAAAGAAAATTTTCCATGCTTTCAACACTGCCAAGCAATAACAGAGGAATGCCGTGGCTAAACCTAAAATTTTGGGGTAATATGATGCAAAATAGCAATGTTATCTTGGTCCTCTTGCATTTATCACTGCGCCGAGGTACTTAGGGTTATGTTTGTAGGGGTGACTACCTTTGTGCTGTCTAATTCAGGGCTGTTAATTACACAACTGGCTGCTTTTAACAACCATACAACAGTGATTGTTTCCAAATATGCCAAACTTCAGTTGTGAACCACAAGAGAAGTTGCAAGGATTAAACAGCAGGTTTTGATAGAAGTTCTGTTTAGAATAAAAATGAGTACTGAATATTATTTTGCTGCCGAGTTCATGAACAAACCTGGTTAATTTTTAAGTAATGATTTGCTAGAGAAAAAAGGGTTATAAATATAGTATGACGTCTTTGCTTCTGTAACTTAAAAATCAGTTCCTAATTTTCTCTTAACCTGAAACAGCTATCATGATAGTCAGAGACGGGTAGGTAGAAATATCTTAGATTCTGCTGTTTCTTGGAGGTTAAATGTTATGTTACTGTGCCTATAAGGTAAAGAAAAATGTGGTGCAGCAGTTTCCCCCTCCCGTCCCCCCTTGCTGCCTCCTCTGTTACTTCACAACTGAGCAGTCTTGGGTTCATCCTGGAGAAAAGAGATGTGACTTCAGCCTTGTAAATCTGAATTCTTTTTTTTTTTGGATTGCAGCAAGAATACTGTGGGGAAAAAATACCAGATGTGTAGCATTGTGGCTATTGCTTTAACAACAAAACATTATGTCTTCCTATCCAATTGTATGTAATATAATATACGTCTACATATTTGAAAATCATCCCTTTATGTCTCTGTTGGGTTGTCAGGTTGCAGACGGGATGAGCATCAAGCTGTAGGCACGGTAAAGGCTTTGCTGGAGTCCTCCCCACGTGTTTTGTTTACTAGTGGCCTGGTACTTGCTGACATCTGTAACCAAAAAAAATAGACTTCAGGTTGGCATAATTCCTGCATTAATTTGTTTTAATGAAGTTGGAGTAGAGGAATAAAAAGTCTGAAAAGGGGAAAGGCAATTTATTTTCCGTATTTTTCAGAAGAAAACAGTCTGCGCCTTGTCACTCTTCCCCTTTCTCCCTTTCCATCCTTCCACTGTTCACGTATCTAGACTTAATTATTTTTAGATCAGAAAGCATATTTAGAATAACGTGATTTCTTGCACAGCGCAACCCATAGCAATTACGAGGTGAAGGTCTGTGTTGAAATCAATAATTTCTGATTGGCCTGGAGCAGTAATTTTCAGATTGTTAACCTCCACGGATCAGTCAGCTACTGTGGAGGTGATAGCGAAGATACCTAAGAAAAGCACTGCTCTTAGTCTCTGAATGCATGAATTTGCTCCTCAACTGGAAACTTCTTAGGTTTTCGAACGGGGAAAGATTGACCAGGAAATTGGAATTTCTCAGAAAGAGATACAGTGTATTTAAGGTAAATGACTGATGATGTATGATGTCCCTCTGTAAGTTCCAGTATTTCATCATCCCCGTGTTAACATGCGTTCTGCCTGGCCTGGGCTTGTTTAGCCTAGGGAAGAGAAGGCTTGATCCTAGCTGCTGACATCTGTCAGGCCATTCTCAGGAGGACGGAGCCAGGCTCTTCACAGGGGTACGCTCTGGGAGCACAGGAGGCAAGGGGCATAAATCGGAACAGAAGGGACTCTGGTTAGACACGGGAGAGCCGCCCTCTGCGTGAGGACGGTCAAGCATTGGAACAGGCTGCCCACAGAGGTTAGGTAGTCTCCATCGTCAGAGCTTTTGGGGATGAAAGTGGATAAAGGCCTGGACAAACCAAAGGTCTGATCTCCTAGCTGACCCTGCTTTGGGCTGGAGGACGTCCCTTACAACCTGAATTATTTTGTGATAATTTGTGTAGTTTCTGTTGTTGACAGTGTATGCCTTTGCTAAAGGAAGATGATGTTATCAAGTGATTCTTAGTGTAGCTAAATAGATCTGTTTGAGAGAAGGTTAACTGGTCCTGTGATGCTGGTTCCATTATGTTCCTAGAAAGTGCGCATAGGAGATACTCCTACCTTTGTACGTTTTAGTGGCAACGGAAAAGAGATTGAAGAAAAAATAGTCTAAAATCTGTTTGCTGCTTTACTTTTTGGGTTTTTTCCTGCTGTCTAGAGACTGCTTACTCTTCTTAATCTGAGCGATCAAAAAAGCATAATGGAAATTGCATGAATAACAGGAACTGAAGCAACCGAGAGCTCTTTTGTTGTCCTTATTTACTCTTGTTAATCAGTAGTGAAGCATGCGGCAACTGATGGTCTAAATCATGTTTGCCATGGATTCACATGTACCCCTGGACCAATAGCACCGAGTTAAAGAAAGCATTGGTGCTCTCTTGTTACGCTGATTTTCAAATCTTCAAGACAACAAGCTTGAATGTAATCTTAAGAGAGTTTAACTTCTGTGCAGTGGTGCGTAGGGCCAGCTTTAATATCCAGGGAGTGTGGTTTATTTATGGTCTGATTACTTACAGAGTAAGTGTACTCATAACTGGATAATAGCTGGCAATTTTTTTCTCCACTAACATGTTAGAATGTATTGGTTTGAGGTTCTTCCTCTTTAAATTCTGTGTTTTCTTTCTTTCTTGATGTTCTGCAGATCAGAAGGTCTTTACTGAGCTTATTTGCCTGTGATGGTTGTTCATTCATTCTTTGAATACAGCTTGCTTTTTAAATGTGGCAATCCCTGGGAGACCACCTTCATTTTCTTTAGCAATTTACATTATACTTTACTATTGCTCGTTCTAGTTTTTGTTGACATTTTCAGAGAACATAGGATTCTTATAGAAGTGCAGGTCTGCTATGCTTGAGTTCAAAAAGACTTAATTTTTTAAATTGATAGCAGTGAGCTTGCATGTGTCCAGGTCTGATAATGCAGTAAACACAGCTGCTGGTTTAAACAATTATTTGGTCTGTCCCCATACTGCAGAGATGCAACGATAGCCCACCTGCTCCAGGTATCATTGGTGCTTATGTGTTTCAGGAAAAGCGATCTCTTTATTTGCCTGTCGGCAGGATGCTTTGTACTTTTGCCAAGTAAAAAGGTGACTTTTTCTCAAGTTACACCTCCAAGTAGCTCTGTTGATGTCGCTCGAGCAGAAAGATGGACTTCGTGCTGCTGCATGCTGACAGAGAATTGTCTCCAGGCTGCTCCCTTGTCTCTTGTTTGTTGAAGGAAGCAATGGGAAGAGTTTTCAACCATTCCTTTTGCAGAAACGGGTCTTTTAAGGACTGTGCTCCCCCTAGGAGTTATGGTCAGTCTTGGTGTGTTCGTGCTGATCTTTTATGCCCAGAGTTAAGGCAGAGAAGGAAGAGGGATGAGCGTAGGTAGGAACACCTAAGCTGCGAGAGGCAGTGGGAAAGATTCTGTGTTTCTGGATTTTGTGGACAGAAAACCTGTTGCCTGAGGCCAGTGCAACCCTAGTATAATTCAAGGTCACTCATGGCCCGTGTGAAGGCTCTGTTCTCTTCCAGTCCTCCTCTGTCTCATACCTCGATGCATCTTCCTGCTGCTGCAGCTGGGGTCATGCAGCTTCACCTGATATTGGTGCCACCTACCACGTGTCAAAGCAGATGAGGGCAAGCTGCATTCAGGCAGTCATGTCCCTCCTGGACCAGCATGGGCTGGTGGCACAGGACACAACAAGCTGGAGCAACCTATGGGGAAGGGGGGAGAGAGGCTTCAGAGTGTAGTGTAGCCTTGGATGATTTGGCAAGGTCTAACAGCATGTGCTGGGCAGGATAGACTTTGTGGGCCCTGTGAAAGTCCTGTTGATGTTGGGAGTCTTTGCCTGTGTGTAGGAAAGCCTGGTGTCGTGGGGAACTGGGGAGTTCTGCATGGTTTAAAGTATGAATTCCCTCTCCTGCACTGCTGCAGGAACTTTGATGTGCGTTCAGGGATGTGTGCAGCAGTGGCAGTGCCAGGCTGAGGGATGAAGATAGTGGGGATACCATGGTACCTTGTAGGATGAGAGCTGTAGGAAGCATGGTGAGAGATGTGCAGAGGGACGGACTTTACACTTGAGGATGTGTCAGTGCATGGCCTGGCAAAGATACTGGAAAATTTGATTGAGACGTCACTGTGAAAAGTCCCCTGTGGAGCAGCGATCGCAGTTCTGCAGTGTCAGCATATACCTGTTGAAGAGAGAGTTGCTGGCAGCCGCAGCTTTTGTGCGCTGCATTGGGTTTCAGCTTGAGCGCTGACTGCTGGGTGGTATTTGAGGTGGGGATAAATTCTCTAATATGTGCAGATTCTGAGAAATTGAGTGATGTGGGTTAAAGCATTGCAGTCTGTTTTGGTAGCTCAGCTTTGCTGCTGTGCTTCTGTGAAGAAGCTGTTAATCAAATGAGCTGTGATGTTCTGAAGTGGATGTGGTGAGGTAGGTTTTGTTTGAAGCGACAAAGGAAAGAAAAATAATTAGCTTAAGGAAACAGTCTCCTTTTCCATAGAGAATTAAGGTGGAATATCCAGTAATATACAGTGGTAACTTTCAGCAGGTGCCTGTAAAAGGACAGGTGTGCCACATCGTATGTGTTTTCTAGCTTACTGAAACTTCTTTTATCTGGTTTTAGTATTAACTCAATATTCCTGCCTCTGTAACCAAACTTTGAGTGAACCATGGATAGATTGGGCTGGATGGCTCTGAGGCATGTTGTCCTAGTGTTTGACAACATCAGAACGTTCATTCTTCCTAGCTTTGGAATAGATCTTAAAAGCCTTTTATATTACATTTATCTCATTAAAACAACCTGATAAATATGTCAGTACAACCTTATGTGGATTGTATCTCATTGAAAGGGACTGGGCTTGATGACACAGAAGATCATTCCTATCTTGTTCTTTCTTTAGGTACATCTCTAAGCTCCTTCCATCTGTGATGACAGGCAGAAAACATAAAACAGCATGGAGGAAAAGATGAAAAATCAGAAAAGGAAAAAAAAAAAAGAAAACCAAAAACCTTTCCAGGGAGAGTGAGTGTGTTCAACAAAACCATATATGAATAGCACAGGAAAAAGAGCAAGGTTGTAATAAAAAATATTTGAGGATCGTTAATCTCAGCAGCAATTTTTTTTAGCTTGGTTCTCAATTCTGGCAAAATCAACATTATAACTGGTCTAGTTTATACTGATATTTTTATTTATTTAATGGTGTTTTACCTGCCAAAATACATTTTTTTAGAAGGAGACGGTGAGCTAGCATACTAGTTTTTAGTTTTAGAAACCATAATATTACTTTCTATATTTAAAATAAGAATTCCTTAATTTCTTGCAGTTTCAGGATGGAACAGAAAGCATGGGGTACTTAAGTGAGGCTGTTGTGCCTTGAGCAGTTGAAAGCCTCTGGTCTAGCATACAGCTTGATCTTGGGTCCGTACAATGGTACAGTGAGCTGTTAAGGGTGAATACACATTGTGTGTGTGTGTAAAAATAATTAATTTAGTAATAACTAATTTTAGCTTCAGGAGACTAAGTTGGTGTTTTGTTGCTGTTCACTACTTCATCTCAGTGTTAGATGTGTGGCTGTTTAACGTCGATACTGTCAACTAGATTTGCACTTGAATGTTTGGGAAGGATATCTGACAGTGATGTGAGTTCATGGGTTGAAGCTATGACAATCCATAAAAAGTGAACAGAAGCAATTTTTCGCTTGGACTGGTTGTTGGCTCCACCGCCACCACGGTCTCAAACAACACACCTCTAGGTACCTGCAGGTCTGGAATGGAAACGGCAGGCTTCAAAACTAAATACTAGTACTTCTGGTTTTCCAAACAAGTCATGAGAGTCCTCCCTAACAGCAAGGTGGGCGTCACTCAGTAAAGTTCCCAGGGAGTTGGTGAGATGGTTTTAGGGGGGTTTTCTTTCAACGTAAAATCCTTTAATACGGGCTGAAGTTGTTTGATTTATACCTCTGCTCCAGGTTAGGCTGGTATGTGGCAATTGTGGATGCGCAATCAATACAAGTTTTTCTCTTGTAAAGAAGCAGGTTTAAGTTGTTCTGGGTGTGTGGGTGTTTTGTTGTTTAAACCTGTTGTACGTGGAGGGATTTTTAATTTGTGATCTGTTTTCCCAGAGGAGTGACCACCCTGGGAAAAACTCTTTCAGACTGAGCCATGTATTGTAAGTATTAGTGGAGCACCTATGATGGTGACTGATGCCAGATTGTATATCTTTTCGGAGCAGTTCAACTATTCATTATGTGGCAACAAGTCTTTGAATTTTTAGTCTATGTTAGTGCGCAGGGTTACGGAGTTTGACGTTGACCATATTGCCTAGGTGGTTGATACTGAAATCATAGAATCAATAGAGATAAGGATGTTTAAAAATGGGACAGGTATGTTTCTCTCAAGTTCGTTTTTGACCTCGTCCTTGAATCAAATACATTTCTAAGGTGCACTTGAGAACTAGCATGCAGCCAGCATCAGTTGGGTGTCAGAAACTGCGGGGTGTGTGGCACGCTGTTGTGGTGCACTCACAATCAAAGCTCCTCCTGCTGAACTTCTCCTCTTCTCACAGGCTGTAAAACATCCCTTTCTCAGCAGGGAGAACCACCTTGCCTGCTTTCATGTTCTCCACTCCACAGATGCCAACCATTTTCTCCCTTGTGTAGTCTGGGTGTCTAAGCTCTAGCAGTTGGTTTTGGTTTGTATTTCACTCTGGTAGTTGAATTTACCACTTCGAAAACTTGTATGCTACCTCCTCTTGTGCCATTGATCAAATGAAAGGTATTTGATCATCTGTGTCTGGCCAAATTTGTGTAACTTTAAAACTTCTGGCCTAGGGTGTGAACCCATTTCAGTTCCCATTTGTGTGAGTAAAGCTCAAACAGCCAAAGACCTAAAATATGAAAAAAGCTTTCTCATCTGACTGCACGGAAAGCTAGGCCTGGTAATACTCGCTGTGGAGATCTTTGGAATATGTTTTTTGCTTCTCTTAGGAATTTATCAAATCTTAACTAGGTGTGTGAGTAATTGACATCTAAAGGAAGCCAAAATAACTGTCACATCCTGTGTCCTAAAACAGAATTTCACACTTTTCCAGACCCGCAGTGCAATACGGACCTATAGCTCAAGGGTTCCTGGTCAGGGGTTGCAAAGAGGGACTAGCGGCTGACAGATGTTCACATTTAGCAAGTGTAATTTAGTTTGCTTGAAATAAACTCTGATCTTATAATTTTAATGTAGTGGGTTTTGAGCGCAGCATTGTGTTTTGACTTTTAGCACAATTCTTCATTCTTTCAGAGAGATATCAAGATAAAGAAAAAATGAATTTGCTTTCTTGAAAAATGTAATGGCGTGGTAAAGCCATCCTCTGTGCTGATACCGCATGGTAGTTTTTAGACTGGGTTTGTCTGAACTGCTGCACATGCTGTATGTTTAATCCCCCTAAAATAAAAGGACTCATGTTCAGAAGTGTGTGATGCCTCTGAGCTTCCGGTACCTTCACTGGGATCTGCAGATTCTCACCACTGTGAAAAATCATGGTTTGTATCTTGAAATTACTACAGCTTCAAAGATAAATGTCGAGTATACTTCAGCCCTAGGGACAGGCTAGAAGAGGAAAGTAAGCTTGTGTTAAGCAAAGAATTGGTGAACGAACTCCTGTTGTGTACCATTGAAATGACACTCTTCCTTAGACTGGCCTGTGGATGGTGAAATACCTGAGGAGCTGAACAGATAAGTCAGTCGGTGTAAGCTACTTGCAGACAATCCATATTAACGCGTCAGTTGTTTACAGTAAATGAGATCAAGTCGAAGTAGCAAGCGCTTGCCAAATTTTTCAGATGGTGTAGTCTTTGAAATATGTGAATAGAAGGTGGTAACACTTACTCATTTTTGTTCTCCACTTTGGTACGCACATTGACCTCCCACTGAAATCGCGCTAGAAATCACCAAATGCTATAATAAGAAATTAAACCATTTAGTATCCAAGATTTTAACTTATGAAAGTCTAGGATACAGAGGTGAGATTTGTCCTACTTCTTCCAAAGAAAAATTCTGGTCAGCTGAGAGGATCTGTGTTTACTGATGCTTAGTACTCAAGCCAAGTATTTGCTTATTTATGTGATTGTTCTTTCTGATGATTTGTTTGTTTTACAGTCACTGGCTTTGGGTGAGGATTCAGAATGGGAGACAAGCCTATCTGGGAGCAGATTGGGTCCAGCTTCGTACAACATTACTACCAGCTTTTTGATGCAGACAGGACTCAGTTAGGAGCAATATATGTAAGTATCTACAAAAAGGGGGCTGAGGCTTTTTCCCATTATCTGCCTAGATTTCTCTGTTTTGACGTGTGGGAATATGCAGGGTGGGATAGTAGGTTTTATCCTGACTCCAGGATAGTGCAACCACACTTACTCAACTTTTATTTATTGCATTTCTCTTACATTTCACTTCTATTTTGAGCTTTGTCTGCCTTACCTATAAGCAGACCCAGAAAACCCCCAGTCGGCTGTAGCCAGTGGCTTGTAGTGGAGGGGGCTGGTGATGATCCTGTGATGAAATTCTCTGTAAAAACAAATATGCTAGCCTTAGTTTGCCGTTGATTTACAGGTGGGAATTTGCTTGGATCCCTTTTCAAGTGGGATGTGACTTATGTCCTAGTCTGTCTTTAGCAGTTCTTGCAGGTATTTCTTGGATCTCATGCTGTATTAATCCTTGGAACATTAAAATAGATTTAAAATTTGGAATCCAGTTTAAATATTTAGACTTTGTTAAAGAAATTTAAGTTCATTTTAAATTTCTTCAAAAATTAGGTTTTTATTTTTGCTCCTTGTCTGGGGCAAAGTAGACTTGGCTTCCAAAATTAAAGACTAACAAACCCAGGGAACCTCAGCTTTTACTTTTGGGGGAAGACTCCTCCAGAAGATGCAAAGAGCTCTGTGTGTGGAGTTGGTGGTGAGGAATGCTGCTGGCTGGCTGAGGCATTTCAGCAAGACACTCAAGTCTTACGAGTCTTCTAGCAGCATATCCTGTGTTTCTGACCTGTTTTTCATCTGCTGGATGAATTACATGAAGCTTCACCAAGCTTTAGAGGACGGAAACTGTTGCACAAACACCATCTGACACCTCTCCTTACACCTACCTCAGCAGCATCCACCAGCACTGACAGCATTTGCTCTTTGGATTGTTGTGTATTTGCTATCAAGCCTCAAAAGACTGGTGGTGATAAGTACAGGCTAATTTAAGTTCCTGGAAACACGGCCTTCCACACAATGAACTCCTGGGCTTTTCCATCCTTAGAGTCTTTCTGTCTTTGATCATTCAATGGAGATAGCTATGCAAATATAGTCAGGAGAACTGTTATGCTGGTCACCTATGTGTATTGTTTTGTAGAGTTCCTAAACTGGAGGATGGGTCCCTGTTTTGTGTGGCTGAAACACACATGGTCACAATTTGTCTAAATTAGAGGAGGTTCTGCAGAAGGGCCCTTGTATTGATTAGCTTTTTGCTGTCTGAGACCTTGTGGGAGCGAACAAATTTTATAGCATGCAGAGAGCTCTTGGGTTTGTTTTGCATTCCTGTATCGCTGCTTCCACCACAACGTTCAGTTTTCTCCTTTACTGGTGTAATCCGAGTCAATTGAGCTTTTGTCACCTAATTCAGGTAGGGACCTGGGTAGGTCACTTTTGCTATGAATTGCTTGAGTTACGGGATTACAGTTATCCCCCTACAGTTGTTTTGCAGGAAAATGCTGTAGCTACTCCTTTCCTCTGCTTTGGGTGTGAGGCTACGTAGAATGAAATACTTTCTTATTTTTATGCTGTTTTCTCATCTGTAGGGCTTTTGGGATAGAGGAGGGGTTGCTTTTTGTTCTTGAAGCAGTTGCTCCCAGATTGGTGATATAGCAAGTGGCTATGGAGATAACCCATAGCAGAGCATCAGGTGGACGCTAATTAGGTACAATGTGAAGTTGCAGTGTGTTTGAGGAAGAGCATAGAGAATAGCCTCGTTCCCTCATACCATCACCCGGCTTCTCAGTTTATCAATGTCAAGGGTTGATGTCATGTAAGATGCAACTGATATCAGCCAGATGACTTTCTGTGTGAATTTAGATTACACAATCTAAGTCTGTTTCCTCCTAAAAGAAACGTGCAAACTCAAGAGGAGGCTGTATTCAAAAGCAGTATGAAGAGCCCCTGGTTGCATTTGTGACCCTGAAATGCGTTGTGCCTCTGGTCCCCTTTGTTCTTTTTGGGTCTTGCTGCACTGTATAGTTCCTTCTGATGATACGTGGAGAACCAGGAGCTTTTTATACAGTGATTGTGACTTGTGCAGGTTCAGCATAGCGTGCGTGGCTGAAATTAGTGGCTTTTTCATGTAGTGTGGGTGAAAAACAGGGCCTGGAGAATCTACCAGAGAGCATACAAATGGGAGTTCTTCAGGATCTGCCTATTTCTGCTGAGACATTCAGAGCTTTGGTGAGAGTTGAAGACTGGATGGAAAAGAGCTAGGAATAGTGTTCCTGGAGGTATTTAAATCCAAAAAGGTGGAATGAGTAGCCGTCTGTGGTAGCCCCTATCGGGTATAGGGTGAGGGTGCTGTTTGGGGCTGGCAGCAGGCAGACTTTGAGCTCAGTGGAAACTGATTTAAATTTAAGTCTGTTTGCCAAGGTTTAAAATTGGATTTGAGAGCCGTGTCAACAATAGGATATTGTGACTTTGGTTTAAAAAGAGTATCCTAAGCTGAACAGGAAGCTTCTTGCCAGTTGCTGTTGCACCTGACGTCGCATGCTCAGAATGCCCTCCCCTTCCTACTGGAAGAGCTTGTAGGCTGAAGACCTCAATCACTTCATGCCACTCAGGGCCATCTGTTAGAAAAACTTTAGAGGCACATATTCTACTTTTCTGGGTGTGAGTAGGGTATGCAAATCAGTACCTGAAAGGAAAAAATGCTGGTGATACAACTCATCTTGTCAGATTTCTTCATATGTTTTTGTCTCTCTACATGCTTACCTTTGTGTCCGTAGGATTAGTTGGGTTTTTGGTGTCCTTTAGATTTTCTTCTGAAAGCTAACTTTGATCCAGAGGCAGGAACTTTTTTGCTGGTAGAATCATGATAATGAAACTTAATCTACTTAATTTTGAGTTGATTATTCCACACTGCTTCAGTTGCTCTTTGTGGTTTCTTTCCATCTCCTTTTGAGGTAGTTTCCAAACAGCTGGATTCTAAGGGTATATGCCAAGTAAACAATCGGTTACCAGGATTGCTTAAGGGTTACCTCAGCAGGTTAATGAATTTGTTTCTTTTCCCTTCAGATTGATGCATCATGCCTTACGTGGGAAGGACAGCAGTTCCAGGGCAAAGCAGCTATTGTTGAAAAACTCTCTGTAAGTCTGTAATCCTTATCAAATGTTTTGGGAAACAGTTCTGAAGACTATAAATTAATTGCTTCTAAAAATTTGATTTCAACTTCAGCCATTTAGAACATGGGACTTGTGCTTCCAAATTTTGGTCTTCAAAAGTGTTACTTGTGATTTAATTCTGTGTTCCATTGTTGGCTCTAATGGTGGAACGTTACTTGACTCTGTTAGTTTGCAAGGTTATTTTGTGACTGCAATTGCATCTGACGTTAATTTATTTTTTAAAAAGTATAGTTCATAAGCTGATGTCGTGGTCTAGAGGAATGAAAGGTGGTGTTTTTGTTCTTTTAAAGCATGCCAAGGAAGTAGCAATAGCAAACCTGTTATTTGGATCTGCCTGTGATAGAGGCTGAACATGACATTGCAAGGAACAATTTGTTTTCTGATACATAAGCTGCAAATAAATTCTATGGTGGAGAACCTGACTTATCCTCAGTGCAGCATTTGTCATAGTTATCTTTTTGAGTAAATCCATGCATCTGTTATAAAACTGGGTGTACTTATAAGCTGTCATGAGACTAGAAAGTGTGTTTCTCTTGCAAGATATGTGGAGGGCATGCATTAGGTCCTCAACATTCTGCTCAGAGCATGGTATATTGGGCAGATACACTATTTTTATTACACATTGAGAAGAAAAATCTTTGTAATCTGGACGCTTGTCTTGTCACAGGATGCTACTGCTCCTGTGTTTTGGAATCACTGCTTTCATCCAGGACATCTTTAACTGTGAAGGCTGAGGTTTGCTCTTGGATCTGTGTTTTAGGTGCCCATGTTGCCTTTGAGAAGGCCGCACACCTCAAAAATAGCACAGCTTGCAATTGCTCGCTTCTAGATGAGCAGATATTCAACCTCCAGAGTTGCTTGTTTGTGTACTCAGTGCTCTTTAGAGTTCTGGGCTGGAAGCCATCTAGATACCCAACCAGTGAAGCATTTTCTTGGCCCCAGTGTCTCAGATGCTGCCTTGGATCTGGCCCAGTACCGATGGGCCCCTTTCCCACCAGAGCGTTACTCATCTTAACCTTCCCTGTCTCTGGTGCAAGTTGGACTTTCTGGGTTCATGTCCCTGCTGCACAGTCTTGCTTGGTGAGCGAAGTCATGCTACTTTGGCTCAGGGAAAGCTTTATTAACTTGTATCCATCGGCTTAAAGTAAGGAAGAAATGCACTAAAATTATTCCATACCCTTCCATTGCCATGGCTTGTTACGGGGCTGTATCAACTTACTATGACTCTGATGTCTTTCAGCATGCCCCTGTCAGCACTGAGCTGCTTGGGCTGTTTGCTGTTTCAACTTAACTGTGCTCACCTCCTCTGTTTGAGCTTCTTAGTTGAGCAGATCACTGAGAGTTTGACCCTGAAATTCTTTTGCAGGAAGAGTTGTTTCAAATAGAGTGCTTGTCCTAATCAGGGGACGGCCTGATTTACATTGAGCATTTGAGATAATCCTGTAGTTCTGTGAGCCTCCTGGACCAAGTAGCTTTGTTGCCGTTTGTTGCCCGGAGTGAGTTTAAGCTACTCTACTTAATTCTTGCAGAATTTCTCTTACCTGGCTTCAAGGTTCCATGGTTTCGGTAGTGAAAGCCCAGACAAGTTTTAGTGTCAGAGGGCACTAAAAACCTTGGTTGTTGTGTGGCTTCTCACTTGTTAGCCGCTTTTACTGTACTCTTCATCTCAAGAAATGCTTCTCTCCAGTACAGGTGGATGTTTGTAAGCAACCGTCCTTTCGAGGTAGCTTCTCTCTGTCCTCAAAACTATCCTCAAAATCAGTGACACTTGCGATCAGCTGACCCTACTCTCTCCAGTGGGATTTCTCCCACTGCGTCACATGAGTAGCAGCTCACTTGGCTGACCAGCCTTAGGGGCCCTTTTCTCTCAAGGGGGCAATCGGATACTTGAAACAGACACCATCCTCCCCAGCCTTGTCTTTGGTTTCTTGTCACTGTTTTGCAGTGGCTCTTGACGGTGAAACTTTTCCTTCCTCTCCTGTCTTCTCTCTCCAGTCTCACCTCTCACTGGCATCTTGTCACACTGGAACCTGGGTTCTGGATACAACCACACTCATTCCCCTTCATCTCTCTGCCTTTTCAAGAGACTTTTCTTGCAGGACTCGTTCCACGAGAAGCTGTTGCGCTGAGGTGGAACCAGCCTTCCTAGTACTCTTTTTATCAAAGGAAGGGTGTGCAATGTCCCAGGCTATGATTGTGCCGGTGGTGTGGGCACATTCAAGTTCAGGATGGTGACCCTGGAAAATATTCTGCCAGTAGTTCAGAAAAGATGGCTCGGTTTTTTGTTTGGTGTTTTTTTTTGTTTTGTTTGTTTACTAAATGTCTATTCCATATTGCAAATCAGTGGCTCGCTTTGCAGTTCATGGTAGCTTGGGATTGTTCTCCCAGCCGAGAGGAAACACTGCAGGCTTTATTAGAGAGGGTTCTTGAATAGTGTCCCTTTGTAATTAGAGGGCTGCTCCTTTGCTTCCACAGGTACTGATCCTCCCACAGTTTGTGTTCTCTTGTTATCCAAGGATTTAGCTTCCTGGTATTCTTCCTGAAGCCTTATGCTTGTCAGGGCTGAGTTTGTACTTGACAGTAGGACTTGGATCTCCTGTTGTTGTACCTAAGCCTTCTAGGAAGTCTTTCAGGCTCCTTCCATTAGAATGAAATGCAGAACTTGTCAAAGTACATGCTTGGGTCTGCCTCAAGCTGTTAACAACCCTGGGGAATGAAGCAAAGGCATCAAAGCACAACCTGAGGTTTAAATGACCACGTGCTGCTGCCCTGTGCAGTGGGTGGATGCTGGATATCACCTGTGTGGTCACTCAGAGCTCCATCCATGCTGAACTGCTGCTTCTAAAGCATCTAGCATTAATGCAGCTTTTGATAGAACAGTGCCAAAACTGCGTTTCTGTGCCAGAACTCGGAGATCCCCCAGATATTTGATGTTTACTGCTTGAAGTTGTCCATGGTTGGAATGTGAATATGGTCTAAGTTGAAAGAGAGGAATTACTCCCAAATGTTTGGTGCTTCTCAAGGTGTGTTCCTTGCGCACTTAACTCCAGACATACTTGCAGCTGCTACATGAGCATGGAAAGCTTTTTTCTTTTCAATATACGTGCTTTTGATCTCCACCTCCTCCTCTTCCTCCTTCCGCCCTGCTCCTGCCTGGTACGTGGCAAAGGTGGTGCCTGTTGCTGTGTTGGTTCCCCTCAGCTGCTGTTACAAAGGAAAGAAAAGAGGGGAAAGGTGGATATGTGGGTTTCAAGTCCTGAACACTGGTTCTTGGTCAACCACCTTTCCTTTGTATTCGTAGCCATTTTAACAGAGAGGCAAATTTGGAGTTGTCTGGTAAACAATCTGTTAACACTGTTCAGAGCAGAGAAGGTGCTGAAGGTGCCTGTGATAGATGAACTGAAGCTCTTCAGGCAGTGTAATTAGACTAGGAACGGGTACTGCCTAACGTATATGGTGACATATTATTTCATGTCTCTGGTGCTTGAAAAACACAACTGTTACGGTCAACCCAGCCTAAGCAGTGTCAAGTTACAATGACTCTCCATGTGGTACTACCAAAATAGTCTTAACACTTCCTAATGTTGGATTTGCTTAAGCTTTGCTTTGTAAGTTAAATAATGTAATGACTGTATGCTTCCTTATTTTACTTTCTTTTCATTGTAGAGCCTCCCTTTCCAAAAAATCCAACACAGCATCACAGCACAAGACCACCAACCTACACCTGACAGCTGTATACTCAGTATGGTAGTGGGACAGCTTAAGGTAAACTCTTTCCATTACAGGTTAACAAATGCTTATGTCTTAGATTTTTGCAGGATTCTAAATCATCCGATTTCTGAAAATATTAATGCTGTCTTGGGTGGGGAAGGAACACTGGTAAGCTTGCATTGAGACGTCATTCTTCTACTGTTCAAGACTGTCAAGAAACTTCTCATCCCTCCAGATGACTAGCCCTAGGTAAACCACCTGTAATTTGACAGTCGTATGTTCCTGCCAAGCAAAGTACTATGGTTTTTTACTGTGCATACAAATATCATCTGGGCTCTAAAAGCGTCAATATTTCCCTTACCCTGATGCAGTAAGGTTTCAATGTCCTCTGTTGCACTCAAAAGCATCATTACAGTGTTCGTGGACAGCATAAGCACATCTAGTTTAATGTGCTCTTTGATGTAATGTAGGCATCGAGCTGTGATTTAGCAGACCTTTTTTCGTTAGCTGACAACCCTTCGGTAAGACCATGTTTTGTTGTTGCTGTCACAGGACATGAGAGTGCAGTCCCGGTGTTAATGCAGTCCAGTCCCTCTGTAGTCAAAACTGGTTCAGCAATGGGAGTGTTGCCTCTGAGATCAAACGCTTATTGTTGAGACAGTTTCTTCTTGTAAAGAAATCAGATCGTTTTTCAGGCTGTAGTATGATTACATTGCTGTTAAAGTTACACTACTGAACTGCCTAAACCTACCCAGTCTCCTGTTCTTTTGAGGAACTGTTGGATGTAAATATACCGGGGCCACAGACTTGTAAGCTAGTTACACTACTAATCAATGAAAGAAGTTGTCCTGGAATCTGCAAAAAATAACCTGTACAGCTGTAAAGTCAGCTGTGGGCAGAACTTGCTTTTGTTTATTTCAAAAGTGTGAAATTACATAGCAATAGTTAAAATTATCAGAGTTAGTTTTGTCAGGGTTTGGGCCAGCCATGCTGTCAAGTCAGAACTCTAAATCCACCCAGTCTTTGGAGGTGCTTGAACCCAGTTTCTTTTAAAATAGCTGGTTAGGTTTCCTTTTCCTGTTAACTCTGAATGGCTCCTCCAGTATCAAAACATTCAAACTTCCACTGACTGTACTCTTCACTAAGCAAACACAGGACTGAAAGTTTGAATCTGCTTGCTTAGCTATTCTCCGTACTTGTTTTGGGCTGGGCAGTTGAGAAGAGCAGTTCCCGGTGTATTGCATCCACTTCTAAGCCTAACATAGATAGCTTTGGCTCTCCTTAAAGTTGCTCCTGCTTCCTAGCTGCAAGTTGGATTCCAGCTTTCTTGTTGCTCAATCCCACCTGCACACACTGTGTTGAGGAAAGACGGCCACGCAAAGCACTGAATTGCAGGACAGGTATGAAGTCAGACATGCTGATCTCATCTGTCTTGCTCTTGGGTGTGCACAAAACACAATGATGCGACCAAGACTTTTTCACTTAATGTCTTGGGCTGCTCACACCTGCACCTGGGTTTGCACAGCCCTGTCTTTAAGGTTATTGCGTAACCATCAAGCAGATTGCAGCTTGCAACAGTGGTTGTGTTGAATCCTGTGGCGAGATACCAAGTTCTTAAAGATTCTGTGAAGTTTTTGGTTTTATCATCCTTTAGCATGGTCGTTAGGGTTGTAGATGCAGTCAGGGAGTTTTCCATAAATACCATGGCTTGGAGTAGTATTTCTTACTGTGCTGGTTTTTATCCTCTGAATAATTTCAGCTCGCTGAAATTACTCAGAATAATTCAGGGATCACATGACTCTGCATCTGGGTACTTGGAAAAAACATTGGATTAAAGAATACCTGTTGTCATGATCAAATCCAACTTGTTTGTGAATTTTTAGTAGGAGACGCAACATTTTTCCACTCTTCACATGTATGTGTCTCTAATCTTAGCTTTTGAAAAAGCACATTTTAATGCCTGGGAAATGCTGCTCCTCACTGAGGAAGTGTCCAGAAAGTCGAAGTCAACTTAGAACTTTGATTTCTTGCTTCTGCCTTGCATGATAATTACATAGGTGGACAAATGAAATAATCAGTAACAGTCAGTAGCATGACATATGTAGTAACCATTTCTGCCAGTACACAAACCTGGCTGTCAGGTGTTAACAGAATACTTTTTCTTGTCCTAATACATACGTGTCGACAGCCATTTTAATGCATTTCAGTGATGTTCTCGATACAATGCAGTAACTGAGAGCAACTGGGTTCAGTTAGTGCATTTTAACAAATGGCACATCTATAGCTCCAGTTGAACGGGGTACACTTTAACACGCAAACACGGAGCAGCATATTTAATTTTATTTAAAGGTTGCTGCCATAATAGTGTGGCTGTTCTGCACAGCTCACATCTGTTGGTCTTGAGGAAAGCTAGAGAAATTTGCACAAGGAAGGGGACTTCCAAGACCATCAGTAGCAGGGTTTGAAGGGAAAAGCCATGCTTCCTGCGCACTATTCTGTTATCCTTTTCATAGGACTGAGCCAAATTCTTCAAAGCTTTTGAATCTCTGCGGTTTTTCAAAACTTGCAGTGTTTTACGTAACGAAGGAGCATGCATAATGCTTTTAATAGAGTAATCCAAGAAAATAATAATGCTAAAATACCTTTAACATGCCCTTTCTAAGGAGTCATTCTTGGCATGAGATTTAAATGGATTTTCTGAGGCCTTTTAATTGCTTGAATCGCTGGTCCCAAGACTTCAGTGGAAACTCATTTTTAAGTGAGCTGGGCACATCTTGTGTTTCTTCCTTAAACCATTATATTTTGATCTTGTTTGGTTTTAGGGGGGAAAAAAACCAACCAAAGCAGAAAAACCTTCTGCTCTCCCTGTATATACTGTAGGGTGAACTGCTACCAAGTTGTGACAAAGCCTCAGCTCCCTTCTTAACTGGACAAGAATAGTTGTGAAGAAATAACAGGGTCAAGGACTGTTACTGTCAAACTGTTTTTCCTTCTTCCAGAGTATTATGCCTTAAGTAAACCTGCAGGTTTGGGTTGTTTTAAGCCTTTGGCCTCCCCTGCTGGAGAGGGATTTAACTGGGCTCAGTTGAAATCGTTACTGCCCCGTTGACAAGGTCAGGGTGCATATCTGCCTCTGTGCTGCTCCAGCCCAGCATGCTAATACCAATATGAACTGTAAATAAAATAAAAACCCAACATCTTTTGCAGCAGCATAGTTGGCTGCACCGAGGGGACCGGACACAACAGCTGCTTGGAGAAGATGTTAGAGAATAATAGAGCATCTAAGTAGGGTGAATGTCACTAATGAGGATCTAACTGGCTGGTAGAAGCAGTAGAGTGATGAAAGATCCTCTCTAATGTATTGTCGGGATAGGTAGTAATGGTTTTTTATCCTTTTGTAGAGGTATAATGAATATACCTCTACTTATTTTAATTCTATTATCACTTTTGATTGCTATTCATTGTCTGAGTGCATGCTTGCTTGCTTCAACTAGGAAGAAGAAGCATCAGTTTAAGCCTTTAGGAGTGAGTTTCATTTGGTGTGACGCTACTTTGCCAATGTTCATCCAGAACGTCACCCAGTATTTTCAGTGCGCTTCACCTAGTAACGTATTTCTCCTGTCACGCTCAGGCAGATGATGACCAGGTTCTAGGCTTCCACCAAACCTTTTTGTTGAAAAATTTGCAAGGTGCCTGGGTGTGCACCAACGAAGTCTTCAGGCTAGCCCTCCACAACGTTTAACCCTCTGCCTTCCCTCTCTTCCACGCAGTCCTCGCTGTCCCGGTTGAGTAAGGAGTGCTCTCTTCTTGCTTTTCTGTCACTTGAGCTCGGCTGAGAAGCATGGCTGGGGCTTGCAGTTTCTCAAAGCAGTGTGGTGGATCTGTGGCTCTCCCCCAGAGCTTGAATTTTGAAGTGATTGTTGCGGAATTAATTGTGAATAACTAATTGTTATGCGGTGTTTCCTAGTCTGAAAAGGGAAAGGAAATTTGCAATTAAAATCACTGGATGTTTTTGTAATGCATGCTGAACACTTAAAGCATTGCTTAAAACCTGTTAAATGAGGCTTAACATCTGAAAGAACCTGCTATCTTAAGTAATTAGCCTTTCCTTTGAGATAGGATAGCTGCAAGCCTGCAGTTCAATCAACAGTTGCTGTGGGGTGCTGGTGAAAGGGTAAAACCATCTGTGACCAGACAAGAGGAGAAAAGTTGTGCAGCTAAACTTGGGTTGCAAAACAGCGTTGCACCTAAATACTCTGACATGACCCACAGCTCTGTGAGCTGAGGATTTTCTACAGTTTTGAGCCACCAGGTCAGAAGGGATGTAGAAAAACTGGAAGAGGTCAAAGAGCTGCCAAGAATGCCAGTGTTCCAGAGCTTGTGGAGCTGGGAGAGGAGGCAGCTAAGGGCAATCTGCCTGAAATGTAGGTGGAAAAGTAGTTGAGTACTTCCAACGACCTGAGACAGTGATTGCAAATCTTAACTGGGGAGGTTCAGATTGGACACGAGGGAAGGATTTTCACGGGAAGGCTGACACTTCTGGAAGTGGAGCCTGGACACCTTGTGAAAAGTCTGTTCTTGGAGGCTTGGAAGACTCTGCTCGACGAAGCTGTGGCTGATGCAATGCTGCTGGTAGTCCACTCTCATGCTGAGCGTGAGGCTGGACTGGAAACCGGAGGATCCTTCCAATCTGATCCTGGCTTTTTTATTTTAATTCAAGGATGTTATGAAAGAATTTGAACTACATGCAGGAAAGCTTTGTAGGAAAAATAAAGCCTGTTTCAAGCCTGGGCTTACGTCTGGAATGCAAATTTTGAGTTGGACATAGCTGAATTTGGAATGGAAAGTAAGGGTAAAGGGTTTCAGTGAGATTATCGGAGCTGTGGTGAAGATCTAAAATAAAATGGGATAGGATTAGTTTATGGCTTCTAGAGCCTCTCAAGCCACTCAACTGTGGGTCTTTGCTATATGTTAATAGGATGTATTCAGAATTTTGGGAACAGACTATAAATTATTGCATTCGCCTTAAACGTAGTCTAGGATTTTCCTTGGGTTTAAAGTATACTGCTCCTCTGTGCTGTGAAGACATAAAACAAAAGGAATAAAGAAAGCAATAACATCTCACTTCATTGTGGGAATTTGCCATAAGTACAACAGCAAGTGTTTGGGGAGGAATTCCCTTTTCTTTTAATCTTCATGTGTCCAGTCCTGAATTGGGTAAGAAAGGAGGAAATTCTCCTCAAGCCAAAGCACTAAGAGCTGCAGTGCAGCTGGGCTTACCAGAAATTGAGGAAACCTACACTAAAACTAGTCTGGTGGTGATACCTTTTTTTTTTTTTCCAGAGGTATATATTTTTTTAAGTGTACTCGTGTCAGTAATGACATGCCCAAATTTGATGTGAAAGCCACTTTTGCACTTTGTAATAGGTGCCTCCGTGCCCTAAGAAGAGGAGACCATAGAGGAAGTGAGAGTATACAAAATGCTTATTAATAGTTGTGATTAGAAGCGATTCAAGCTGAAATGATTCTGCCCGGCTGGTTTAAACTAAGCCATTAGAAAGGAGCTGACGCAAATGTGAGTTCATTCCAACTTAGTCAAAAGGGATGGCATTAATAAGATGTTTTACAAAGTCGTATGTCAAACTTTAATGTACAGCTCTGATGCTACTCAGATTCCTTCATGTCCAAATATCAAGCAGTAGGGAGACTATATGAGGATGTGTTACATTTGATATGTAGGAAAAGCTAGAAAAGGCGTAAACCCATGGGTTCCAGTGCATAGGCCAGCTCTTCAGCATGGATATGCAAGCATCTTTTCTAGGCAGAGCTAATAATGATAATGCTGCCCCTGAAATAATTGGCACGACTGCTGTCATATGTGCTAATGAACTAGATGGACGGCTGGCCTAATCCAGCATAATTGCTTGTGTTCACGTTGTGCTGGCTCTTACGGAGCCTCTGCCTGATGCAAAAGGAGGCATATACCAATGTGACAAAAAGCTTCCCAGGTCGTCATCAGTGACTTTATTGGTGCTTGTCTTGTTTGAGGACTTTTCCTTCGTGTGTCTACGGAACACTTGGACTTTCACATGCTTCTGGCCTTACGTGTTGCCTTCTTAATTTGTGGCTGTAGTAGTAGCTCATTCACTTTGTCCTTCGTGGTTTTATAGTACTTTGATATCTTGCCCCTTCTCCCCACGCTGCTCACACTTTTGTAAGCTAGAGAGTCGTACTCAATTTACTTTCTTCAGGAGGAAACTGTCCTGTAGCTGGCTTATCTTTCTTGCCCTTCTCTGGCCTTTCCGTCTTCTATCACCTTAATTTTTTTAAATTATAAGAGGTGCATGCAGGATTTGATACGTGGGTGCTCTCTGTGCATTTATGTGGTTGCTTACTTACGAGTTTTGGTTCTCTGTTCCTTTCCTAATAACTGCTAACAGTGTGCTTGCCTTGATAGCTGTTGAGCTCTGAGCTGGTTTAAAAAAAAACCAAAACATTGTCATCGTGATTTCAGTATCACTTTCCCGAGAGGCAGTAGCTAATCTAGGGCCCTTTTTGGTTTTCCTCTGTGGATTAGCATATGCTTACTGAAATTGCGCTTCATCTACACCCTTTTATTTCCTGGGCGGTTGTCACTGAAATCCTTCCAGTGGTTTTAGATCGGAGTGCTGCTTTTACATGCACCAGATCCTACCAGGGCTCTGGCACACTTGCTGTTCTGTGACGTAACTGATGTCCTCAGCAGGTTGCTCCTCAAAGCTGACTTGTTTCAGCCAGTTTATCACTTACATTAATATCACTTTAAGTAAAGATATTTTTTTGTTTTACTTTATAGTCTGCTTTGCTCTGCAACCTTTTCATTTGCTGTTCTTGGTGGACAGCAGCAGAGCATTGCGAATAAACGTTCAGCACTTTGGCAGTCTGTTTCGTGTGCTACTCTGGCTGCTGCTCTTCAATGCTTTTGTTTTTTTTAATGCATTTCCCCCCTTTTCTGAAGCTGAATAGTCATGTACTGAAAGAATAGAGCTTAAAATCCTCCAAAAATGCTGAATTGAATACACCGTGGTCAGTATCAGAAGATTGTTTTTCAGCTAGGACCTGTGCGCTCCACAGATTAAATCCTATTGTGTGATTCCCAGCTGATTGGGGAATCATTTATGTTATTTTGAGGCTTTAATTCCTGCACGGTGTCTCTGAGGAGAGTTGTAAACATTAGGTGGGAGAAGTAGTTTCCCTCTAATAATATTTTCTACTTCTGTAGTAATACAGTAAATACAGCGCAGGCACTATATAACCCGCCTAGGTGAATTGTCAAAGGCAGGAGTTGAGGCACTACTGCAGAGATCTCTGTGCTTAGAACACCTCGTTGCAGCTCCAGCAGACACTTCACTCCCTTTGAGCTGTTCTAGGACAGTGGAAGGGGGAAGCACTAAGTCACTGGCCAGCTGGACCTGCTCGGGGAAGGCTTTCAAAAGCCTGGATCGTTACCTAGATCGTTCAGGCAATATTGTTGATAATTCTACAGAAACTCCCTTCTGTCATCAATCCAATATAGAGCAGCTACAAACTAATTGTGAAACACCTTGGTTTATGTTTGGCTCCTGGGCAAGGCCCAAAGAAAATCTGTGATTCAGCACCAAGGCAGGGATGCTCTTATCAGTGTTGTGGAGCTGCTGGAACGAGAAGTCTGCAAGTCTTCCAGAAAACTCCCAACTTCAGATGCTGTTGCAGGACTTCTGTGTCATTGGGCCCCAGGTGTTTGTCTGCAAAGCGCCTTGGAAGAGAACCTCTGGTTGTATTAGTGTCTCCTGAGGTACTAGGCATCTTACAGCATGTGACATCACTGTTAACGTTAGCACTGAAGTTGTCTTATCGTGAATTTTGGAATACATTTCTCAAAAAAGAGCTTTTTGAACTTTTTTTTTTTGCTTCCTCTCTTCCTACAGGCTGATGAAGATCCTATCATGGGATTCCACCAGATATTTCTATTAAAGAACATCAACGATGCCTGGGTTTGCACCAATGACATGTTCAGGCTAGCATTGCACAACTTTGGCTGAGCTGGCAACCCCGAGGCACCCGTGCTTTTTTTTTTTTCTTTTCTTTTTTTTTCCTCCTCTCCTCTTACTGGTATTATTCACACTCACGGAACATTCCAAATATCATACACAAACCTGCAGCACTGCAGAGCGTGAGCAAGCAAGACCTGTGACCTGCCCTTCTGCTGAGTTTACATTGTCACTAGATGAGTTTCTTGTGCATGATGTTTGGAAGGTAGACTTAGCTGCATTTGACAAGAGAAATTTGTGTTGTACCAGCATGCCTCGGAAAGAATTTATAATGCAAAAGGTTGTTGTTTATGTACTGACAAGATACTCTATAACCCAAAGAAATGAAAGAACAGCAGCCTGTACAGCCCAGATATTGATTTGTTCAGATGTTTCAATGCTACATTACACAATAAAACCATAAGATTTTCGTAACAGTTTAAATTGTTTTAATGAGTTGGATATGGAGTGTATGGTATCGCTTGCTTTGGATAGCCCGTGTCTGCCTGGTGGGGAAACGCTTTCAAACCTGAACCTCTCGAACTGAAGAGCACTTGGTAGTTTTACAGACAAAGGTAGTTCAGGTATGCCTTTGGCCATACAACTTTTTTCCATCTCTCTCATCAGCTTTTCTAACAGAGGCTTCGAGCTCAGTTTTTAACATTGACAGGTTAGTTCCCAGCTGTCGGATTTTACCAAGGCAAAAGCCTCAAATACACGAAGATGACAACAGTCATGGTAGCCTATAGCCAGTCTTCATAGAATCTTTTAGGTTGGAAAAGACCTTTAAGATCATCGAGTCCAACCATCAACTTAACACTGCCAAACCCACCACTGACCCATGTCCCTCACAGCACCATGTCTGCCTCTCTGTTAAATACTTCCAGGGGTGGAGACTCAACATGTTCACCCTCAAAGCTAAACAGGACGCTGTATTGTCTTCATAGGCAAATGGGATGTCAATCCAGCGGTGCCCTCCTGGAGTTTGTACCCCGCTCTGAAGCCCTGGCCCTGCTCTCTGGTGTCCTTTGAGCATCCCCTCCTTATAACTTGAGCTGGTTGGTAGCACCGAGTTTGCTGTGCCCGTTTTTACAGTGTCGTTGGCTGTCATGTATCTTCCACCCTGGAGGTGGCAGTATTCCACCAGTGAAGGGATTCCTTAAATTAATCTTTCCAGTATATGAGAAGACACAGGAGCAGAATCACATTCACTTTACCTTCAGACCTGACTTAAGCCACTAGGCCCCAGTTTTCAAGGGCTTTTGAAGTATATAAACTTGGTGTTTCTCTTTTTGAGGCTTTTCAGGAAAGCCTGGGATGGGCTGTGCTCAAGCTGGTCGGTTCTCAAATCTGGCTGCTTTGGTATTTGAATTGGAATGGAGCTTTCTTGGGAGCTGATGTTAGGGCCCTCCCGTTCGGTATTGCAGCATTCTCCTATATTCCCCATTTCAAACGCTGGGCTGTTCTCCTGTCGCTGCTTCTATGCTATGGAAGTCACGTTCAAAATTAATCACTTGAAGAGATTAGCTCTTTCAGTAGGAGGAGGCATTTTCTGTGGTCACCGCTAAGCAAAGATCCTTCTGTTGTAGCTCCAGATCTAAATGAAGCCTGGCAGAGGAGGAGGGATCTAAGAATAGGTCTGGCTGATGAACCTTGCTCTGCAGAAGGATCTGGTCCGCAAGGTCGGGGTAGGCCTTTGAATAATGAGCTTAATAAGCCAAGAGAGAGCTTGCTTAAAAGTCAGGTTCAAGGAATGATATGTGTGGCAGAGGTTAGTTTAAAAACTACCTAAAATGACATTCTTCTAGGCCATTGAAAGTTCAAAGGAGTTATCCCCTGAAATCGGTCATGTAGGTCTTTCTGGGGCTATTTTTCCTGCCATTCCCTATACAGCCCTTCACTACTTACCTGGAGGAGACAAATATTGGTGTTTCTAAGGCATAGATTCGTCTAGGTTGGAAGAGACCTTTAAGATCATGGAGTCCAACCGTCAGCCTAACACTGCCAAACCCACCATTAACCCACGTCCCTCAGCACCACCTCTGCCCCTCTGTTAAAC
>RSEF01000011.1:850713-889009 GCA_003993805.1 Himantopus leucocephalus | reverse complement strand
CCTTCTCTGGACACGCTCCAGCACCTCAGTGTCTGTCTTGTCACGAGAGGCCCAAAACTGAACACAGCGCTCGACGTGGGGCCTCACCAGTGCCCAGTACAGGGGGACGATCTCCTCCCTAAATCAATATTGCTTAATGTTATCGACACCCACAGGTCACTTTTGAGGCCCCATATACGAGAACAAATTTGCTGTCTCTTCACTCTCGTTTTTTGTACCCACTTTTACTGGTGAGACCGAGCCCCCGCCGTCCCCTCCCGACCGGGGAGGCCTGTGTGGAGAGACGGCGGCAGAGGCAGGGCCGGGCAGCCGGATGAGATTTATTTTACCCCCAAAACAGCCTGCTTTAACCCTTAATAAGTGAGGCTTTCCGTATCCCCTCATGTTTTTGGCCCTGGCGGGAAGCCACACCGGCCCGAACGCCCGGGGTGTTACCGCCAAAGCCCCCTGAGGCCTGCGGGAGCCACCGCCCCCTCAGCGCCCGGGCTGGCGGCAGCGGGCGGCCTGGCGGGGGAGGCCCGGCCCCGCGGGGAGGAGGAGGAGGAGGAGGAGGAGAAGAAGGAGGAGGGGGGGGCCGGGACCGCCGGTTCTGGCCCTGCCGCCCGCAACCGGGCTGGCTCCGCCCCCGCCGCGCCCGGAACCCTCCGTCCACGGCGGCGGTTTCCGCCCGGCGCACGCAGGCCCGGACCGGAGGCGGAAGCGTGGGCGGCGGGGCCGGGCCGGGGCAGCGCGGTGGCGGTTGTGCGGGCGGCGGCGGTGGTGGCGGCGGGAAGCGGGCCGGGCCCCATGGCCTCCTCCTCCAGCATCGACATCGAGGACGCGACCCAGCACCTGCGGGATATCCTCAAGCTGGACCGGCCGGGAGGTGAGGGACCGGGACCGAGGGGGCGCGGGAGGCCTGGCCACCGCACAGGGCCCTGTACCCGGGCCGGGGCCGCGGGACCCTCCTCGGCCGGGGCCTCTCTCTCAGGCGGCCGCGCCCCGGGGCTGGGCCCGTCTCCCTCGGGGCGCCGGTGGTATCGCCCTATGCCGGCTCCGGGGCGAGGGGGGGGGCGGCTCGTCCCTGCCCGGGGGCCGGCGGGGAGGGAGGTGTGCGCCGGCCGGGTCAGGAGAGGAGCCGGGGGGACCTTCGCTGATGGCGGGGGCGATTCCTGTCGCTGAGCTGAGCGGGAGCAGTTCGGACCCGGAGCTCGCTGCTGCTGGGGGTCTCTGGGCTCCTCTTATCCGAGAGGTTTCGCTGCTGAGAACTGACCAGCGCTTGCCACCTCCGCCCCAGTCTCCCTCCCGCGTTAGGAATACCTGGGCTCAGGGGAGGGGGCTGTCAGGCCTCTCCGACATCAGTGCTGTCCTCAAACCTGACGAGGTCATGGTCTGAAGGAGCCTGACACCGTGAATATTTCACCAAAAGAAAACCCTTAGCCTCTGGGTAGAGGGCAGAATCTATGTCCGTGATGTACTTTTGTTGAGGAAAAAGCAGGAATAAAGTAACTTTTAAGTGTCCTGAGAGTCAGTACGAATGTGCTGCCTCCAAAGCAACCGCCATGCGTGCTGCCTTTGGCTTGGCCGAAAGGATGTGAGGTTGGATGCAGGATTGTTGTGGGAGGGGTGTAGAGGCACCTACACTTCTTGTTACTTGAAGTAGTTTCTCTTGTTTCTGGAGCACTTGGGTGCTCCCGGATTATAATTACTGTAAGAAAATACATTTTTCCTTCATAGTACAGCACTCTGTACTTGAAATACTGAAAGGAGAACTTAGTGCAGGGATGGGGAACACTTGTTTCACAAGCAATTTCTGACCTGAAAGGGTGCGGCATGGTTGGGAAATGGTTGGAGTTTCTCTTCTCTCAAGGTGACTTGACTTCCCCTGAAGCAGCTTCTTTTGCTGGTTGACGCAAAGGAGTTATTGAGTATGACTTATTTCTTTCCATTTTTCTTCTTTTCTATTTATTCTCTTTATACCTTCTCTGTGAACACTAGTGCACAAGAAGGCAGATGAGAGGAAAAGGAGCAAATGGACAGTAAGTCAAGCTGTAAGGAAGCTGTGGTTCTCAGCAGAAGTCACTGCCTGAGTAGTAGCAAATAGACATGAAAGAACCAGACATAATAAAGTGAAGAGCAAGAGTACTTGTCTGTTAACTGAAAGCCTCTGAAAATCCTGTTAGGATGTCAGAGGAAAAGGAAGGTGGGGGATCCTTCAAGGCTTTTGACAGAGAATAGAAGCAGCCTCGTGAATTGTATGTGTAGGGCTAGTCTTGTCTGGCATAAAGTTGCTGTGATCAAGGTCTTGTCTAGTTTCTGTTATGCCCTGGGTTTCACTTACAGATTTTAATACCCAACAGAGAGTAGTGTAGCTGCTTTCCAAGGTTACTACCGCTAAGAAAGTTTTTCAGTAGTAGGTGCATGTAGCTGTGAGCAGCGTTATGTTATTCTGTGTGCTGTCCAGGCAGGTGACAAGAAACATTCCCCACTCCAAAGAGTTTACAACTGTCACTATGCTTTTAGTTCTGCTTGGGTTTGACGATTGTGAAAATGCGATCCACCACCCCAGTCTCTCTAGCCACAGTTTTCTCCCAGTTTTGGCAAACATCATCCATTGCTTCAGTAGCCCTTGCCCCCTTTTTTTTTAATGCCATGCCCTCGGCAAGGGGGAGCTGCATGATCAAACCATGGACCTCCCAGCTGGGGTACGTAGACGGGCCGTCAGTGCCAGCGTGCTCTGGAGGGGAGTGCCTGCTGGGGCTGTGGGCTGAATCCTGCAATTCATGCTGAAATCTCTGCTGGTCACCAGGCCTTACGTGGGCTCACCCTACTCATCTGACGTTTATCAGGGGAGCGTTCTGTTCAGTACAGAGTATCATCCCCGGCGCAGGTGATGGTGTGAGCAGGAAGAGTTCAGTATCTCAGCTCTGATTGTTCCTGCTTACCCACTCTTGAAAAAGGTAATGAATACAACCCCACTTCTTTCCCTTTGAAGGCCACTCCTAGTCTAGGTTAATATTTTGTTTTGTTCACCTCTCTACTAAACACTGAGTCTTCTTTTATGCCTTCAGGACTGTGTGCAGGCAGCACCTGTGCTTGTCTGGCTCCCACTAAGACAGTGCTGGGCTAAGCCCCATTCCTGAATTTCAGTGTGCTGCTGTTGTGCCCATCAGCCTCTGGGCAGTGTTTCCTCCTTCCCTTTCCCATGGAGTGAACGTCACCCTCCTGCTGCCTGTAAAAGAGCAGAGATACTTACATGAGGCATTCCTGATGCTGCAAATAGAGCAAAGACTGTATTGTCTTTCTCTGGCAGCCTGGATGCTTTTTCTGTAGGGAATATTTTCCTGCTTTCGGTCGCAAAGGATAAATTGTAATCCATGGAAGTTGGTGCAACTGGACAAACACCCACCATATGCTATAGGAATAAGGGGTGCATCTTAATCTTGCAACAGCAAGCACAGCGCAAATGCGTTAGGGGGTTGCAGGATCCCATTCCCTGGGCTGACGCTTCCTTGTGTTGTGTGAGTGCCAGTGCTGTTTTCTTCATGCAGTGCAGGTAAACTGAGGTGAGTGCCCAAATGGTCTCTGCATTGGGATACCCTGTCGCTGCAGAGGCGTTTTGTGTCCATAGTGTAGTTGCTGATTTAATGACAGGTGAGTTTTAAATATTCTCCTGGCAAATGAATAACAGTCACAGTTATTTCTGTAGGCAGCAGCACTCATCCTGGGATGTTAGAGCCTGTTTGGTAACTGAAAGCTTGCCTGGCTTTCAAAGGACGTGCCTTTTGCCCGCGGTTCTGTTCAGGTTTGTTACGTGTGCCAGTAATAGTGGAGCTTCTGGTCCTGGGAGCAGCCATTTTGCAAGAGCTCAGCTGCAGTTGTTACCTGGCAACAGTACGCGAAATTTCAGTTTTCAAAACCTGTGAAAATTTCAAGCGAGGGTTTTGCTGAGGCAGGAGGCTTTGACTTCAGCGTATTGATGTGTAAGTGCAGATGGAGTGGGCTTCCTCTCCAATGGGGATCGTCAGCTATTTACCTTGCTAGTGAAACAGAAGAGTCTCCTTCAACCCCTGTTACGCTTGTCCCCTTCTAAAAGCCTTCAGAAGGTGTGGAGGCCACCAGGCAACTTGTGCTAGGCCAAATATGTGAAGTCAGGGCACATGCGCTCTTGAAGCTCTTAGCAAGTGGTTGCTTTATGCAAAACTTGGGTGCTGTCAACTTTTATGTGACTAGTCGGCTAAGGGGAAAATATAGGAATCCCGTAGGTGCAGCTGTGCAGTTTCATAGCTCAGTTGCTCAAACACCTGGGCTTCGAGCTCAGGTCTCAGTCAGAAGCCAGATTTGGAAAGTAACAAATGTATTATTTCCAGCCAGCCCCAAATGTTGCAGCTGACTGCTGTATTGCTGGACTTCTGAGATCTCTCTGCAGGCATGAGGGTTAGAAATGACCCTTCAAGAACCCTTTGGTCTGGCACTTGATTCAGTAAATCTGACTTACCAGTTTAGTCTTTCTGATCCAGGACTATTTGCTCCTTGAACCTGTTAAGTTCCTTGTACCTGTGTTTTTCTGGTCTGCTGGGATTGCTTGTGTAAGAAAAGAGCTACGACTTCACTCGTTTGTGTGGAGAAAAGTTTCTTATATGGAAGGTCTCTTCTCTTACACATGTCTTTTGGAGAAGAATACTTTTCCCAACCAATTCAGTGTATTCTACCCGATAAGCCAGTAGAACCTGACAAAAAACATCTGGAGGTAGCATATTTCATGCAGTGAAAAGACTTTTAAATGGATATCGTGCACAGTTGGTCGTGCTTTTTCCTAGGTTCAGTGAATGAGAATCAGAGACCGTCAAATTCGTATAACGGAGACCTGAACGGACTTCTGGTGCCTGATCCCATCGTGGCCGGAGATGGACCTTCTTTGGCTAAGCCAGTGCATCGCAGCATTTCTCTGGGAGCCCTGCAGGAGAAGCAAGTCATGTAAGTTTTGTCAAAAAAGAAGGCTGAGAGTTAATAGAAAACGGTTCAAAATGAGTTCTGGTGAGCCTGGACAAGCATGCTGGGAGTCTGACAGTGAGTTTTACGTTGAGTTCAGGTGGCAGTTGTGGGTCCATGCTGTTGGTCAGAGCTTGTTGTAGCTTTTGTGAGGCTGATGCGTGGAGCCTGCCGTTCTTGCTGCTCAGGATCCGAAGAATATCAGCAGAGCTGTTTAGAGAGAACGGGAGCAGGACTGTTTGCATGGTGGACATTGCAAGTCAGGATGGAGGTAAATTAGCAGGGACCTGGGTGAAACTTAGCGTTCTCATGTAGACCTCCAGCTGGGCACTTTCAGGGACCCAAGTTACCTGAGAGGTGGCTTATACCAGTTTGCGGTGTGTTAGACTTTGCAATTGTCAAAGTATTTCTCTCCACATAACTTAAAACAGGACAAACAATCCTGAGCTAAATTTCTACCTAACTCTTTGCTGAGTTGTGCATATATGTCATATGTCGGTGTGTTTTGGACAGTACATGTGCTTTTACTGCTTATATGCAAGAGAACACATGCATATGGAATACTTTGGATTTGTTGTGGGAGTAATAATACAAATCCACACAGTCTAATTAGTGTGATGCTTGGCTTCATCTGCTGACTCTTAACATCAGAGCTCATGTAAATAGCTTTGGTTTGAGTTCTCTGGTCACAGTTTTGAGAGAGGATGCCGTGAGAACCATGAGTGGCGTGCGCTGTTGTTGTTGAGGTTCAGCTGATTAACTTTGGTCCCTTCGCACCTTCCAATGTCAGGTAGTAGTCAACGCTACTTTAACCAAATGTAGCTCTGTGCTCAAGTCGAACAGACTGAAGGTTTTTAAGCTGAACAAACCAGGTGTTTGGTGCTCTCAAACCTGCGGCACATGGGCAAGGGAGACTCTTAACTGAAAGTCATTTCTGTTTGCAGTTGTTCAGTTCAAATCCCCTAGATGCACAGATGCTCCTTCTGCATTGCTGTTAAAATTATGAATAGCAAATATCTGACCTCTGTTCTCTTCCTCTGAGTCCTGTCTGATTTATTTTTTTTCCCTTTGTTCTTCTTAAAAGCTGCCTTTCCGGTGATGACAGCTCTACTTGTGTAGTGATATCAGCAAAAGATGTGGAGATAGTGGCCAGCAGTGATTCCAGCATCACCAGTAAGGCCAGAGGGAGTAATAAGGTAAGGAACAAGAGAAACCATATTTCTATCTCTTTTTCTAGTCACTTAAACTCGTGCTTGAATATTTTAAACAGAAATTACTGTCTTCTTTCCTATGTTTTAAGAGCTTGTAATTAGGTAGAAGTTTGTCAAAGAGCTTAACAAGGGGGAAAAAATTGGAGTGGTATCTTGTAAGCGATTGTTACTGTTATTCCAGAGTCTGGCCAAGCTATCCTCTAATTTTCAGGAATAAGTCCATGATCTAAGCTGGATCCTGGAAAAGTGCCCTTCCTTCACAAACAAACTTTTCCTGCTGATTGTTTCTTCGCTGGCAGGTCTTCACTGTGGAGGGAGGGTTGCTCTTGATAGCTTGCTAACCTCAGTCCTGCTGAGGGCTCCACCCAGCAGATGAGAGCTGCAGAAGAACCGATGTGCTGAGATTAGAACTAGTGCTGTAGCAGAGTGCCAAGACGTGCTCAGGACAAATGCTAATAATTAGGAGAGAGAACTCTGGTCTTGATCCTCTTGGCGCTTTTCCATATTGTATCGTTTTGCACCTTGATGTGCAATGAATTAAAGGACCTCAGAGATTGTAAGTAAGTACTGTACTAGGTTGTTATTATTTTTCATGGATAATACTGAAGATAAAAATGAAAGGGAGGATCACTGTCATAACATCCACAGTATTTCTTAATTCTTTGCTTGCAAAGGCAATGCTTATCAATGAGACCAGGACTTTCTAGTTCCTTGGCAAGCAGTATTGAAACTAAAAAGCAAGTTCCCATGCAGCAAATGTGTTTCTATATTTCAAAAAAGTTTCCAAGAACTGGGAATCCAGACACAGTGCTAATAAAGCGGTGAAGGCCGCCTTACTGTAGTTGCAGGGTTGAGTGTTGTTCTGCAGCATGGCAAGTTCAGTGAGTTGCATTCCTTCTTGCAATGGAAGGAAGCATTCATCAGCCTCCAGAACTCTGAATGTTCAGGGCTCTGCTACCTGACATTCAATGTGCTGCTTACTGCTGCTTCTTACAGTCACCTGTTAAGCATCACACATCTTCCCTGGATGAAATTGTATATTTGGCTGGTTTGTCCCAGGGAAAAGTTAATTCCAGACATTTCTCATGTTTTGTTTTCTTTCTCCTGAGCAGGTGAAAATACAGCCTGTTGCTAGATATGACTGGGAGCAGAAATACTATTATGGCAATCTGATAGCTGTGTCAAACTCTTACCTGGCTTATGCCATTAGAGGTGAGATACCTTCTTGTCTTGGATGTGATTTGTATTGTTTTGCTCTTTGTATCTCTAAAAGAGGCAAAGGTTTGCGTCAGAAGAAGGTAACTGGCAATAATTGAAACACATCTTGCAATACCCAGGTCAGGCTGCTGTTTTAGTGGGAATATAAGTGAAGCTGGAGCTACAGGGGAGGGAAGAGTTGGTGGTGTAGGAGAGTTTCCGCTGAGAAGGAAAGCTTTTCTGAAGTTAGAAATAAAAGAAAGAGAAGGACTCTGGTGATGGAGGAAAAGTTGAAGGATTACATTGGTTCCACTGGACAGTAAACTGATGTTCAGATTACTCCTCTAAGTAAATATTTCTGCAGTAAACAAGCTTCTCTGTAGCTAAGCACAGAAACAGCCCTTTGGTAATTTGAGCAGATAAATGTTTGTGACGGATTTGCTTGCATAAATTTAGAGTTGAGTTTAAGGCTAAATTTAGAGGAGCCAAAGAGCAATACAGATACAGTGTGTTTTGCAGTAGGAAGGAATAGAAAAGCAGAACAAAACAGGGAGAGACTGTTTCACGGCATACACGAAACAAATGAACACTTAGTCATCTGCACCGTCTCTTTCTGCTCTCATATAACCACACAGTGCTTGGGGCTCCATCAGCTCTTCCCCTTCTTCCTAGTTCTAACACCCAGCAGTTTGCCTGGCCTTTTAGGAAATCTAGTACTCCGCTTCTGTGTGTTTTTTCCTGGGTGAGGTTATTTTACAGCAGCTTTAGGGTGTCCCACCCTTTTTTAAAGTATTAAAGCTGGGATGCAGGAACACTGTAGAAAGCTGAGTGGTTTGCTAGGGTTGGCTTGGGCGTCAAGAAGTGGAAGCAATAGGGCTTTCGTAAGACTGCTTGCATTATAG
This sequence comes from Himantopus leucocephalus, assembly GCA_003993805.1. Lineage (NCBI taxonomy): Eukaryota > Metazoa > Chordata > Aves > Charadriiformes > Recurvirostridae > Himantopus > Himantopus leucocephalus. The sequence continues at coordinate 880,728 of RSEF01000011.1, read as the reverse complement.
TGGGGTTTGTCTGAAGTGGTGAAGTTGGAAACTTTGTTTGGTATGTGCATGGTCTAAAGCATGTTCTTTTCAGTCATGCAAACCAAAAAGCAGTGCTTTTCACCAGGTGAGTGTTTATGCTTTTTACATTCCCCTTACAGAAGATGTATTTGAGCTATCTGCCTCTCTGTGACTCCTTTTCTCTAGTTACTGAAAATGAAATTGCAGTTAAAATTAATTCACTGTCACTGGAGGTCCGTCTTGGAGGTTTGGTAGCTTTGCCATCAGCCTGGGGTAAAGATTTAGGCCTTGCATTTAATGAAGGTGTCTTTCATGAGCGTAATCGTGGGAATCATGAGAAGTCAACTTCTGTTGTCTTTTAAGTAAAGCAACTTAGAATGTGAGGTGCTCGAGAAATTGTAGAAGATATGGGGAATTAAGCTGCCCCTTACAAGGCAGGTGAAGTCCTCCTTGATGCTGCTGTTCCAGTCTTTGCTGCACTTTTCAGATTTGGTGCAGAATATTTGTGCATGTACCCTGGGTCTTGAAGGGGCTTCTTAACATGGTATCTATTGATGTGGGTTTTCAGTGTACTGCCAGTGAAACTTGATGGCAGGATGGGTGCTGGAAATGACAAGCCGATGGCTGGAAACAAAGGCAGTGCTGTGGGGAAACCGCACAGCTAACTGGTGACTTCTCCCTCTGTCTTTTCTGCAGTTGCCAGTAACGGCTCAGCTATGGTGCGGGTGTTGAGCGTCAGCACTGCTGAGCGGACCTTGCTGAAGGGATTCACGGGCGGTGTGGCAGACCTGGCTTTTGCTCATCTCAACTCCAACCAGCTGGCGTGCCTGGATGAGGCCGGCAACCTTTTTGTGTGGCGCCTGGCCATGGATAAAGAAAAAATCCAGTATCTTGTCAAAATATGCCTCATACCAGTCTTTGTGTAATGGTTAGCTGTGAATGCAGCCTCAGAATTGTACCTTATTTCCTAACCTTTCCAGAACAGCAGTTTGCAGGGGGAAGGTCAATAGTTCTGCCCCTTTCAGAGTATCAAATCGGGCAACTTGTGCATGTATTTGACACAATCGTTACTTGAAATTTCACGTAGCTTGAAATTCTAGGAGTGGCACCTCAGTGCTCCTTCTGGTCCACACAAAAGCAGTCAGTGAGAAGTGCCACTCTGTACTAGCTGGCCTTACACATGGGCAGTGTCATCTCCATCGTGTGACAAAGTTTTTTTACTCACTTTTGTCTGGTTCTAGCTCTTTTCCTCAGTTACTTTTCTGGGGAAGAAGATGCAATACTTCCCTCCCACTCACTATCTTCCTTCCAAACCTGTCGTCCCTCTTCTTTTGGTGGTCCTGAAATTTATTTTCAGTGTTTGATTCATTGTCCTAAATCTTTTCCTTTTAATTGCTAGGAGTGACTGCTCAGAGCTTTGGGAAGTATGTCAGTCTGTGGGATATGTCCTCTTAGGCTGTGGCTTCTTAATTTTAATTGTATACCGTCATTTCAAAAGCAATTGGAGCAAAGGTGATTGTAGTTGTTTTAAGATCTGATTTGTCGGGGTGGACCTACAGCATTCAGCCTGGGGCTACGCGGTAGTTTTTCTGTCTTTCTGTGGTGGTGTTGCGATGCTAGCTGAAATCATTTGATCTGTCGCATGGATCGCACATTCAGATGTGTGTGCGTGCTCCTCTTGTGCTTATCCTGTCCCTGTCTGCAGCCTGCAAGAGAAAATTATGAGACTGTTAATTTTTGTAAGCTTAACCTCTTCTGACAGTGAAGGAACGCTAGCTTGTCTGCTTTCTTAGCAGAGTCCTTTTACCTGGTTTCTTTTTGAATCACAGTGATCCAGAAAATCTTGAGGTTTAATAGTATTTAACAGAGGACCAAACCTGAATAGGTTATTGCTGACCATTAGTAACGCAGCCAGAATGTTACGTTTCTTAACTATGGTGACCAGAGAGGAGATTTTGGTTCACATCAAGCGACCTGACAATACACCGTTGAACACCTCTCGAAGAATCATTTGGTGCCCTTTCATCCCGGATGATAATGAGGAGAGTGGTGAAGAGGGAAGTCAGACCTTGGCGTTGTTGCATGAGGACAGGGTAAGGAAACCCTACTTTTGAAACGTTGTCCTTATTATCATTAGAGGGAGAGAATCTAACGAAGGAAAGACCTGATATGGTTAGAGTTGTAAAGGCCCCTGTCTAGTCCATGTTGAGGATTCTCCCATAATATGAGATGTTGGATGGAAAGTGATAACTTCTGCTCGCCGTCGAATAGTGGAGGACCAGTAGAAACAGTGTGGAGGGCCAGAGGCATCACTTGTTACTGGTTCAGCCTGAACAGACCTAGGGAAGGGGCCTTGGTGAGCCACAACTGCAGCTGCTGAGAGCAATTCCCTGTACTTGCGTAAGGCTGAGTGCCAGGAAAGCATCTAATGGCCAAATTGGGTGGAAATGGGAAGGTTTATGTCACATACTTGCCATTGGGCTAGTACATCAGGATATAAGATAAGGATATAAGAAATTCTGCACTGGATCAGACCAGTAGTTGCAGAAATAAAACTGTGTGCCCGCATGTTTGTTTTCCAGGCAGAGGTGTGGGATTTGGACATTATCCGAACGAACAACAGCTCCTGGCCGGTGGAAGTGCCTAGTATCAAAGAAGGCTTCATTGTAGTGAAAGGCCACAGCACGGTATAAACCTATTTTGCTTTCTTTACTGCCATCGCGTAGGTGATCGCTACAGATCACTTAGGTTTTCTTTGGGTTAGAGTGTCTCAGGAGCTGCGGTTCTTAGGACAGTTGGCTGTAGAAAACCCAGTTTCTTACCCATCCGCACTATCACCCACAACCTACTGGTTATATACACACACTATTGGTAAGTAACCTTTGTTTAAAAAGCCAAGGTGGATGTGTAGTCATTTGCTTTGAAAACAGCTCTTGAAAAAACTCACCTGTATTTCCAAAGGCCTGTTTGACAACCTGGGCTGTGTTTTCAACTCTTTTGTTATATCTCCTGGGAAATGGAACGCTTAACATGGCAGTGGTTTACTGCTGGATGAGAAGGGCAAAATTAAGCTTGACGTCCTCTCTATTCTTCTATGATTCCCCTAGTGAGTATAGTTACATCTGTGAGTACAGTGGACCAGGACTGCAGCTGAGTATCCAGTGGGTGATATTTTGCATCTAAAAAAAAAAATAACTGGAAAGAGCCCAGTTGCACTTCTTGAACAGGATGACAATAAAGTAATTTGTTTCACAAGCATAATTGTTTCATCTGTAATGATTGTGTAAAGCCAGAACAACCCAAAACAAAACGAGCTCCATTCGTAACATGAGTAACAGTGGGAACGGTGGCAGCACAATCCATTGTGCTTAAGTTTGCTGTCTGGAAAAGGTGATTGTTAATTATTATTACAAAAAAAAAAAGTCCTGTCAATTCTTCTGTGAAGGGTAAAGTTGCCTGGTGACATGTCTGTTAGAAATCACTCTCACCTCCTGTACTATCAGACTGGTAGTCCTGTTTGAAGACAGTACTCTTTCTCCGTGAAGAGCTATAAAATCACTTTTCTGTGTCTTCTTTTCCCCCCTCTCTGTTTAGTGCCTGAGCGAGGGAGCGCTTTCTCCAGATGGAACTGTGTTGGCCACAGCAAGCCATGATGGTTTTGTCAAATTCTGGCAGATCTATATTGAGGGGCAAGATGAGCCAAGGTAACTGGAGGATTAGAAAATGAAGGATCTCGGAGCAGCATTTTCTCTGTGAGAATTTCCTTGTTACAGAATGACCTGCGATGGTCATTCTCAGGACATTTATAAAGATAGAGGGTGAATGTTTTTAATTTGTGGCAGAAGAGTTGTATCAGTGAATATCACACGTGCTCAAGGTTTGGGAACTTCGGAAAAAAACCAAGGAGCTGTGTCTGGAAGCAGGAGTTCTGTGCTTTGCACAGGCTGTAGTCAAACTCTTTTGCACTGTCCCTATAAATGCAGAAAGCTTCTCTGAGCCGTTCTTCTCAGTGTTGACTTCTTTTATGTATTGTGCCCTTGTTAAGACACATAGCCACACATGATTTCTTTTCTTTTTTTTTCTTTTGGGTCACAATCTGTGGCTGGATGGGCTCTGATCTCCTTATTTCATATAAGCCTGTAGGCAGCTACAAGCTGATAATGCTTGGTGGCTGCTGACTTAACGCTGTCTTTGGACAATGATAATGTGTTCGGTGCCCACCTTCTATATTCCTTATTTACTACTCCCTGCACACTCAGTCTTTCCTGATTCTTTCCTAGGTGTCTTCATGAGTGGAAACCCCATGATGGGAGGCCTCTTTCCTGCCTGCTCTTCTGTGACAACCATAAAAAACAAGACCCAGAGTAAGTCCCCAATCCTGTACTTGGAGTATCAAAGTTTAGTAGTATCTTCTAACTCTGCCTTTGGAAGGTTCCTTGTAATTGCATTGTACTTGTTAAAAAAAAAAAAAAAATCAGCGTTGTGGCAGGAGCAAGTCCTGTCCTCTTTGCAGTCAGCTTTCTAGTGATGGAGAAATAAATAAGGCTCTGGAGCACAGTATAAAGTGACCTTAATTCCAGTGTCAATTCCATGAAAGCAAGGAAAATTCTAAACTGATGAGTCCTTTCAGGTTTCTGGTGTGGTCAGTTTTAACTGGCCTGTTACCCTCCAAATTTCTACTGCAGTTGATTAAAAAGTAATTGTTTTGGTTTTTAACCTTTATTTTTTTCTTCAGTCAGTTGTGGCCTTTGGGTTCTTGAGAGCTCTGAGAGCCGTAGTGGTTTCTAATCTGCCTCAGAAGCAGAGATTTTTCTGGGAACTTTAAGACACAGTTGGGCAAAACCAGCTATGAGCAGCTTGTGAGGAACGCTTCTGTGAAATATCCTTACAGGAAGGACCAGTTCTTCTTTAAGAGAACTTAATTCTGTTGTGCCTGCAGGGTTCCCTTCTGGAGATTTCTCATCACAGGAGCAGATCAGAATAGAGAACTGAAGATGTGGTGCACTGTGTCTTGGACTTGCCTGCAAACTGTCCGGTAGGTGTTGATATGCCGACTTCCCTGAAGGGTTGGATTAACTTTGACGAGCAGTGGATCATATCAAAGCTCTCAATTTCCTGGTAGGCTTACTTTGCAAAGGTGATCCTCGATCTCCGATGGAGTCTACTCTAGCCCCACTTAAAACCTCCTGCTTTGCCAATCTGACCCATCTGTTGAAAGCTGGCATGGCTGTGACAGACTGTCAGGTGAAGCTTTGGCAAGGCAGGGGAGGTTCATCCTTTTATACAGTCTCCTTAGCGTTACCAAGACCTGTCGTCTTTGCTTTGGTCTGTAGAGCACAGACTTACCTGTATCATGAGGAGAGGCATTCCAAAATTGCACACCTTGAGTTCTTTCTTCTGTAAAAACACTAGATATTCAGTAACCAGTCTAGGATCTTTTCCTGTTATTGCTTTTTCTGATTTAAATAACGAGAAGCTGCTATGTTGACAGAGCTTAAGCAGTTATGTGTGACTTACTTGCTGAGCCACATAGGTCCAGAAGTTCAAATTCTGCTTTAGTCCATCCCTTCACTCAACTTATGTTCCCTTATTCTATGTTTCTGCTGGTGGATCGTGGCCTCTTTGATCACGTGCATGTGTGAGGCCACTTCTGAATTGTCCTCTTAAAGTGAGAGGAATATGCCATACAGCTGAGTGCTGCTTTTTCCACCTCATACTACAGAAGGTCCAAAACCTGTAGAAGGGTTATTTTAGTTTGGTGGATTTTTGGTTTTAAATCTGTAGCCTTGGCTCTTGTCCTCCTATGAATGTGGGACATGTTAAGTAATGACAAACTGCCATCTTTCATTTAAATGTTCAGAGTCTAGATCCTATTGTGTGGTCTCCCTGATGAATTCTCTTAGCTGAAGTCAGCGCTGATTTCTGCAATGACGTTTTTGTTCTAGTGGGTGGTTGCATGGTAGTATGGCTGTAAACTCCTTAAGATGTTGGGTTTTGGTTTTTTTTTTTTTAAGCTAATGCAGTTTCATAGCAATCCTTCCAGTTGTGCTAATCTGCCTCGTTTTCTGCACCCCCTCACCTCTTGTTTGTGCATCTAGCTTTTCTCCTGACATCTTCAGCTCCATGAGTATTCTTCCCAGCCTGAAAGTCTGCCTGGACCTCTCTGCTGAATATCTCATACTAAGCGATGTGCAGAGAAAAGTAGGTGGTTCATTTTATTGCTGGCACTGTGCGTAATGGTGACAGAAGGAGAAATGGCTTTTTGTGTGACTGGTTCTGCTGCCGAGGTCTACGATTTGCATGTTAATAGCTAAAAATGCAGAGGTTGGCCTCAGCGATTTCACTGTAAGATGACAAATGGTAACAATTCAGCTGATTAATCCTGAGGAGTCTTAAGGATTATTTCTCACCCTGAAGTAAAGCTCTTGTTTGGAGACACCTGTGTCTGCCCCAGTAAGATTGAGTTCCTGATCAACATTGACTCAGATAGGAGTGTGCTGCTTGTGGCTCCCTTGGGTGTTCTGTTTCAAATTTAAATGGCCCAGGCTTTATTCCTCCGTTATTTCCATTGTTCCAAATCTAGTTCAGTTGCTAGGCCACACACGTACGCGTTGTCTGCTCTGAAAGCCCGGTGACTTACTGTTTCTGATTCTTCCAGGTCTTGTATGTGATGGAGCTGATGCAGAACCAAGAGGAGGGCAAAGCATACTTCAGCTCCATCTCAGAGTTCCTCCTTACCCACCCAGTCCTAAGCTTTGGCATCCAGGCAGTGAGCCGCTGTCGGTTAAGGCACACCGAAGTGCTCCCAGCAGAAGAGGAAAATGACAACTTGAGTGTAGGTAGGTGACGAAGAGAATTTGGCTGATGTGAGATCAGGATTTCTTTCCTGGCTGGTTCTGGCTTTCTCATGAAAGGCTAGTCTCTTCTCCCAAGTAATAAGTGATAGGACAAGAGTAAAATGCCTCAGGTTGCACCAGGGGAGGTTCAGGATGGATATTAGGAAAAGTTCTTCACCAAAAGAGTTGTCAAGCACTGGAACAGGCTGCCCAGGGAAGTAGTGGAGTCGCCATCCCCGGAGTTATCTAAAAGACAGGTAGATGTGGTGCTGAGGAACGTGGTTTAGTGGTGGACTTGGCAGTGTTAGGTTAATGCTTGGACTTGATGATCTTAAAGGTCATTTCAAACCTAAATGACTCCATGATTCTATGACTATTCTTCTCTAAGTCTGTGTGGAAACACATCCTATGCAGCTACAGTGCTTCAGGGAAACACAGTAGAGTTGGTTACAAGGGACCTCTGGAGATCTCTGGTCCAACCTGCTACTTGAAGCAGGGCTATTTCTAGGGGCAGATCAGGTCACCTATGTCTTCATTTAGTTGCATGTTGAATGCCCCCAAACATGACACTTCTGTCTCTCCTCTGGTGCCCTGTGCCAGGGCTGCGCCCCTTCCCGAAGAAAATATTCTTCATGTGAACCTGAACCTCCCAACCCGGATTGTAGCCATTGCCCCTTACCACACAGAAACTCCACTGAGTTGTTTCTGGTGTTAAAAAGCATTCCAGGGCTGTGTGGGCTGAAGTGAGTGCAAGTGACGCTTTGATTAAGGTACAAGGTTAGCTGCTCGTATCTGAGCCGTGATGTTTTGTGGTCATTGTCCCCAGCAGGACGCAGGGCAAAACTTCCTCTGGCAGCGTAGGGCTGAGTCTCCCTCCAGCACAGTTCCGGGAAGCAAAAGGGTTCCTGGAAGAACTGGCAGGATATATTTCTGTGACTGCTGGTCTGAGTAAACTCTGTGTAATTAAGTATCGGAGGTGCGAGCGCGTGATCCGAGAAACCAGTTGGTTGCTTCTGAATTGTGCTACCTGAGCTGTGACAGATGGGAGGACAGTACGCAGTCGGAGTTGAGGGAAAGGGTGGGATTCTTCTCTATTGTGTCTGGAAGGTATGTTCCCAAACCACAAAGCTTCTTGCAATGGAAATGAACCAGGAACTCTCTTTTAGAGTACAGTCTTCTGAGAAGCACAGGAGATACATTCTTCTGCCTGTTACTACAGTGAATGTGACAGTGGAGAACTGTCGCATGCAGGAATTCCTTGATTACTGCCTCTCTTCAACTCTTGGCTTGCTCCTGATCTCCTCCCTCTCTGTTAGTAAAATTTGGAAAGATGCTTTGAATAGCATCAACGTATTTCCTGTTAGAAAGATTCCTGGCCTATCAGTACAGCTGCATGATGTGCTTCCCTATGCCTGTTATTGTACATAACAGTTAATTCATGTTGTTGACAACATTTGTGGCATATTGCTCTGAAAAATGACTGATATATGTACCAAGTGAGGAGCAGACTGGGACTGAAACTTCAGGTTCCAGAGTAGTGCTCACATGATTAGGACAATTTGCATAGGAATGCCAGGTTTGGTTTTTTTTTTTTTATGTGGAGTTAGGCTTATCTTTTTTACTCAGCCTCCTTAGCTTTCTTAGTGGTGAGACCAACACAGGTGTTGAGTGAACATTGTCAGTGCTGGCTGGTGGGAAGTTATTGCGGAGCTCTTCGTAACGATAGTTGTTTACAGCCAGGAAGGATGGTTGAGCCCTAGTCTGAACGTCTGTATGATATAAGCTAGTATCTCTTAAAATATATCTAACCAGTCACTTCAACAGCCAGAACAAATCTCGGGTAGTTCCAGACCTTGGCTTCCTCCTCTCTACCTAGTGAGGTATCTTTTTTCTTTTTCTTTTTTTTTTTCCTCTTCCTTGAGGCTTATTTGGCTGGATTAGAGCAAATTTGATTGCTCTCTCATTGAAAAGTAAAGGGAGTGTAGGACAGGGTGAATCCAGCTCTGAAGTGGAGAAGTGATGAAGCTGCGTCGTGCTGGTTCCCTCCTATTGGTTCATCTGCTATGACGTTTTTCTAGTGCTCTGTCTGCAGTTTCCATCCAACTTTGTATTTTACATTTGTCTTGTTTACAGAAGGTGCTCAGGGAGCTGGAGCTGTTGAATCAGCGGCGGGCGTGCTGATAAAACTCTTCTGTGTGCACACCAAGTGAGTATGCGGAGCAGGTACCTTGGGCAGCTGTCTATGGTTGTCCTATTCCTGCGCTGACCTAGAGAAATTTAATTTACCAATTCCTTTTGCTCACGACAAAAACTACTTGGACCCATAGAAACTTCTAGCTGTGGTGTGTTCAGTATGGCCTTACCAGGAAGTAGCCCTGCATGGTGCTGTGGCAAGCTAGTATTTTTGTTGCCACGAGTACGCAGTGACTTAAGAGTTGTGCTCATGCGTATGCTGGGAAACATCTCTGGAATACCCCGGCCTCCAGAACTGGGTGACACAGCTGAGTGAGGATCAGCTTCTGCTGCTTCTGTCACAGGCAGAAAGCACTAAAGCGTATTCCAAGGGAATCAGCTCCGTGAAGAAAAAATCTTCTAAGCCTTAGACTTCTCTTGGTGATTCATAAACTAATCAGAGACGCCTGGGTTTTTTTCAGGGCCCTACAGGATGTGCAGATTAGATTCCAGCCTCTTCATAGCCCTGACGTGAGCGCATCCATGCCTTCCCACAGCTCTCATGAAGAATTTGGTGAGCGTTTGTGTTAAATTCATCTTCAGTGTTGCTGAGCCTTTAAAGGTTGTTGGGGGGGGGGGCAGTAGTAGGGCAGCTTTGGGTGCGTCTTTGTAATAGAGTGGTGTCATTGCATAAAGCATTACGACTACGGACTAGCTGTGAAGCCGGCTGCTTGATTAGAGCCTGATGCGAGTATGGAGCACGGGGATGTGTTAGGCTAGTAGTGCTAATGCTTTGTGCACGCTTGAGTTCACCTTTCTAGGTGATTTGGCACTTGTGCCAGAAACTTGACGTTTGTTTCTCATCAGGTGGAAGAGATTAGAGTGACACCAGAGCTTTGGGAGTAGAGAGGACTGGGCTGTGTGTAGCATGCTCTTTTTCAGCTCATTCACCCTTCTGGGGTGTGGCTGTTAAACTGGCCTCGCGTTTTGCGCACATTTAGAGAAGAAATTTGGATGTCTTATTATCAAAACCTGATAACATCCACTGTTTAGCCTACAAAGAGTAAGCATAACACGGGATTTGCCTTGCCCTTAGCTTTGGTTAGGATGTTGCAGGGTTTTTGCTTGTTCTTTTGGAATCTGGCAATGGCCTAAATTCATACTTTGTGAAATTAAAGCTTTAGCTTTTGGGGGAAGTTCCTGTAAATTGATTTCTCTTTCTCCCTTGGAAGCCTTTCCAGACCACATGGCTGATCTAAACACAGAAGGGCTGGGATCTGAAAAAGGATCGGTGCATGGCTCTCAACCAGACCTGCGGCGTATTGCTGATCTGCCTGTACCAGCAGATTTCCTTTCTCTCTCAAACGATGCCAAACCTAAGCTGATGACTCCGGATGCATTCATGACACCAAGTACATCTCTTCAACAGGTAACCAAAGAGCAGCACTGTGCAAGGGGTGGGTTTGGATTTTGATGCTTTTGGGAACTTTTTCTAGGCGGTAATGACTCTGATAGGCTATATTAGCTGAACACAGAGCACCCAGGGAACTCTGTGCACGTTGGCACATCTAAAATGGTAAGCTTGTGTTGCGAGTGCTGTGTTTAGCTGCAAAACTGCTGATGTAGCTGTGTTGTGTAGAAATAAGGGTTTGCTAAATAACTACCAAAGCTGGGAGACTGGTTTGCACGTGGTGTGTGTGGTTGTGATATAACTATAATGGAAGATAATATGCCATCTTTGCATATCCTGTCTGATGGGATGCTGGGGGAATGTATGTCTGAAACGATCAGGTAGGTAGATGGGACTGTGTAATATCATCTGCATGAGATCGGTGAATCGTTGATCCATTCAGCTCGGTGGGTTTTTTTTGAATCTAACTCGGCAGGCCTTAACTTACACAGAAAGCAAATCTTCTGTGCTTAAGCCGGGGATTTCGGTATCGGGAAGCATGCGAAGAATTCCTTGGGATTTGGTGATCCCTGCAAAGGGTAGCAAAGTGTCTTGGTGAAGAGCCATAAACAAGCATTTACTCCTCAGTGGAGCTCTAATGGAGCAGTCAGAAAACATGGAATTCCTCTTAATGCTCTGTCACGTGTGCATCAGCAGTGCTGCATCACGCACCTTTGCGTCCTGCCGGACATTTCTAGAGGCTGTGGCACTGACAGTGTGCATCTGTCTAACTTGGTGCAGGTTTCTGCTGCCCCTTCTGGGTTATACCAACAAGCAGAAGTGTTGGAGCTCACTGTTTCTTCACCATTCTTCGTCCAAGCATCGTGTTGGTTTGTCTTAAACCCATTCAGATATTCTTGCTTTATAACCTGCTTCCATGCCTCTACTGAATTTGTGACTGTGTAGTTTTCTCCACGTGCTTTTAGAATGGGAGTAGAGGTAAATTAAAAAGCATTTTTAAAAGTGCATCCTTTAAAAATTGGTCTGCAATATGACTACAAGGTGTGGATTCCCCTAATGAGAAGCTGTGGTGTTTGTGTTTTCTCTGCCTTCCTGCGCAGAATCGACTGTCAGCAGTTATTTGCCATGCCGATATGGTTCTTACAGGCACAGAGGAGAGTGCTCGTGAGCAGCTCTCCACGTGCACATCCTAAGGCAGGGCTTCCCCCTCCAAGGGAGGAACGTCTGGTTGTCACCACAGCTTGAATGTGTACTGGAGGAGCCTGGGTGTTGATGGGCGGTGCGTGGAGATGTGCAGAAATGGAGTTTGTACTGAGCTGACTGATGAGTGTGTCACTCCAGCGGCAACTTGAGGAGCAAAGAATAAATTGAACTCCTGAAGGTTTGATGTTGCTAGCCAAGTTGCTGAGTGCAGAAGTTAGTTTTGTGCCTGAGGGTGGATAGCCTTCCCAATGCAAAGATGTCCCAAGGGAGCAGAGAGAAGTTGTTTAGCTCAATCTTTGAACTCTGCCATAAGCAGTGTCAAGCACAAGAAGCTTGGCCAAACTGAGTTTCCCAGCTGAGTACTCCTGTGCTTCTGTTGGTGTTCTCTGTAGGTGTTTCTTGGTAGCCAGAAGCAGCAGTGGGGGCCAGCTGTGCTCTTCCCTGTTAGCCAGCTAGCCGGGTGACCAGCACCTCTTCTTGTGTGTTGGAGCATTCTCCTTCCATCTGTCAGCAGTGCAGGACCTAAACCCCGTACAGACTCTGGCCTCACTAGCAGCAACAGATCTTGACAAGAGCAGTCTAGCTCAAATGAACGAAATGGGGATCTGGTGCTGAGCCCTGCGGAATGACGCTTTGTTTTGGGAGAGCAATTGCTCAATAAAAACAGTCATGGCTTACCTGTTGAGGATGTATTGTGGCTTGCCTTCGAGCAGCACCTGAGCGCTCTAGCAGTAGAACTCAACCTATTTTTTTTTTTTTCTAGTCCCTCTTTGCCAAAGACTCCTTAGGAGTTCTTCTGGAGCCAGCATTCTCAAGTCCAGTTCTGCTGTTGGGCTCTTTTGTCACATCCTGACCGCTGTGTATTTTCTTATAGATCGCTGTATCTCCAGGCAGCAGCGTCAGTTCCCTGACTGCAGTCACAGCCATGAGTAGCACTTCTGTCACGGATGCCTCTATGCCCAGGTAAATAGCACATGTATTAAATAATATATCTGCAGCGGAACTGATACTGTCCTTCGGGGTGATGCAGAGCTGTGGTGTGTCTTGTAGGAGAGGAGATTGTAACCAGAGTTAGAAACTGGCCTGAGTCCCAAAGTCCCTATATGGGCAACTGTTTGCGTCTCTAGTGCAGCTTGGAGCATGCCTGTTGTCATCTAAGGGGCCAACAATAGTGTTTCGTGTTTGCCTCACAGGGATTCTCTTATTGCGTCTCAGTTTTGTTGCTTTACATGCTTCTCCCAAAGGGCTGATGTTGTTTACAGGTAAGAGAATGCTGCAGCCACCAAGGACAGGAAGATAATTGGGACTGTTAGGAAAATCTTACTAGTGTTGAGGTGGGTTGGGCTGCATACCAGGGGAAAACTTCACTTCTGGGGGCTGGGAAAAAGACAAAGACCTATCCCGTAGTGTCCTGTTTCTCCCTGAACTCTGTACAGTGTGAACTGAAGATACAACATGTCCCTTCTCTCATAGACACCTTGAATTCTAAGAGATTGTGATACCTGTTGTTTGTTTGTTTGTTTTCACCTGGTCTCTCTTTGGGCTGTGTGGGGACTAGGAGATGCAGGTGGTAGTTGACAGGGAGTGGCTGACCACCATGGAAGGAGCAAGGGCTTGGAGAACACTGGTGAAGTTTGGGTTGGGCTCCTCCGTTCACCTGTGGATCCCATCTCCTCACCTTGAGTGTTTGATACAGGTCTGTATGATTAGGTTGGCCTGCTTGATTTGTTTGTGTCCCTGTTTTCTGCAGGCCATCGGAGGACTTGACTGTGAGCCCGAAGATGCAGTTGGACACTAGCCTCACGCTGAGTAGCAGTGGCAGCAGTCTCCAGACTAGCCCTAGGAGCCATTCCGTTCTTATCCCAGGCCTCCCTGACAAGCTAACACCAAAGGCACCTATTCCAGTAAGGCTCCAAATGCTGTTCCCTTCCTTCTCCTCGTGGGCCAAGGGACCTGTCTCTATGGGCCTGCACAGGCTGAAATTAGACTTATTTGGATCATAGCAGGGCCAGTGGCTGCCCTCTGGAAAACACAGCTGCTGGCACAGATCTGCAGCCAGGCTTACCCGTGTTAATGGAATTTGACCTCGGTATAAAACAGCATGTCTCTGAAAACTAGAGACAGCTCTAGCTTGTGGTGTCGCTATCACAATGGTTGGAACCGGTCAGCCTTTGTGTTAGGAGACAGTGCTACCTGGAAAAGCTTCTTCCTCCTTGCTGGTCTTCTGGGTCATTTCCTATTCCTAAATTTTTCTTTCCGGGTGTGATGCAAAACAGATTATGACCAAAGCTTGAAATTGAAATAAAATTTCAGTCCAGGAGATATTCAGTGTTAAAACTAACTTTTTCTCTCAAAGAGAAGGGATCCTGGAGCAGAGTGGTGAGGTAGAACTGGTGTTACGTGTTCTTTTGAAAATGTGTTCAAACTGGCATTGGCTTAAGTGTGGTGTTAGCCCAGCTAGGAGTCCGTTACGAGGCTTGGGGCCCTTCTCCATCCACTGAATAGACTGGGAGCACAGGCATCTCGTGAGGAAAGGATACAGCTGGCTGTTGCCAGAGGTGGCTTGGGTAAGGTACAAGGAGTTTTTGGGGTGTCTCCACATTACTCTGAAGGCTCTTTTTTGATTTCTCGTATTCAGGTCACGCCAGGAAACCCTTCTCTAGCGCTGGAACTGCAGGAGGTGGAGCCCTTGGTGGTGCCCCAGGCTTCTCCCACCCGCGAGCGCTCGCCAGACGTCATTTCATCTGCTTCCACAGCCATGTCCCAAGATATCCCAGAGATCGCTTCCGAGACCTTGCAACGCAGCTTTGCGGCAGCTCCGTCTGGGCTCCCTGCGGAGGTGCTGGAGCCCAGTCATCACGCAGACAGTATGGCATCCGCTGCCTCGGCCTTGCATTTGCTGTCTCCAAGGAACCGGCACAATTCAGAGCACAGCCACCACTCTTTGGACATGCCTCCAGTGGAGGTGGACAGACTGAATGCTCCATCGTTACTGGAGACTGCTTTAACTCAGGAAAATGCGTCTTCTGACAGTGTTGTGAGTCAGCCATGGCCAGCAGCTCCTGACATAACCAGAGAAACCAGGAACAGCGTGGCAGACAGGTAATCACTTGGGTTTGTCTTGCTTGGGGCAATTTCTTTGCACTTGCCAAACTGCTAGGTTGGTGTAAAGCTCTTATATTGTGACTAAACCAGAACAGTTCTCCGTCCCTCCTTTTCCTTAAAGGATCTGATGACTCAACCTTCCTGTATGCCTGGTCTGTGTATGCTGTGTCCTGAACTTCCTGGGCCAGCTCTAACAATTTGTGCTCTCTCATACCTCTTGCAGCATAAAGGATCTCTGTTAAGAAGGTGAAAAGTCTAATTTATTGGCCTTCGTGTTCACCTGGGAATGGAGACTTGAGATGGGATTTTTCTTTTTTTNTTTTTTTTTTTTTTTTTTTTTTTTTTTACTCTGGAAATAAAACCAGTACAAGCTAAATTCTGCCCCAGGTGATGCATTCCTACATGGAGTCAATTAGCACATAATTGACAGGTTTGGTTATAGGTTAATTGTATATCTCTCTTCCAGGATTGGCTCTGTGCAGCGAGCATTATAAAAAAAGTACTTTAAAAGTCAGAAAATGAATGGCAGTGTCTCTGTGGAGCAGGCATGCGGAATGGGGCAACATCACATACACCTGTGTACCAGGAGCAAACACTGGAGCAGTGCTAGGATTCAGCACAGAATTAGTGTCCCCGTCTTGTAGGGGGACGGGAGCAGCGAGATGCATCTGGCACCTCCAGAGTCTGTCTAGGCCAGGGCTGCACGTGCCACGAGAGCCTGCAAACAGATTGATTTCAGAATCTTCATGAAACTCGGACTGGATTCACTGTTATGATTCTGTTCTGTCTGGTAGAGCTAACCCATCAAATTCACGCAATTCCTCAGACACTTGAAAGAATTGGGAAGTACCCATGATTTTTGCCCCAGTGATCAATATTACTTGAGGAAAACAAACTCAAGATGATGCTCTTCACTGCAGTACGCTGTACTATGCCTTTTGAGTAGTGGCTTGCATGTCTTGCATCAGTGTCTGTTGGGAGATTGTTCTTGGTTAGTGCCTGAGGTGCAGCTGAGCTGTTTTTCCCTTCTTAAGGCCCCTGGAAAAACACGTGGAGAAGTTTGAGTGTTTAGTGCCCCTAAACACCAACTGCCGCTCTCTGGATCTCTGCACATAGGTGTGGGGTTTCTGTTTGGTTTAGACCTTCTATCAGGATCTCTCATGAGAAGTGGAGCGAACAAATACCCAAGCTGGAAGAGACTTTCATGGTGGTATTTTCTTTTTTTCCTCTTCTAGCCCAAGGGATGAGGTTGAAGAAAAGCACAAGAGCTCTTCCTATCATCGACACAGCTACCACCTGCTGCAGCATGACAGCCAGGATGCTAGTGCAGAACAAAGGTACCAGAGTGCTCAGCCCCCTCTCTCGCCCTGCATGGACTCAGTTCAGGCTGCATTCGTGCTTCTGTCCCCAGCAAGCCTTCACGTGTGGGGTGAATGTCTTTGCTTTGTCTCCTGACTTAATGTGTGTGTGCAGTCCAGCTTCTGTAATGTGCTGATGATTTCAGCTGATCACGAGATTGGCCTCTGGGCGTTGTCCAATTTACTGTCTGTAGGGAAAGGTCTGGCTGTGCTGCTCCTGAGAGGCCCAAGCTTGGTTTTATTACCAGTGAAAATCTATTAAGGGATTGGTCTCCAAATACTGTGCCCTAGATAAAGTAGTGAGAGTATCTCAGGAGTTAGTTTCTTGCTTTTGACATCTTTACTCTCTCGTGAGCCACCCTAAAGCTCTGTGGGCACGTTCTGTGTGCCTGGCAAGCTCAGCCCCGTTTGACTGCTCCATAATCCACACAGTTCAGACCGAAGCGCGCAGCCTGTATTGGATGGCTGGTCAGCAGCTGAAAGACCCCAGGGTACCGAGGATCATGCACTTCCTAGGCTCAGCCTGATTCTCCTCTATTCCTGCAATATTTGCTGCGTTAAGTGCTTTCCGTCTGTAAAGCTGTAAGGATGTGCTCTGCTTGGGTTCCCTGCTGGGTCAGCGTCACGTCCTAGGGCTTCTGTGCTAGTGTGTGTATGCAGCAAGAACAGGCATCATTCCGCCACGCTGCCTGAACCACAGTTGTCCCTAATGCCCCTTCAAGACCCTTCAAAGTCTTGCTATGCAGCGCTGGAGCTCAGCCTGAGCAGACCTGGGTCAAAACGGAGCAGCACGTGCTGAGCTCTGTAGAGGTCTCGGTGTTAAAGATCAAGGTGGGAGGCGTCCTTAGCTGCGTGACTCTGGCGGTGTGTGGATGAAGAGCAGAGTGTGAATCCCCTCCCCTTAGGGAAGGCTAACGCTGTCCGGTATTGCAAGTGATGTCCTCTCCCCTGCTGTTCCTTCATAGTGACCATGATGATGAAGTTGCAAGCTTGGCTTCTACGTCAGGTGGATTTGGTGCCAAAGCGTCTACGCAGAGGCTGCCTGTGAAGGACTGGAAAGCCAAGGCATCCCCCCGGGCTTCCCCAAAGCTAAAGCGGAAGGGCAAGAAAGATGACGGGTATGCGGGGCTTGCCAGAATACAGGTGGCTGTGGGACAAGCTGTGAAGGGCCACAATCTGATGTAGCAACGAGAGTAGGGTCTGAGGCTGGGCTGCCGCCAAGTGCTCCCAACCCTCACCCCGTTTTGCAAACGGCAGTAACAGCACAGAAATTGTTGCTGGTTACTCGGATGCTGACTGCCACTCAGGGGTGTGGGAGTAGGTTCTGCACTACCTTTCCAGCTGGGGCTCAAAATCTAAAATATAGCCTGGGCTTCAGAAGAACGTGTGGGAGGTGAATTGCACATTGTGGGGGGGACACTGGATCCATTTGCCGATTTCAGTAAAGGCTTCATTGGACCTGTGATGCTGTGAGTATAGCTTAACGGGGCCTCTGTTTCTGGTTGGCTTCTGAACGCTGGCACAGTGCCCCTGTTCAACAATATCTATTGTTTGTTACCTGCTTGCTGCTTTTGTGTGTTTCTAAACGTGCCCATATGAATGTCTTGTAAGTGAAAATTGATGACTGGAGAGGTCTGCCCATGGCAAGTTAGACCAACCTGTCTGCATTAATGTGAGGAGGTCAGCACAGCCTCTGCACAGGGCTCTCTGTCCTCTTCTTGTGTTCCCATAACTCCATGATTTGGATCTCCAGCTGTGCAAATTACAACAAAGATGGGCTATGGCATTACGTTTCTGGCTGTGGCCCTGTACTGTGACACCCAGAAACTCTTAGCCTCAGAAATGCCTTTCATTTTTCCTGCCTCAGTCCTTTTAAAGTTGCTGGATGGATGCTGTCTGAGAACGACAAATGCATACTTCCCTCCTGGTAGTGTTTGAACATTCATAAATTTGTGACTGTGATGGAGACATGCAATAGTAGTGGATCAGTTCAGTCATTTTCTTTATTCTGCTGTATATGCTGGAATGCATCACTAGTTTCTTCACCTTGAGTGCTGGAATCATTCTAGATTATTTGAAGCTCATTAATTCTATATTTAACAAACAGGTACTTGGTTTTTCTTTGTAAAATATCAAGAGAGCTTCAAAAGTGTTTTGGCAAAGCCTTCCCTGGCTTTGAATTTGGACAAAACTGAAAAATCAGGGTGCGTTTTTCTTTGTACCAGTCCTCATTAAGACTTGGTTCAGATCTCCTCCCTGTGAAGGGACCAGTCTGTAAGGAACTTCAGGGCCTGTGGATAGTGCAAATGATGGAGTCACAGTGCTGCTGTAAGGCCTGGGATTTCATCGCCTTGCCGTTGCTCTTCATGTTGTACTAGGCAAAACAGAAGCACGCGCGTAAAATCTAAAGCGGCTGTAAAATGTGTGATTTATTGGCAGAAGACTTGAATAACAAGAGCAGTTAATTGACATAATTGGATTACTACTTTTTCTCTTTCTGTTTCCAGGGATGTGAACCAGTCGCCAAGATCATCTAACAACCAGGTGAGTCAGAGCTGCTCTGCAGTCCCTCCCAAGGGCATGATGCTTCAGCTCTATTGACTGTGTTACTGAAGCCCTGAGAGAAAGTTCATCCCAGTTCTTTGAAGTACCGCGGGCCCCTGCTGTGCCTGAGCAGGCTGAGACGGGGCTGCGCTTGGGCTTGGCGTTGCTCTGTTCTCTGACTTGTGCAGCAGAGGAGGAGCCGCTCAGTGCTGTCCAGACCAATGGCTTCCTTCTCGCCTTTGCACATCGATGTAAATTTCTGTGTTCTCCCAAGCCCTGTATCATCCAAGGCTCTACCACTCACTTCTTCCCTGCTGAGATGACTCGCATGTGTCATCAGCGGGATAAACTGTTCCCATAAGGGTCTCAGTGGGACTGGCCTATTGGAATTTCTTATCCCTGTTGATGGTATGTTCGTATCTGACAGAAAATGCTCTCAGCTGAGTTGCGTACACTCCTTTAAACTGCCCTTGATGTGTATTCCTCTTAGATATTTCGAGCAGGTGAAGAGAACAAACTGTAGATGTATACTTTTCCAGTTGTTTGGTTATTCATAAACAAGGGAAAGAGCTGAAAAAGTGCTCTAGCAAACCTCTTTCTCACTCTACTGATAGCACAGCTGTTTTCGTAAGTGTTTGAGGTCACTATTTACATTCAGAGGCCTAAACTCTATCAGTACCTGGCCAAAAGTGAATAGGATCTGTTTTCTTCTGCTTTCTTTTAGATGCCAGAGCTTTGAAGAGGGTCTTGAATGTAAACAATTGAGGATATTCTAAGCAAATATTTGAATTCCATGTGGGAACTTCATGTACCTTTGCTTTGTCAGTTTATTTCTTGGGACAAAAGTCTTAGAAATAGGCATTAAGCCGGCCCCGTTTTTCTGCTTGGTGTGTTACGCTTCAGTCCTAGGCACAGGGGTTGACTTAATGCCTAGCAGAAAGCTTGACTGACCTCTGATCCTGTTAGAAATGAATGTTTGTCCTCTCCGAGCACAGATGACACCGGAGTTCCAGGATGAGCTGATGTGCATATTGAGGAGCCAACAGCGGGAGCTCTCTGAGCTGCGTCAGAATCAGATGGAGCTGCTGCAGAGACTCACGGATCACCTTGATGCCATTCAGAGCTCCCTTATGGGCCACGTGGAGAGGGTGATTGACTCCCAGCAAGAGCAGGAGCGTATCCTTGTTTGCAAGCGTTGCATGGGAGTTAAGGAGTGGCGGGCAGACTCGAAACATGCGGAAAGCTAAGAAAGTTCAAGGATCTTGATAGCATGGGCCATAGCTGCGGTAAAATTGCCTGGTTGCAATGTAAACTATTTCAGTTCCCCTCAGTCCCTTTCTAAGGGCAAGAAACTGAGAACGGAGAAGAACTGGTATTTTCTCCGTGCTACTAAATTGTCTAGTTACCCATTAAGACCATAAGAGCTGAAATGCTGGAGCAGACTGGAGGTGCACCTAATACATTATCCCGCATCAGGCACTGGCCGGTTGCACAAGAGTAATTAGGGGATGATCCTTTCTTTCCTTTCCTCCTTAAGGCAAGTCAGTATTTGCACCAGAAATAGCATCAGACTGCCATACTGCATAGCTGAATACAGAATTATCTTGTCTGCACCCGTATATACACATGGTGGTCCGCAGGTCCCGTGTGCATTGTCTGAAAAGTACTTTCTTTTGGTGTTTTCAAACCTGGCATCCAATTATTTTTATTGTATTGTGAGTAGTCAGTTCCTGTACATCTTTTGCTGCACTCAGTTTGGTCACGTTCCCCAAACTGAGCACCTCTAGCCTGTTTCATGTCTGAAACCACTCTTAACTTCTACGATGTGGCGATGATTTCCGTTTTCTCTATTAATTAGTCTTGGATTTTCCTTTTTGACCACCAAACTGATATTTTCATAGATAATTCGGATAGCTTTCTACTGAAGTGGGGAGTCCAGAGCTATATTGTAATATTAGAATGACTTTTCCCTATCTGCACAACTTCGTATCTGCCCTGAATTTTGTCGGCAGCTGAATTGTCTTTTTCACTGTTTGTTTTGTTGGGGTTTTTGTTTGTTTGGGTTGGGTTTGGTTTGTTTCTTTTTTCATAAGATGCACATGCATCTCGGTGTTTGTGCATTGTCTCTTTCAGAGAGCTTGATTGCTTCATGAGACAAGGTTTTATTAAGCCTAGGTTTGCTCCCGTGTGCTATATCGCTTACGTCCACCAATTCCATCCTGTAGAAAGGTTTTTACCAATTTGCTTTTTATGCATATTGGGCTTTGTGGTTTCTGTGGTGGTTTTGGCCCGGGATGGAGTTAATTTTCTTCATAGCAACTTGTGTGGTGGTACCTTTGGGGTTTGTGACCAACACAACGTTGATGACACACTGATGTTTTTTTTGCTGTTGCTAAACCCTGTCAAGGCTGCCTCTGTCTCTTGCACCACTCCGCCAGCGAGCAGTCTCGGGGTGGGCAAGAAGCAGGGAGGGGACAGGGCTGGGACAGCGGACTAAAAGGGATATCCCATATCATATGATGTTGCGCTCAGCAATATAAAGCTGGGGGAAGAGAGGAGGAGCAGGGGGAGATGTTCAGAGTGATGGCGTTTGTCTTCCCGAGTCACCGTTCCGCGTGATGGAGCCCTCCTTTCCTGGGGATGGCTGAACACCTGCCCGCCCATGGGAAGTGGTGAATGAATTCCTTATTTTGCTCGGCTTGCATATGCAGCTTTTGCTTTACCTATTAAACTGTCTTTATCTCAACCTGTGAGCTTTCTCACTTTTACACTTCTTGTTCTCTCCCCCATCCTGCAGCAGAGGAGTGAGCGAGTGGCTGTGTGGGACTGAGCTGCCTACAGGACAGCTAAGTTAACCCACAGTATGTAGGGAATGCTACTGTTGAGCTTCTTTTAGCTCTTTGGCTTTTCTACCATGCCTTCCAGAGCTCTTCTCTCACCCTGGTCATTTGTTTGAGAGTGCCCTGTTGTTTACAGGAACACATCAGCAATGTTATGTAGACCCCTCTTTCGCCAGAGCCACAAATTGGCTCTCACTGAGCGTCTGGAGGTGAGGCTAGCGTCCATCTTTGTGGACAGGAGTGCTGAGGGTAGAGAGGAAATCTGTTGTTTGTGCTCCTTAACGTGCATTCTCATAAGAGAGAAGACTAGACCGAGCGCTGACGGAAGGACAGCAGCGCAATGGGCAGCTCCAGGAGCATCTGTCTCAGCAGCTCTCTCAGTCCCTTTCCACTGCTGTGTGTAACCGTCTGGAGAGGACCATTCGCGAGGAGATGAAGAAGACCGTGCCCCAGTGTGAGTGGTGCTGCCTAGGTTTTGAAGGTGGATCCCTGCAGTTAGCCCCGTAGGGATTGAAAGCACGCTGCGTAAAAGTGTTGGCGCTATATGAAGTAGGAGTTAGGTTACGTGAAGACTAGTCGTTGCGCTTTAAACTGTTGCGGGCCCCACTGTAATCTGAGGAGTTGTGGTTTGGAAGGAGTATGAGGCTCCTAGAGGGGCTGCCTTTCCAGAGAGCGTGGTCTGACCTTCCGTTATAATCCATAAAGTTTCTGGAGTCTGTTCGGTGGAGGACAGCAAAAGAGGCTAACGAGTTTGGAAATGTTCAGACTTGGCTGGAGTAAACTTAAACTTGTTTTTCCCCTTCCTTGACCCGCTGGCACCACCTATGTAAGGAAATGTTCAAAGAAATGCTGGTGGGAAAGCCTTCTGCAGCCATTAGCATCCGCCATTCTGCTTGAAGCAGGGCTATCCACTATTCTAAATAAGGTCAGCTGTGACTTTGGGCAAGTCTTGAAAACCTTCAAGGTTGGAGATTCCACAGCCTCTCTGGTGACTTCCAGAGCTGTACCACCTTCCTGGCAAAAAGTTTCTCCTGATGTTGAACCTTTAGCTTCCCAAGCCAGAGCTTGTGATCGTTGCCCCTTGCTGTGTTATAGCCAAGAAGAGTTTGACTCCATTTTCTTTCTTGGGTTTTGAAGTGTGACTCTAGGCTTAAAGCTGCAACTTTGACATGTTTCTGTTGTGCCCAGGCATTTCCAAGAGCATGGACCCTATCGCTGGCCAGCTAAGTAACACTATTGCCGCCAAGCTCGCTGCAGTTGAGGGGACACTGAAAGAGAGTATCACCAAGCTAGTGAAATCAAAGGTAAGGAGAACCAGACTGTAGCTTTTCCCGGGGACATTGAATTGTCACCTGCCTGGGTAATGACTGCTCATACCTCTTCCCCTCACCTCTCTCTCCAGGTAAGGTCAGTTTAGGTGCCAGTCGTGAAAGTTATTTCATGGTATCATGAAGAGAGTGAGCTTGTTGTGTACTCCCCTGTCCACTTTGCCCTTTCTTTTTTTACCAAGTTGTTAATTTTCTACTAGAGTAGAGATTCTCACTACAGCAGTGGTTTTAGGGCCATCTCGATCAGCCAAGTGGTGAAAGTTTGACTGGCTCTTCTGCTCTCCGCTCTGCTCTCCGTTTCTACATTATTTAGAGAGCAGAAGCTTGTTCCTTACCCTGGCAGGGACTGGGGGATTGTGGGAGGGAAGCAGGGGAAGGGGAAAGGAGCCGTGCCTGACTCTGCCACCTTCCCTTGCTCTACGGCTGAACTACAGGGAAATGGTGAAGCTCTCGGGCAGCCCCTCGGCAAGCAGGAGCTCTGCCTGCTGTGGCTGTGGTGCAGCCTGGTCAGAGGAGAGAGCTGAGGGAATACCCGCTTCCGACACTGGGCTGTCCTTACCTGGCGTGGGTGTCTTGCAGGGACCTACAGCGTTTGTTCACATCTTTATCTTGCAGCAGGCTGTTGTCAATTTTCTGAAATCTCTTCTCTTTGTGCTTGTAAGAACCTTACAGATACCATCGTGAGGGCAACGGCCGATACGCTGCAGGGGCCCATCCAGTCAGCGTACAGGGAAGCGTTTCAGAGTGTTGTGTTGCCAGCCTTCGAGAAGAGCTGCCAGTCCATGTTCCAGCAAATCAATGACACCTTCAAGCAGGGCACACAGGAATGTGAGTAGGTTTTCTTCTCTTGAGTTGTCTCTGCACAGCGTATTTGCATTAGTGGCTGGCAACAAGTTGGCCTTTCTTATGTCTTTGCCTTTCAGAGTTTTGTGGGTGACTGTTTAACCTCTTAGCCCGTCTACATGCTCCATTTCGCACTTGGGAGGAAGTGAGGAGGTTTTTGTGGGTAGTGCTGTAAGGACAGATACTCAGCTCTGGTCTTTGTAGCCTGTGCAGCAAAACACTTAGCCTCATCCTGTAGATCTGCGACTTCATCTATTGAGTAGAAAAGCCCAGCTGTGGCATTACCCCATGCTGACGTCAGGAAGATGATGTATGGAGAGGGTGATAGTCCTGCGGCTCAGCCCTCATCTCAGAGGGGTAATGGAATTTGGGGAGGTTTAGAGAAGGGTACAGGGATGATCAGAGGTTAAATAGTGGCTGGACAGTGTAGACACGGTCAGGCTGGAAAAAAGAAAGCTGAAGTAAGGAAAATTGTACACTGATGCACTGGAGATCTTTCCTGTTCCCGGGCTTAAGATCCAGTTCCCAGGCCTTCTGGGGGGCCAGACAGGTATCACTCTGCAGAGCTGGTTCCTGAGGAGGCCTGAAGTTGGCTGGTGCTGGCACAGCGACTTCTGTTGTCTGTAGATCTGCAGTGTCTCCAGCTGCTGTTTGTTTTGCACCCTTCTGTTTCCTCACAAGTCTCCCACGAGTAAACAGAGCCTGTATTCTTCTCCCTTTTGATCAGATCAGTTCATAAAATATTTTAAAATACAGCTTTTTGATCTCTGCAGACACTATTTTTTTTTGGTCAGAAATGTTCTTCCTCTTTCTTCATTGGCATTGAACTCCATCACTAATGCGGATCACAAATTGCACTGTGTATGAAATAAAATACCCTCACTCCCACCATTATCTTCCCTCAACAAACAGTGCCTGTAAAGGTCTGTCGCAAGAGAACTCGTGGCTTTGTTGCTGTATCACGTAATCCTGCGTGATGGGGAGGCTGGAAGCGGGGTTTCTAGGTTAGTGTAACAGAGCCTGAAACAAGGCTTGTGTATTCTCCCCTCTCTCCTGTGCTCGTACGCTGGCTCAGTAATCGCTTCTGCTGGAGAACGTGTAGAGCCTGGCAGCTGGATTCCTGCCCCGACGGTCTCCGCAGGTACCGACGGCACAAACATCTTCCTCTCTGGTTGTTGCAGATATCCAACAGCTTGAGACTCATTTGAAGAACAAGAAGTTACGAGAACAGGAGGTGCGGGACCCGCTGCTGAATCAGCTTCGACAGCTCATCGGCACCTTCCAGAGCACCACCGAGCAGCTGGCTGCCACCGTCGCAGCCAGCGTCCATGCTGAGGTGCAGCATCAGCTGCATATTATCGTGGGCAAGTAAGTTGGCAGCTGGGCTCATGGAAAGAGATGTCACTGAGAGGTATACGTGTGGGTAACAAAAACCTCTCCCTGCTTAAGTGTGGAAACAAGCCACTGTGGGGCTGCTTGTTGGCTCCGTGCGCAGTATGACAAAGCATGTGGGCTGGTGTAACTGTTGCCCTGTAGACCACAAAATGAAGACCCCAGAAGGTGTCCAACAACCAGCTGTATCGCCGCTGCATGTGGCAGCTCAGGGCCTGCTTTTCACGGGGTACCGTGTGCGTTTTGGCAGACAGAAGGACCTAAGGCAGCCTGTAAGCACACTCAAGTCTGAACACTTCCTGAAGGCTGTTTTAGAACAGGTCTTTTGAAGGCTCTTCTTCTCAATGGTGTGTCCTCAGGCATACCAACAGTTTCTGCAGGCTACTCTATCCTCCCAACTGCTCTGTTTGGCCATCCTGGTTTCAAGATGTGATCCCGGCGGTGCCTTCGGCACATTCACGCTGTGAAGCTGGTGGCAGGTTGCGGTCATTAAGACTGGCAGGTGGTCACCTGCAGGGCAGAATGCCCCTGTCTATTTTAAGCCACTAGAACATATGTCAGAGCGCATTGGGGTCTTTGATGCAGACCAGACTTGCCAGGAAGGCTACCAGACTAAATTCTCGTTGCGTGGGCTGTGCTTGCTCCCGGGGAAGTCCTGCAGTAGAGCAGGTTCGAAGCTTTGTACCCTTTGTAAGAAGGGAGAGGATCCCGCCCTTGGGGAAAAGGCGTAACGCGCAGCCGCGGAGCCCGCGCTGTGAACTGTGGCTTCTGTGGAGAAGTCACAAGCTTGGTGGAGGTGTGTTCTCATTCTAAAGGTGTCATCTGCAGGCTGGGAAACTGCATCTAACGGATGTGATGTAGAAAGCTGGGCCCGTTCGGGGATGAACCTCGAGCTTGGTAGCCTTGCTTCTCAGCCAGAGACATTAAAGATTTAAAACGCTGTGTGATAAGAGACTTAGTTCCCTGAAACATCGCTTTCCCCATGCAGAATCCCAGCATCTTCTGCGTGCAGTCTGGGACAAGCCGGGTTGTTGGCCAGAGCATGTTTCCGATGCCTGTGCCTCACAGCAATTTGTATTAACCCTTTGGGAGCCGCGCTACAATAAGCAAGCAAGCCTGTGCTTTCTCGCTGGTATGAGCTTTGTGCGATGTAGTCCCTCAGCTCTTCATTTTCAGAGATGCCTTTGGGTTTGTTTTTTTTTTTCCAGCATGCAGGAGTCTATTTTGACCCAGGTGCAGAGGGTCATTAAAGGAGAAGTGAGCCTGGCTATGAAGGAGCAGCAAGCAGCCGTCACCTCGAGCATCGTCCAGGCAATGCGCTCGGCGGCCGGGACTCCAATCCCCTCTGCTCACTTGGATTTCCAATCTCAGCAAACTCACATCCTTCAGCTGCTCCAGCAGGGACACCTCAACCAAGCTTTCCAGCAGGTACCCGGGCTTCCTGGCAGTGGGCATGGCTGCTTGTTGGGCCGTGGAGTCGGGGGGGAAAAACGGCTCCTTGAGGTGGGGACATAATCCCACAACAACTTACACAGGAGTTGGCTGAGGAGCCCAGTGGGCTGCTCAAGGGCTGCAGTTGCGCTCGCGTGCAGGTCAAGCTAGATCCACGCAAGTTCCGTGGTTTGGTGGCGGTTAAGTTCCTCTTTCACTCTCCGTGCCCTCAGAGCGCAGTGTCAGCGCTCCAGCAAGCCAGTGTGTTTTGCCATCAGCGGTGGCACGTGGTGCACCCCCGAAGAGCTTCATAAGCCTCTCCAGGCAGATCTACCAGCTGGGGCCTGACCTTGCCTTGCCTTTGAATGTGTCGGCAGATCCGTTTGAGCTGCTGCAGACAAACTCTTGTGAGAATAATCGCAACGCCGTGGCGCTGGGCTGGCAGGGGATGCAAACCTGGCCCTGCTGTGTGCTGTAACCTGCTCCCCTCGGTCCGGTTGTGCTCTGTTCCGCTTAGAACAGCCACAGGTGTCCTCTGAGCATAGACCAAGAGCCTAAACACAGTCATGCTTGCGTGGACAGCAGGGTTTGCAGTGAATTCTACTCCCAGAGGAGGCTGGTGAGCCATTGAGCTGCCCCAAGGCAAGAAGGCTGTCGTGTGCTCTGTCCTGTGTCCCTCGCCTGCCTGTCGTTTCCTCCGCGTTTCTAGCTGTGTCTTCCTTGCAGGCTCTGACAGCAGCTGATCTCAACCTGGTCCTGTACGTCTGTGAGACTGTGGATACTCAGCAAGTATTCGGACAGCATCCGTGCCCGCTGTCCCAGCCGGTGCTGCTCTCTCTCATTCAGCAGCTCTCCTCGGATTTGGGTACTCGTACAGAACTGAAGCTGAAGTGAGTATGATCAGAGCTCCGGGCCTGAACCTATGCAGAGCGATTCCTGGCTCTGGCTTTGAATTCACTGCCGGGAAGCGGAAGGTGGTGCTTCGATGAAGGCTGGAACTTCTGTAGCCTGTTACTGGCATGTGAGCAACCAGTAATGACTTTATAAAAGATGCAGGCGTTGCCACGGAAAGCTCTGCTGCCCAGAGGTAGTAGTAGAAGGTGCCGTTACCGCCAGCTGTAGGTGCCGTTACCTCCTGGATTGTAGTCTGTAAATATTATATGCGGTGTGTGCAGGAATCTCCTTTAACCGAGGAACAATTCCCCCGTGGGGGTAAAAGGAGGGATAGCGTCACGTTTCCTGGATAGCTTGATATCCAGAGCAGCTTTGCTCTGTCCTCAATCCTTAAGCCATCTCTGGACTTGGTGTGGGCAGTTTCTCGTCGTGACTGCCAGACAGGTTCAGTGGGAGGTGGCAGCAGGAGCTGCTGGAAGTAATGTCTGTGAGATGTTCTAAGCAAAGCTCCTGTGACAAAATAGCGACTGCGCTGATACTTGCCATGAACGCTTTTAGCGAGTGAGTCAAAACCCTGTTATCTGCCCTAAAAAAACCCTAACTCGTTAAGATACCTGCAGGCTTTGCCTGGCTTGTGTGGAAAATGACTAAAATTGGGTTTTTAACTCAAGTTAACAATAGGGATAAAGCAAGCTAGAAAAACTGAAAAAGAGCTCTAAGTTACGAAAGAGCCGGTAATCGGAGTGGAAGCTACTGTTGTTAAGTTCAGGCTGGTCTGTTAGTGAAAACCTTTGGCAGTGACCGCGTTGCCTTACTCTCGGGCTATGGTTTGAAAGTTAGTGGCTCGTCTGAACTTCAGAAGAGCCTGTTGGGAAGAATCGTGCTCTTTCCCCGCCCCTTCCTGGATGGACATATTGGAAGACGACCATAAATATATCCCTACACAAAGTAAGCCTTGCTGCTGAGGACTTCTACTGTCTAATAAGTGACTAATTCTGCTTATGCTAAAAAGGCACCAAAGAAAATATCTACAGAGCTGTGACCAGGCATGGCCTGTGGCCAAGTGCCACCTCCAGCACTGCGGGGGGTTGTGGCTTGCTGTGGCGCCTGCTCGGTTCAGGCAGCCGGGTTGTGTTGCACGTACTGCGGGCTGGAAAATATACTGGGCTGCCCTTTACATGTTGAGGAAGGGATGGATGGACTCTGCTCTGAGTCAGTACCGTTTATTTTCTGAGTTTGGGTGGGTGGGGGAGCAGAATTTTGCATCTGCAGTGCTGAAATGAACCGAATCCGATTGGGATTGCACATTGGGTTTGGTTCTAACCCTGCTCTCTCTCCTTCAGTTACTTGGAGGAAGCCGTGATGCACCTGGACCACAGTGACCCCATCACCAGAGACCACATGGGGTCAGTCATGAACCAGGTGCGGCAGAAGCTCTTCCAGTTCATCCAGGTGGAACCCCACAACACGCTGAGCAAGCCTGCCCGTCGCCTCATGATCATGCTCCAGGGCCTGGTCACCCCTGGCATGACCTAGGAGGACCTGGCTACCTTGTGGGCTGCTCCATGGAAGCCCACCCAGCAGATCCAGTAGTTACTAACCACGTATGGCTTGTGTTAAGAGCTCTTGCCAGGAAATCTATCAACATGTGTGTGATGTCTCTAAGGCAAACGCCATCTGTGTATAGTCCCAAATAGTCACTGAACGCTCACTTGGCTTATTTTTCCTAAATAGCCTTTTTTTGAGAGAGTTAAGTCTCCTCTTCACCTGCCCATCCGTCCCTGAGGCCTGGCTGGCAGTCCAAGTCGCATTCAGCAGAAGCCGGTGGATTTCTTACCCCTTTAGTTTGGAGTCTGCTGCCGTGAGCAGGGGAGAAGGGAGGTGTGTGCTGAGCCCCGAGCAAGGGGGCTGCCGGGGACGCGTGCTCCTCGTTGACGAGAAACTATTACCCGTATCTTAGTCAAGGACTCAAACCCTCCTCCTCCCCGGTGGGGCGAGTAGCTGGGAGGGTATCAGCCGAGCAGGAAGGGGGTTTCATTAACTCCAGATCCGCGCTGCCACCGCAGTGGGGTGCCCAGCCCATCCTACGCGGGGCAGGCGGGTTTGGGCAGGGGGGGGGGCGGCGCGTTGCCTCTGGAAGGGACCTGAGGAGTGCTCTGGGTCGGGATGGTCAGGCAGCAGCAAGCTGCGCGAGCCCCTGGGGGCCATCGGTTCTGTTGTGTATCAGAGCATGTCCATGGTTCAGACGTTAGTTTTGATTTTACACCAGGGTTTTTCTTTTTATCTAAATTTTGAATTCTTTTTTTTTTTTGAAATAACATTAAGAACAATTCAATAAACAACTTTTTGAGAAAAAAAAAAAAAAGTGTGGACCTGCTTCTGTTGTGCTGTGGAAGGAAGATGGCGTGGACTTTGGAACCAGGCCTGAAGCATGTGAAATGATCTCCAGGCTGGAGCCCCAGGCGCGGGCCCAGCATACCCTTTCTTTTCCCAGATCTCCACCTGAGTCCCTGCTTGAGCCTTCCTCTGTGAGTCCAGCCGGGTGTAGTGGTCTTTCCTCCCCAGGAGAGCTGGGAGGGCTTGTTCCCAATGGTGGTGGTCTGCTGCTGGCAGGGATCACAGAATCATGGAATGGTTTGGGTTGGAAGGGACCTTAAA
>RSEF01000011.1:830669-848469 GCA_003993805.1 Himantopus leucocephalus | reverse complement strand
CCCCTTCCCCTTTCCCCTTCCCCTTTCCCTTCCCTCCCCCTGCAGCAGGAGCAGGGACTCCAGCTTGCCGACCCTTTGCTTTTGTTTGTTCGGTTGGGTTTTGTTTGTTTTTTTTTTCCCCTGTTGTAGTCACAAATTAATCTTTGCTGTTAGGGGATAAAAGCCGGGACAGATGGCTCCGGGGAGAGCCCGGGAGGCCCGAGGCGAAGCGGCCGACACGCCGCTCTTTCCCTGCGGCTAATGGCAGCATCGCTTGCGGGGGCATCACAGCGTGCCACGTCGGGCTCCCGGGCCAGGAGCGACGGTTCACCCCGAGCGCATGGGGAGAGGATGCCCGGGGCAGCGGCGGGAGGTGGAAGGGGGTTCCAGCCCCTCGCCACATTTCGGAGCCCGGTGTCACCCCTGCCTGGTGACACCTGCCCTTGAGCTGGGCAGGCGGTAGCCGTCAGGGGGGTCCGCAAGGGCTCAGCTCCGTGTCTCCTCTCCCCCACAGCTGCGAGCCAGGAGCCCGTCAGCATGGCGGGGAAGTGCGACACCATCTACAAGGGCTTCGCCGGCTGCCTCATCAGCCTGGGGGACAGCATGGCCCAGAGCGTCCGGCGGCAGCGGGAGGAGGGCGGCGAGGAGGCGCAGGAGCTGGACACCATCTGCAAGTGAGTGTCCTCGTCCCCGTGGGAGGTGCTGGGACGGCCGGGTGACCTGCCACCAGCGTCTCCCCCCGCCCCGCTACTCCTGCCCGTCTTCCCAGGTCCTGGGACGACTTCCACGCCTGCGCCAGCGAGGTGCTGTCGAGCTGCCCCGAGGAAGCGGCCGCCATCTGGGAATCGCTGCGCCAGGAGTCCCGCAAGATCCAGTTCCAGGGGAACCTGCAGGAGCTGTGCAGCGCCCGGGGACGCCTGGCCAGCGCCCGCGGCTCGCCGGCCGCCGAGACCAACCAGGCCACGCTGCGGGGCTCGGCCACCCCGCTGCGTCCCCGTCTCCTGGCCCTGCTGGCCCTGCCGCTGCTGGTGCCCCGGCTCTAGCCCTGCCCGCCCGCGGGTGCCCGGGGGGATGCCCTGGGTCGGTCCCCCGGCACTGGCCGGGCACTGGCACCCGCAGTCCCTGCCGAGCCCACCTCCCCCCACCCCGGGCATCCCTCGCGAGGCACAGTCCTCTCCTGGAGCCCTTCAGATGGATTTATATTTATATTAAAAGACGCTTTTACATTTCTCCTGTCTCTCTGCCATGGGATGCCCCTCACCTTCTTCCCAAGCTCCGGGTTTGCTCCGGGGACTGGAGAGGGGATGCTCCCTGGACCAGCCCCGGGGAGGGTCACCGGGGGGGTGTCTGTGGCTCTGTCCCCCCGGCACATCGCCTGCGGCCCTGGGAAGGGCTGGACTGGGGATTCCCACTGCCCTGCTGCTCCCCGACAGCTGCATTTCGGGGCTGGGCATAAAGGATATTCCCTTTGGAGGTGGGTCAAATGGTTTCTTTATTTTAAGGGGCATCTTAGGAAAACACTGATAGCTTGTCCTCTCATAGGCAGCTCCGGTGGCTTCCGTTTTATTTTGGTCGTATGAACGGTCATCAAGGAAATTGGGGTTTGCCAGGAAGAATGGGGTGGTTTTTTTAGCCAAGATGATGTAGGTGAAGAAAACCAGAGACCTGAAGCTCTCATCCACATCCAAGTGGGACTTGTTGAAGTTAAACCAAGATGACAGTGCTGGAGTTTAACTTGGTTAAACTCGTGTCGATCAATGGAAGATGCTGTTATTCCCATCCCTGTTGCTGTTACACTGCAAGCTTCAGGGTTTTTTTGTTCCTAGCGTACTAAAACCCACCGTGGCAAACCAGTTCCCCTAGACGGAGGATGGCGAGGCGACCTCCCCGCTCTCCAGGGAACAGCCATCTCCCCTCGCCTGCCACCTAAAGGGACATTAAAATTGCAAACAGGCCACCCCATCTATCGCACAGACCAATGGCTCCTCGCTGGCGCGGTCCCGAGGCTGCCGGCAGCAGCGGCGGGTAGATCTGGCCAGCACATGGGACACTGTCCCACTTGGCACCCCGACTGCCAAAATCCTCTGGCCAACGTCAGTGCCACCGTGTCCCGGACCTGCGACAGCCCCGGCTGCCGCGCGAGGCTCGGCTGCGAGCAGGAGCGCTGAGAAAAGCAGCTACGTGCCGTGAGTACAAGTTGCCGCAGTGTCTCTTTGATTCCCGGGGTGACTTCAAGGTTGTCCCAAAAGGTTTGGTCCAGGCAAGTGTTTGCACCATGTCTGAAAGTCTTCAGCATGCGAGCAAGAAGCTTAATTATCTCTGTCCTCATCGAGCCAGGGAAAATTATTGCTCGTTTCATTGCAAAACCTCTTCCTGCGAGGTCTGGTCACTTAAACGTGTGATCCCCAACCTCTGGGATGTCACCCCAGCTGCCCCGGTCCCCTGCCGGCATCCGGGGCTGGGAAATGCTGCCTGGGTTGTCGTGCTGTGGTGCATCCCGGGGGGCTGAGCGGTCGTCACCGATCCCTCAGCTTTACGGGGAGACCCTGTATTCATTTCATTGACCAGCCTGGAGCTGGCTTGGGGAGGGACACAAACCGTGGCATGAGGAGGAGTGGGGACAGGCTACCGGCAGCATTTGCCGGAGGACGGTGCCGAGCACGAGGCCGGGTGCCCCACAGGACACAGGGCAAAACGCTGTCCCGGCTCTCCTCGGCCAGCAGCTGCCGCTCCCTGTGTTTAACGCTGGTGCCGAGGGGGGATAATCCGCCGATTCTCTCCTTTCCAGTTCCCGACAATCCTGTGTTTAAGGGTGAATTAGTGCCGGATCCCCGCAGGGTGGCTAAGAGGATAAACGCCCGACGGGCGCCGGCCACGCACTGCGCAGCGCCCGTCACCCCACCGGCACCTCCACGGAGCCGGGAGCGGTGGGCTCGCCGCCACGTGCTGCTCCCCGTTGTCCTCCGGTGGGGGGGTGGGAGGTGGCCGAGGAGCTGGAGGGCCACCGAAGCGGTGCTCTGCCAGGCCATCACCATGATGGTGACACCAGCACGCACCAAACCATGCCGCTTCGATCCAGCCGGGAGTTGTGGGAGCCTGGGAAGACCCGCAGACACCCACCAAACGCTCAGGGTGGCACA
The DNA here is from genome assembly GCA_003993805.1 of Himantopus leucocephalus. Classification (NCBI taxonomy): domain Eukaryota; kingdom Metazoa; phylum Chordata; class Aves; order Charadriiformes; family Recurvirostridae; genus Himantopus; species Himantopus leucocephalus. The sequence goes on along the minus strand of RSEF01000011.1, from coordinate 845,350 downwards.
CAAAAAGACACCCGCACATGTCCCATACCCTGGAAGATGTCACCGCACGTGTCCCGCACCCTTGGCTATGCACCACAGGTGTCCTGCAGCTGGAAGGTGGCCCCATACGTGACATCAGAGCATGTCACCACACAGCCTGCAGGCACTGGAGGATCCGGGGAGCCTGGGCTGGGATTTGGGGATGCCGGGCTAGGACAGGCCTGTGGGTCACCACTGCTTGGTGACACCCCATGGTGCAAGGGTCCATAGCAGAGCACTGCCCTAAACCCACCATCACCGTGTCACCCCTAGTCCTCTTTCAAGGAGGTGCCCTCAAGGCCGGGAGTGGCAGTGTGACAGCAAGGATGGGCACGCTGGCCCCCGGGAAAGCTCTCCGAGTGCTCCAAAACTGGGACAAGCAGCCAGTGTCTGTCCTCCCATTGGGTTCAAGGGTTTGGGACAGTCCTGTGGCCATGTCCCACCACGGGAAGGGACAACATCCTCCTTCCTGTCCCCAAAACAAACAGTTGGTTCCCTGCACCCTGACCAGCATCTTAAAGCAACTGCCCAGGCTGAAACCCGTGGACACTGGACGGTGGGGACGGGAACCAGTGGCCTCCAGCACCGGGCGCCTCTGAGCACCCGGCGTGCTGTGAAAACCCATCGCTCCGGTTATGAAACTCCGGCGACCTACTTTACACTCCCCGCTTTTGTTCTTAATTCCCAGATATGGCCGCTCTCCAGATTTTGCCCATCAAGGCAAATTAATTGGAGTAGATCCTAATTTGCTCTCTGCTATTCTTTGGGCAGAAGATTAAATGCTCTGCAGACATTATCTCCCCCTCTCTTTTCTCAGAGACAAACCTGAATTATTAAAAAAAAAAAAAAAAANGTTCAGTTGATGTTTGAATTCACTTTTTGTAATCGCAGAAGGGGCCGGGGAGGCTCCTCACAGCCCCGGACAGCTGGAACCAGATGGTGACACTATTCTGGGCAGCTGTGTGAGCGAGATGGCACACGTGGCACGGCGACACGAGGGCCAACCTCCCGGCCACGCCGCCCGCCGCCTCCGCCATGTGATGGGTGAATCCTCCGTTCCTTTGCCCAGGGAAATTCCCGCTGGCAAAGGTGCCGGCCGGGGAACGACTCCTCATCTGCGGGGATGCACTTGGGTTTCTCTAACAGGATGGGCTGAAGCCATGCCAGGGCCACCAGCGGAGGCAGGACAGCTCATTGCCCTCCCACCGTCCCCAAGGCCACCGTCCCAGTCCGGTGTCCCCATGGAGCAGCGCACCCAGGAACCAGCCTTGCCAGGCAGAGCTGCCTCCGGCATCGCCGGCACCCCAGCGTGCCGGTGGGAGAGGGTCCGTCAGGAGCCGTGCGTAGCCTGGAGGACACTATGTCACAGGGCTGGCCGTCGTCCGAGCTCGTGTGGGGATTTCTGCCGAGCCAAATGTCCAACTTTCCATAAGGAAACGCCAAAAGGCAACCTCAATCCCCACAGATCGGATGCAGCGGGAACAGCTGAGCCGGAGTCACCTCTGCCGCCGGGACCGTGCTCAGCCCCCAGCCTGGCACCCCGTCTGTGCTCAGCTTTTGGGGCTATTTTTTTCTCCACGGAGGCATATGGAAATTTGGATCTCTTTTTTAAGCAGCTTTAATTGAACATCCTCCCTCTCCGACCTCTGCTCAGCTTTGCCGGGACAACCTTGAGCTCTGGCCCAGCGTGGTCGCTGACACTCAGGCTCACCGCCGCGTTGGGCTGGGATGTGGCTCGGAGGAAAACCAGGTTTCCTGCTTCACCGCGTGTCCATTTGATGGCAGACGAAGGATGCTGTGCTGCTCTGTGACTTTCCCGTGGCCTGGCACAGCAGGAAGCCCCAGGCTTCCCGAATTGCCCCGTGCCCTGGACGTGCGGCAATGTCCTGGGCAGCCTGGGGGATGCTGGAGGTGGTGCTGGCCGTTTCCATCACTCTGTAGGAAATTACAGCTCCTTGTGCCTCAGTGAGACTCTGGATTCAGATGGCGGCGCTGCAGGAGGGTGCTGGATGCAAAAGGAGCTCCGGAGGTCTCTTGTCCGAGCTCCTGCTCCAAGCAGGGTTTACCCCGGAGCTGGAGCAGGCTGCTCAAGGCTGTCTCCGGGGGAGCTGTGCATCTCCAAGGAGGGAGGATTCTCCACCTCTCTGGGTACCCACCATCGACCCAGTGGTCCCAGCCTGCCTTTAGCAGCTTCCACAGGAGAAGCCGTGAGGAAGCTGCTGATGGGAGATGCAAAACCCTAAGGGGAACCCATCCTTGCAGAGGGATGGTGGATTTCTGAAGGGGCAAGGAAGGATGAGCAGGGTGAGGCTCCTCTCTTGGGAAAGCACCACCTTGGAAGGGCAGGAGGCAGAACCAGGTGAAAGTCAATCACGAAACAAGACGATGACAGCCCGCCGACAGTGGGGCTGCGGAGCCTCCCCAGCGCTCAGGGCCTTGCAGCCCACCACCGGCACCCTCAGGTAATGATCATGAAACCCTGGTCATGAAACCTTTCTTGCCGGAGAAATGACTCTAGACTGAATAACAGGTTTCAGGGGCCAACTGACACTGACCCCAAACTCAAATCGAGTGCCCAAACCAGCAGGCAGCGGATCACGTAGATGAGAGGAAGGTTCTCTGAGATCCCTGCCCGCTCCCAAGCTCCGTCAGAGGCTTCACACTTCTGCAGCGAGCTACGGGTCCTTCCCGGCTGCGTCCCTGGGTAGTTTGCCAGGCGGATATGTTGGCTTTGTGCAGATGCCTGCTGTGACGTTCTCTTGGCTCCGGTGGGTCTCACAGCACTACCACGGCATAAATAATACAAGAAAGAGCCGCTCTGATTGAAGTTCTCAGAAGTCCGTGGTTCTGGCCCAAGAGTTTGATACGTCTTGGCTCTTTGATGTTTTTGTGCTGACAATTAGCAGTGGTGATGGACCTGTCATCTGATGCTCTTATGAGCCAGCCAGGAAACAAAGCTGTGAGGAAGCGACTAATGGGAGACGCAAAACGCTGAGGGAAAGCCGTCCTTGCAGAGCAGTTATCCCTGTCCCAGCAGCTGTGGCCAAGGTGAGGCAGCCCTGTGCTGTACGCCCACCCAGAGCAGCCAGGCTGACGAGGAGAGGTGCTTTTTAATTTGCTGACGGTAGCAAGCTGGGATGACCTTAGGAAAGGCTCTAAAATAACAGGATCGACTTTAACAGGGACACGTGCAAGGTTTTACATGTCGGGCACAGACTAAGCCACCTCCCAGAGACAGTGCAGGGGACGTGTGGCTGTGGAAACATCTCCAGAAAGAAAATGAGGGGGGTTATAGGGCTGAAAATGTACCAGCAGCACCACTGCTGTGTGGGAAAACAAGAACAGGCTAATTTCCCTTGAAGGGAACGGTACAACTCACTGGATCTGCCGAGCGCAGCCCAAGCAGCCCCTTCTCAGACCCATCACTCGTTAAATTTCCGTAGCTTATCTGGAATTACATGGAAAAGAAGCTGATGACAATAGCACGCATCAGCAGGTATAACTTTCATTACAGTATGACTTACTAAGCATTTTAAACAGCTGAAGAGCCCAGGAGTGTTAAAATAAAACTAGCTATTTTTAAAAGCATGGTAGGAGTGTGAAAATAGCCCCTCTCCACCCCGAATCACGTCGGGAATGACGCGACAGCCAGGCTGGAAAACAAGCCCGACAGCGTCGCGTTTGTGTCTTCCCCAGAGAAAGAAGTGCCGTCAGCATCTCCTCAAGAAGGTGTCATCCCTCGCCCCGCTGTTTTCAGGTCATCTGAGAGCTGAAACACGGAGTGTTTGGTTTAAGGATGGAGAAAGGGGATGAGGAAGAAAGTCCACCGGCAGTTACCAAGCAAGCTTTGCGGGTTTTGTGGCACTTAGTAGCTGGGGAAAAGAAAGGAGAAAGGAATGTGCCTCGTTATTCTGTTGTGTACAAGAGCTAGCCCACAGGGACCGGGTTTTCCCTGCCAAAGAGAAGGCCTGACGCTTCCGGGCGATTTTCTTGCAAAGGGAGTGTTTTTCCAGAGCCCCGCAGCCCAGCGGGGAGCCCTCGGAGCCGCTCGGTGAGAGCAGCTCTCCCAGGCGCTGCTGGGGATCCCTTTGGGTTGGGTTTGGCTCTGAAAAGGAGGCGAGGAGTCGTCCCTCCTGGGGCAGCGGTGTCACCACGGCCGCCCCTCAGAGGTGGGAGTGTGGGGAACGGGAACACCGTGCAAGTCCGGGGGCCTCCTGCTCAGCCGGTGGGGCTGAGGGGGTCCTGGGACCCGCAGGGCCGAGGGGGGTCCTGGGCCTTGCGGGGGTGAGAGGGGTCCCGGAGGCCGTGGGGCTGAGGGTGTCCCAGGGCCCTGTGGGGCTGAGGGGAACCCGGGGCCTGTGGGGGGTCGTGGGGCCCGTGGAGCTGAGGGGGATCCTGGGGCCCGTGGGGCCCATGGAGCTGAGGGGGGTCCTGGGGTCCATGGGGCTCAGGGCGTTCTGGGGCCGCAGAGCCCCCCGCAGAGGCTGAGGGGCTGCCAGGGCCCGTGGGGGCTCCCAGGGCCCATGTCGCTGAGGGGATACCGGGGCCTGGAGGCGGCTCCCGGGGACCGCGGGGCTGAGGGGGATCCTGGGGTCCGTGGGGCTGAGCGGGGCGGAGCCCTGTGGGGCTGAAGGGATCTCGGGGCCCGTGGGGTCTCCCGGGGCCCGTGGGGCTGAGGGGATCCCGGCGGCGGGGCCGGTTGTTCCCGGCGGTGCCGGCAGGGGGCGGTAGAGCGCGGAGCGGCGGAAGCGCGCCCCCTCCCCGCCCCGCCTCGACCCCGCCCACCGCCGCCTCCGCCAATCGCCGGGCGCGGTGTCCTCGGGCCTCCCCGGCGCTTGCGGATGACGTCAAGAGGCGGCGCCGTGCCGCGGGGCCGGAGCGGGCCGAGGTGAGTGCGGGTTCCGCCGCCGCCCGGGGCCGCCCGCTCCGCTCCCGGTCGGGGGGGCAGCCCCTGCTCCGGCCGGCCCTCCCTCCCCCTCCCTTCCGGGGCGTTGGCGGCTGAGCCCCGCGGCGCGGTAGCGGTGCGGCCCGGGAGGACGCGACGGGCCCCGGCGCCTCAGCCCTGCCGCTGCCCGGGGCCGCGGGTACGGGCAGGCCCGGGGCGTCCCCTCACCGGGCCGGGGAGGGTGCGGGGGCTTCCCAGGCCCGGAGCCGAGCCTGCCGCGAGCGGGACGAGCTATCGGCCTGGCCCTGGGTCCTCTCCCTGGGAAATATGGGGGGAAAATGGCCTAGTTCGGGATGAGTTATGGAAAACAATCAGAGTTTTGGAAGTCCCGGTTGGTTTGACTGATTCTGGCCTGCCACCGGCTCCGGCACAGCTGTCCGGAGTGCCGCAGCAGCCCCAGCCCCAGGTTTCCCCTCAGAAAGCCACTGAAGGCTTACACTGCCAGCCGGGGGACTGGTAATGCCAGGTTTGTGTCAGGCAGTAAGTTGCACTTTAAAATTTATTAGTAAAACTAAAGGTAAGGCGCTTTCAGGCCTTTTTCCCCCATTATGCTGTGTTGGCATAGGTGTGATTTGAAGCTTGCTGTGTGTGATTGTTTCTTAACGCAGTTAGAAGCTGGTATCTTCAAATTTCCTTACCGGCATCTCACAGAAAGTGAAATTAAATAGCCTCAAGTCATGAGGTGTTTAATTGGTGGTGGAAGGCCGGCTAGGCCTCACGCGGGTTAGTCAGGTGGCTGACACCCCTTATCCATGGGGACACCCTCAGGTGTGAAACCATTTAGCCCCTGATACTTTCAGAGAGGTGGAGGACTCGCGTCTGAACCAGCAGTTGAGGTGTTGCCCAGTGGAGACATGGGATGCAACGTGCTGGTTGTCCAAGGAGAGAAGCAGGTGGACATCGAAGCATAAACCCCATGTTCCTTCTCGCCACTTAGAACAGCAGCTCAGGTGTGCTGTCCCCTCTCAAAGAGTTTGGCACCTGCTGAGTATGTGATTTCCTGCTCAGAGGGGGCTTGTAGTGCCCCGTTTTTCTGGTGCGTTAGTTCCTTGTGCCAGACCTTTGGTGATTATTAAACGGGAGCGTTTCTACCTGCTCCGATGTGGAGTTTTTGGTTGCTGGCTGTGGCGTGCAGCTCTGGGGTTCTGTAGGCTTCACTGAAACCCTTATGTGTATGAGGAAGAGTCACTGACGTACTCATAGTTGATGCCTGATCTCAGTTAATGTTATAAGCGGATTTATGTATGACGTTTTCAAGCTCAGTGTTTGGCCCTTCTTGTTGGTTTTGTTTACGGGTGGGACGTTTTACACAAGTGCTTCTCTGTGTGTGGAATTACTGTGTTATTACCTCGTTTGCGGATGCTGTCATTCCATTTATCTGTTAACCTACTATGCTTTAAGGTACAATAATGCTGGGGAAAACTGTCCATGTGAGGCATTATTCAGGAATAGCTATGGTATTTTATTTATGCTTTTGGCATAGTACTTTAATCTGAATGAACACCTAAGTACAGGACAGCCGTTGCTGAAATTCCTTGGCGGAATCACCATCCCTGGAGGTATTTAACAGAGGGGCAGAGGTGGTGCTGAGGGACGTGGGTTAGTGGTGGGTTTGGCAGTGTTAGGTTGATGGTTGGACTCGATGATCTTAAAGGTCCCTTCCAACCTAGACGATTCCATGATTCAGATGTCAGTTAAGCTTTCTATTAAGTTGGGTTTTATTTCTACTGCTTGTACCCTATGTTTGTGCACGGTGGGTGTGCTTGGCTTCGTTGTACTGCCAGGAGGTCTTAGGTGAGAAATTACTTTGTTGATGTCTGATTTTAAAATTGAACTGTAACTAAAGCCTTGGCTTCTTTCCAGGTTGGATGTAGAGTCTAAACTTCTTCTGGGTGTCCCTCTCAAACATGTCTCGTTTCTCCAGGTAATTCTCCTGATGGAAGATCAGCCAGGGTTCCTGTTCTGTTGTTCACGCTGAATAGTTGCTTGGAGAGGTGGTGAATGAGTGAAGATACGTTCGGTGATGGTAAGGCGTATGATTACATTTCAAGGCTAACAGCTTTTCCGTAGCCTTCTGTGAAGGCTCAGACACCATATTGATGGGCTCTGAGCCAAAGAGTAGAAATTTAAAACTGCTTGGCTAACTACCAGAACGCATACAGGCAGTTCCTCTATCTCCTACCCAGTCGTACTGTTTTAATCAGCACCTAAAGACCTGCTGAAGTGCAGCTGATTTGGTTCTGCTGGAATCTGCAGGATCTCTCTTTGCTCTACACTGGAGCAGCTGGTAGACATTCCACTTCCACTTCCCACACCCAGCTCTGTATGGAAAACCAGATGTGCCACTTGGTACCTGAAGATGCAAAAGAAAGCAAAGCTGAGTCAGGATGTTAAAATATGTCAAAGCCTACCTTGATTTCTTAGGGTTTGGAGAATGACAGAATTGCCAGCTAAAAGCTGCAATAAAAGCTGGTTAAATAAGGGCTTCCTTTTTGCAGAGGATGCAGTGAGTTAATTGGTAATTAAAGTGCATCTTAAAACCAGCGCATCTCTGCCTCCATGTTCCCTGCCTCCTGTGCAGTTTCATTCATCCCCAGGAGCACAGTAGTGAGAGGTTGAAGACACCGGTATGACTTCAATATAAAAGAAAATATTAGGGAGATTTGTTCAATGAACAAGTTGCTGAGATGCTTTATGGAGTTTCTGGTGAGAAATTTCAAAACTGTAAGATTGGTAGTGGTTGCTATCTTACAAAGTTGAGCAGATAAAATAAAATTTAGGAAAATGCTCGACTCCTTCCTTAATATAATTTTTATTAAGCAATTTGTGCTGGACCTCCAGAGGTCTTTTCCAACCTCAGCCATTCTGCGGCTCTGTGATTTAGCGCTCAGCTGGGAGCATTAAACAAACTATGCTTAATAAAAAGAGATACTGTGTGATTTCCACAGATATCTGTTCTGACGATGGCTGTGTTTTTATAGGCATTATCTTCACTAGATTGTGGTGAAAGCAGCAAAGCACTGTGCGTGCTCTGTAGTATAGTAGAGTGAAAATCCCAAACTCTTAGTTTGCGGTAGCGTGGCTCCGTTGAGACCTGAACCACTTGCGTTTGTTTGGTTTTTTTTCCTGTTTGAAACGTTGCTACACTGATTCCTATTTATCTGTTTCTTCTCATTCTATTCCTAAGGTTCAAATGTGGGAATTGCCCCAGATGTGGTTGCTGCCGCTGCCCTGGGAAAATGCCTTGACAGGGAATTAACACCGTTCAGTGATGGGCTGTGGGACAAGCAAAGTGCTTCCCGAGCCCCCCAAAGATGTGCAGCTAGATCTGGTTAAAAAAGTTGAGCCTTACACAGGCCACAATGACATATATAAGCATTTCATCAAAGATGACTGTGGGACTGTCATCAAAGCTGGCTCTCCCTCACCTCCACGTCACGCTAACCCCTATCCTGGGAACCACCTGCCTGCCCACGTGGGCCAGCCTGAACCCCGCAAGAACAAAGTGGCTAAATACCGCGCCAAATTTGACCCCCGAGTGACAGCCAAGTATGACATTAAAGCCCTGATCGGGAGGGGGAGTTTTAGCCGCGTTGTCCGGGTGGAGCACAAGGCTACCAAGCAGCCCTACGCAATCAAGATGATAGAGACCAAATACCGGGAGGGGAGGGAAGTGTGCGAGTCGGAGCTTAGTGTGCTGCGGCGGGTTCGGCACACCAATATCATCCAGCTTATCGAGGTGTTTGAGACCCAGGACCGTGTGTACATGGTGATGGAGTTGGCGACTGGAGGAGAACTGTTTGATCGAATCATCGCTAAAGGTTCCTTCACTGAGCGAGATGCTACGCGTGTGCTGCAGATGGTGTTAGATGGGGTGAAGTACTTGCATACGCTGGGTATCACGCACCGGGACTTGAAACCAGAGAATCTGCTGTACTACCATCCAGGAACAGACTCCAAAATCATGATAACGGATTTTGGACTGGCAAGTGCTCGGAAGAAGGGAGATGACTGCCTGATGAAAACCACATGTGGGACCCCGGAGTACATCGCTCCTGAGATCCTGGTCAGGAAGCCGTACACGAACTCTGTGGACATGTGGGCGCTGGGTGTTATCTCGTACATTCTCCTGAGCGGCACTATGCCCTTTGAAGATGACAACCGCACCCGCTTGTATCGGCAGATCCTGAAAGGAAAATACAGTTACTCAGGAGAGGTGAGTGCGGCGAGGGCTATGGTGAGGGAAAGTCGAACAAGGAGCTCTCCGTAGGTGTGTCTCTGTGATGACCAGAAGCTGGCTGTCATGTGCAGGGTGGTAACGTTACCAGGGTTAACAAAAACCAGCCCTGTGATTCTGGCTTTTAAAATCCTTTCCTGTTTTCTGTCTGCTCTCAAAACTGCTTCCAGTGCAGCGTAGTGAGCTCTTCTAAACAATGCGTATCTAAAGAAAGAAGAGATCTCTTACTGTAGAACAGAACTGGAGGGATCGACGGAACTGGGATGCTTGCGGGTTTCTGGCTGGGGAGACCTCAGCCATGGTAAGCTGCTGTTTGAGGCTTCACTGTTGAAACTCCTGCCAGGGGGAGTGTTTGAAATGTGGCGTGTGCGTACCTAGTCTGATTTCTGATACAAATCCAAGTGCAGTCTGAAAAACACCTTTGCTGAAAGACGAGGTTATGGCAGACAAAGGGGCTTCTTTGATCTGGAGACGTGAGCATTGCTGAATTTGGTCTGTGTTGTCTCTGAGCTTAATATGTGGCAAAACTGAGGGCTGAAGGATAGTTTTCTTAGATAACTATGGAAAGAGGAACCTTGGGGGATAGATTTTAGGCAGACGATGGGTGCCCCTGCCCTCCCGGAGTCCCATTGCTCTACAGAACGGCCGGGTGCCCAGCTGACACAGCTGCTGACTTGCTTCTGGTCATGGTGGGAGATCTTGATTGCCAGCACAGTTGCCAAGTGTAGGCATAACCTCAAAAAGGACCACGCTTATAGAAAGTGGGGATATCCAGATCTGCAAGTTGCATTTCTGCCTATAGCTGTCACTGGAAGTATTAAATAATGGAGCTTTTATAACCTCCTCCTCTTTAGGAAGAGAGGAGAGTGTTTAGGTTCCTGAACGCCATTGACTTTGTGACATGAAGCCCACTGGGAAAACGTTCATGAGTGGCTAAGTTTATGATTCTGAAACGACAGTAAAATAACTGTCGAGAGAGCAGAATAAATTAATGATTGTTCTTGTATTTTTAAGTGTGACGGGTACGTTGGCATTTTAATGATGGATGGAAGGAGTCTAACATGTTAAGTTTTTAAGCATATTAATCTGCTTTAGGATTGTGTTTTAAGAAGAAAGATAATCACTCTCTGAAGGGGTTTCAGAGGTGTCAGTAAGTCTTTTATTCTTTAAAGCTGTCAGGCCAGCTTGTGTTAATAGTCGGAATATCCAAGTTAAATGAAGCTGAGGAATACCGGCGTCCGCATAGGAGGCCACTGAGGAGAGTCCGGATTTGACAGCTTTGTGAATCTTTTTATTCTTCCCGTGAGCGCTTCTCAGACGGTCTCCGGGTGCACGGAGGAGACAGAAACATGAGGAGCCGTAAAACCCCAAATTTGGCATTTTCTGGACCAAGTGTGTTACTTCCTTTAGAAATCGCATTACTTGATTAGTTTCTTGCCGAAAGTATTCTATCAGCCGCTTCCCTGAACTCCAAGCTGCAGCTGACTTTGGCAGCCTTTGCTTCTTTTGTTAATTTGCCGCCTTACTATGATTTGTTAACCAGTTGCAGAGTTTTAAGAAGGCAGTCAGGTTATCCTAATGCAGAAATAGATTAATTACCAGCAGTGTGTAACATCTGCAGGGTCACGCTGACAGGCAGTGCCTTGTTACGTAGTGTACCCTATAACCAGTGAGTATGTTAGAAATTACTTTTCTCATGAGAAGAGGCCGGTTCACCCCGTTTGTTGTGTAGCAGGACTCATTTCAAGTGCGTGCACCTCCTTGTAGTTTCTCATTCAAGCAGTAGGTAGGTGCTGGCTTGGCTCAGCTTGGATGTTGGCCTCTAGACAGCAGATTTTAGAGCTCCTAGAAAGCCAATTTATTGGCCAAACTCAGGTTTGGTCCTTTTTAGCTTGCTCCATCGCGTTTGTCTTGACCATTCATTTTTCTCCTCTCCTTCAATTTCTTATATTTTGAAGAAGGGGTGTAGCAGGGTGGGTTTTTTTGGTGAAAGTTACCCTTCTGTAGGCTACTTGTAATCTTTGAGGCGGGGTGATATGTGAGCACCGTGGCTTTGTGTCGTGGCATAAAAAGGTGTCTCTAGTTATTCACTGCTTCTTCCCCTGGGGTTTCTGGTACTGTATTTGTCTCTTCGACACCTCTGAGCATTTAAGCGGTGATGTAGAGAGTGGTCCATTGTGACTCCAAGAGGTTCCCTGAGTGTTAATAGCTGATTTGGGAATGTCATGGTGTATGTATAATTTGGTGCATTCCCTTTCGTGTCTCCAGCCCTCAGTGTATGAGCTTGTGTTTAGTGACGCTGAGGTTAGTGACTGTCATTCAACTTTGTCACTTGCTATTTTTACCTTTTTGCAAATTTTTTTAGTTAGGTTTAAGCATGCTATTCAGGACAGGTGCTGCCCGTTATTGTGGAATGTGGTAATTCTGGAGTCTTAGAAGCAAGTGGCGGGATAGAGGTTTGACACCCAATAAATGGTGCTGGTGGTACTGAGCTGTTGAGGTTATAAACAAAGCTGAGGGAGTAGTGAGAGACGGGGTGATAGATTGGCAGATGTTTGGTGTGGGCAGACTTGAAGTTGTCCCATGGGAAGACGGGCAGTCTGAATTTTCTGTAAATGATGGTGGACCCTGCAGGGGATGCTTGCCCTTCAGAAGAAACAGTTTGAGGTTAAACATTTTGAAACGTCATCCTGATACTCACGATCGGAAGCCAATTGATACTAGGAATTAGCATTAGGTGTCCTTGCTGTGCCGTGCCCATCACCCACTCGCACTTGAATGTTGAGTGCCATTCTATTTCCCCTTGAAAAATTATTAAATTTAGATTTAGACTGAGTGAAAAAGCATATGAAGAAGGGCAGCGTGAATAATCAAAGGTATGGGCTGGCTTCCCTTTGAAGACCGGGTCAACAGACTAGGGCCCTTCCTCCAAAAAAAAAAAAATAAATAAGTGTTTGAGGGAGGCCTCTGACCAAACAGTACAGCCATAAGGAGAGGGAATAGAGAGCAACTGTTTTGAGTGTCCCTTGGGGTAATTTAATTTGATGTCCTCTGGTCCTTGCGTCAGAACCGAGTTATTTTGAGAAATTTTGTGACTTCATTGCGACTAGGGCTGCTGGATGCTTGTAGGTTGTATACGCAACAGGAGCACATGTGCCACAGAGAAAGCATTAGACTGTGTATTTTGAAGGTGTCAGTGCACAAGCCTGAAGCGTTTTACTTGTTATCCCACCACAAATCACATACTTCAGGAGGCTGTTACGGATACTGTGTGTGACATGAGTGGTTGTTTTGGAAAGCTGTAGACGTTTTACTGCTTGGAAAGCAAATATGTGTCAGCCAATAGCCTGTATATTTTGCCCAGATGCTTTCTGTTCTTCCAGAGCCAGGGAAAATGGATGCTTTAATTTACCAGTGTAATTAAGCCTATACCCCTAAATTGCAGGCGTGTTTGACTGCAGCCGGGTATTGGCAGGAGAGGCAGTAACAGAATGCCCACTTTGTGAATGAATTCTAGGTGGAAACAAAGTGAGCCAGAGATTTAGAGGTGTCTGGCATGTTTTCCACGACCTTGCCAGCTTTCCTAAAGCCATCTTCTGGACTTTTAAATCCTTCCAAATTTCCGGTGTTCACAGAAGGTGGTTTTTCTTTTTTTTTTGCGTGACACTGGAAGAAGCGGGGAAGATGTCAGAAAGGAGGCTGTTGGTAAGTTCGTCAGACTAATGGAAATGGCAGGAGCCGTAGGTCCTGGTTTATTTGGAACAAGAATGAGCAGAATACTTGACTGCATTGTGGAAAGCGTCTGTGTCTCATAGATGCAGAAGCAGAGATTTAAGGGGAAGGACTGCTTTTCTTCTCTGTAATGTGAACTTTGAAGATGTTAAAAGAAGCCTGTGAAGTAAAGTGCCCAGAGCTTGACAGCTTGAGCTGTGCAGCTGAGACAGGTTTCAGCGGGGGAGGAGGGAGCCGTCTTCCGAAATGTATTGCCGTACCGTGTCACGCAGCAGCAGTGCCGCCAGTTTGCCGAGAATCTGTGCCGAGTCCCACTTTTTGAAAGGTCTGGCCTCAAAACCTGGTCAGAGAGGACAAAGCTGCATTGAGAGAGGAATAAAAGCCAAGATGCACGCTGACCTGAGAAGTAGCTCCATCTTCTTGAAAAACAAGTGAGCTCGTGTCCGGCTAATGTAATTTCTCTCTGATAGGGACCCTCTTACCAGCGCTCTCCTGTGCCTGGAGTGTGAGGTCTGTTTGAAGAGGCTATTAGCAGATCAATAGGAGAGGTCTCCCATAATAGCTTATTCAGGTACTGCTGACATCACTGCTTTGGTTCTCTCTTGTATCTCCTTCTGTACTTTCTGAACTGCTTGGAGTAATGGGTAGGGTGAGGAATGAAGAAAAGCTGGCTTTGTAACTTGGCATGGCTTTTTTCTGAGCATCTCTGAGTAAGGGTTACTTGGGCTATTGAGACTGCGTTTGATGTAGCCTGCTACAAAGTCATTCTCTTTCACTTGTTTTGTTAGAACTGACTAAAAAGAAGATTTGGTGATTTCTTTTTTTTTTAAATTGAAATCTTGGGGTTAAAACTGATTTCTGGGGATCTCTTTGTAGCTTAAAAAGTTGTCTGAGGAATAAAGCTGGAATTCCATTCACAGTTTCCTTTGAATTTGAAAGCGCAGAAATGAACATCAGGCCATCGTTATCCTGCGAAGACAAGCTTGCTCTGGTTCTGTTTCAAAGCTTGTCCTTCTTTTGCCTACTGATACTTTTATGTTGCTTAACGCACCTGGGAAACTTGCTGGAAGAAATGGAAGGTAATACGTGTTGTGGATAAATTGGGAAAGTGAGCTGGGGAACTCGTTTCCCCTTGTGGTCTGTTTTCCTATTCATGAAACCGAATCAGCTTTTTGCGGTATGCTCACCATGGGTAAGGTTAGTGGGTGCTGGTGTGGGAACATCTCTTAATCAGTTTAAAACCCAAAAACTTATTCTAAATAATGGTGCTCATGGATACATTGATCAATGTGGTACAAGGAGAGACATGTTTGATGTATGAAGGAAGCTGGGCGTTGCAAGTCTGTAGGAGACGTGCAGCGAGATGATCTGGTTTTGTGTGGCTTGCTTAGATTTTCCAGTGGCGTTTATTAAAGTCCCTCACCAAAGGCTCTTGAAGGAACTTTGCGGCTGTAATGCGTCATTGGCCTTTCCACAGATCAGCAATTTGCTCAAGATAAGCACAAAGCTGAAATAAGTGGTCAGTTCCATGGGGAAGGAAAAAACCAGTGAAGTTTGACGGATCTGTTCCCTTCTGCCCAAAAGCAATCAGGACAAAGTTAGCTAATGAAGCCGCGCAGTTGCTGATGATACAGAATTCTTCAGATGGTGAAAACGAGGGCTGCGGACCTCCTGGATGCAGGCTGCTGTGGACCTTAGAAGTTTGCCTGAGTGTCCTGGTTTAAGGTAAAACAGGATCAATTTTGGTCA
>RSEF01000011.1:757211-830569 GCA_003993805.1 Himantopus leucocephalus | reverse complement strand
GATGATCTTCAGGGTCCCTTCCAACCTAAACCATTCTGTGATTTTCCTAGGTCCCATCTGAGCCCCCAGACTGAGCACCACCAGGCTTTGAGGTTTTGAAGAGCTGTCCCCTGGCTGTAGTTCCAGCGGCTGTCCCCTACTGCAGGCTAAAAGCTAGTTTTAATTATTCAAAACTGAGCTCTGCAAAGAAGGGCTGGAAGCACACACCTTGCTGCAAATCATTTTGTGGCCTGTAATTGATGCTGCCTTAGAGAGAGGCGGTTGGACCGGATATATTTGGAACAACCTGCTGTTGAAAGTTGGCTTCAGTTTCAATCTCTGACCAGAATTTGGGACTTCCCTAGTGGTTGCGGTGTGCTCCTGCCCCGGGATGAGACAAAGGAGGCGTTAACCAGCATACGTGGTGTGGGTAGGAAGTCAAGATTTTGATTTCAGATAGTTAAAATCTCTTTTCAGCTGCAAAAACTGTTTTGGGGAGCTTGTGATGGTAGTGGGTTGGATGGCTAAAAAGATGCTTCCTAAGCCCGGAGTTTTTCTTGGTCGTCTCTTTACCTAATCCCTCAAATCTCTAAATCTGATAAGATTACAAGTGAAGCTTTCGGGCTGGTAGGCACGAGGGAACTGGGTTAGTTGTTTTGAGCTGGAAGGGGTGGCTCAAACCAACCGGGGTGCATCCGAATTCCCTCCTTTGGAGGAGGATGAGCTTCAGGCCTGGCTCTTCTGCTCTCTCTCCTCACCGCCCTGCTGCTTCGCCCTCCTGCTGCCCCGAGCGAGTGCTGAGACAGCGATCCCAGCCGTGTTTTCCAATACGTTTGTTATTTAAGCGGATGCTTTTATGGATTTTCCTGAAAACTGAGCTTTTACTAATACACCAGATTAGTGTTGGTTGGTGAAATGGGAGGCACGCAGACAAGTCGAGGAGAGGCAGAAGGTTCCGGTGGTGGCTGTTAAGAGATACCCGCTGTTAATGCAGCGTACGCCTAACTGCTGGTGTGGCTATGTGCCTGGCTGCGTGTCTATAGCTCGTCAACTTCCATCAGCACGATACACCCTATGCATCAAATACACCCAGCGTTTCAGGCACTTGGAGTGATTAACCGAAGAGTTTGATTTCGTCCCTAACAAATGGTAGAATTGAGCTGTCTGAGCAGGAAAGTATTTGCATGTTTCCTACCTTTGTCCGTGTCCGAAGAATAATTTCTAAGGGATTCTTTCACAGTCTGATCGTTTTGAGAATGGTGATGTAGCTCAGACATAAGAAAGGTTTCTCGTTATAGCTGGGATGACTCAAAAGGCTTTATATACTGTGATATCAGATGCTGACAGGAATGCCCAAGTTAGTTTCTTATCTCTTTCCGCTTAGTTCTCCGTATTTTATTTTTCATTTGCTTTTAGCTTTACAGGCTGCAGGAATTCTTGGTGGCGCTCTTAAGCTGCCTTTTTGCTTAAGAGGCTGAGATTGTAAAATTGAGGAAAACTAGCTTGGCTCTTGGATGAGAAGGTAAAATCATTTCATGGCATGCTCACCTTCCAAAATTGTTAGGAGTTCCTGTACCTCCAGTGTCTGGCCCAGGGGCTTAGCAAGGATGGATCTGGCACTGGAGGTATCTTGAGCTATTTCATGAAGGTGTTCATGGTCTCTGGAAAAATCCCTGTTTGGAAATGCGCTGTAGCGCCGATAGCCTTGCTTTGGAACCCTCTGTGGGTGCTGAATGTGTGCCAGGCTCGTGGAGCTCCCGAATAGTCAATATGGGTAAATCCAATGAGTAAGTGCCATAACCGTACTTAACAAACACAGATGGTGAATTACCCATGTCTGCGGGCGAAGGAGAGGCAGGATTTGAAGTGTTCCTCGTCTTCTGGAAGCAGGGAGCCTTCTCCTCTCTCTGGCTTTGGGCAAGCAGTGATGCCTCGCGTGTCCTCTGCATCGGCTGCTATCTTCGGTGTCAGGGGGCGAGAAGTACTGTGGGAGAGGGCGCTTGGCACGAAGAAAAACTATGCTTCTCCACTTGCTGCTACAAATCACTTTGTCCTCGTCTGCCCTTTCTGCTGAGCAAAACTCCTTTGCCTAGAAGCTGGGGAAATAATATTCGCCGGTCTTTCTGGGGACAGAAGCCAGCAGGCTGTACAGCGCTGTATGGGGCTTTCAAAATCTGCCACAGGTGAAGCAGGGAGAGCGTGGCGACCAAATCTTGTGTTTCCCAGACCTATTGTGTTAAAATCGGCATTTACTCACCAGTGGCTTGTCAACAAAGTAGAATATGTAGCGAGCGTCGTTCTCCAGGAATTGCCGAAGGTCTGGTGGTGTTTGGGGCTTTGTTGTCTAACCCAGCTGAGGGAAGGAGGGTACGTTCATTATATTTGCAGAGGACGTTGAATTGGAAGGGCTGCAAAGTGCATTGAATTCCAGATGGCCCTAACAAATTTGAGCAGGTGCAAATTTGTAAAAAAAAAATATTAAGAGTAACAGTGCACAAAAATAGGTGAAGAACAGAAGATTAGGAGGTGTTGGCTTCTCAGGAAAGGATCTGTCTATGAATCACCAACCATTATGTGAGACAGCGGTATCGCGCTCGTGGAAAAAGACGGACGTGCTGGGGTGCGTGAAGAGAAAGCGCGTGGTGTAATCCTGCCACGTTTAGTGGCTGATGCGGCATGCCAAGCTGAAGCTCTGACACTTCTGGGCAGCGAACTTCAAAAGCACTGCCAGCCAAGCGGAGAGACTTGACAGAAGATCAGCAAAACCAATCGTGAGTCAAAAACCAAACCACAGTCTCCGGAAGATTGAACCATTTTTGGCTGTTTGGCCTAAAGAAGGTGGTGTCATAGCAGTTTGCAAATATGCACAAGGCTGCCTCGAAGAGGAAAAGGAATAATCTCTTTTCCAGATTATGTCAAACGTGAGCCTTAAGTTGCACTTAGGAAGATTCGTGTTAGACCTTTTACAACACTAGTGTCTCCCGCTCCTAAATAAAAAAGTTTCCTGGAGGATTGCTGAAGCTGTCTGGAAGAACAAGTTAGGCAGTCATCTGTCAGGAGTGATGCATCTGCGGTGGATCCTTTGGGGACTGTGGGATGGATCAGATGATCCCTGGATGTCCACCGCAGCCCTGTTTTTGCCTTGATTTCCCAAGGAAGCAAAATTTATGGAACTGTGCTATCTGTCTTTCAGTCTCCCACAATTAACTGTTTAACTTCTAAGGTCTGTTTCAGCCCAATTTCAACAATGTGGTCTGAAGGTCTGAAGTTTCTGTGAATTTTGTAAGAGTCAGTGGCTCAGTAGGAGAGAGACCTAAATTCACACCCTTGCTGCCGGAAAGGTAATTAAATATCAATCCAGATTTACCCGGAGAGCTGATCAGCATGGGTTGATTTCTGAACCACCTGTGGCATGTTTGGCCCTATTAAGCGTGTGGGATGGAGCATGGACAGGGGTGCGTGCAGGAAGGAGGGATGTGCTGCTGCCGTGGAGGGGAGATGCCAGTACTGGCTGGGGACAGGGAGGAGAAGCACTAGAACCGTAGAAACCTTGGTTACAAGAGACCTTTGGAGCTCTCTAATCTCCTTCAGCTTGTGATGGAACTGTTGCCAATCCTAGATCAGGTTGGCTGTGGCTTTGTCTTCCTGAATCTTGAAAGGCTTTAAGGATGGAGCTCTCCCACCTCCCTGGTGACCTCTTCCAGGGCTGCATCACCTTTCCAGTGATTTCCACCCCCCTACCCCGCCCCCGGTGTTTCCTGATAGGAACCTTCCAAGGTGCAGCTTCTCCTTGTTGTCCCTTGCTGTATCATTTGGACCTTCTGTGTGGCTCTGTAATCCTTCTAATTACTTTCAAATAAATGTAATGTGCTGTTAGATTGCCCTTAGGCTTCTCTATGCCAGACTGAAGGAGCCCAGCTCCTTCCACCCCTTCTTGCAGGCCATGTGCAAGACCCGTGGCCACCTTGGCAGCCCTCACCGGGGTCTTCTCTGCATCCTGCTTCAGCTGGGGGATGGCCAGGCTTGACAGTAGTCAGTATGATTCCACATAGCAAACTGAAAACTTTTAATCTTTTTGGAGAAAAAAAACCCAACAATGTATGAAACCTGATATAACAGGGGGGAAAAAAAATTGCATCGATATCAGATTATAGCTGGAGAATTAGGTATGTGTAAGCTAAGGGTGTTTGAGTTGTCCTTGCTGCTTTAATTTTTCCTTCTTGTGTATATGCAGTTTGGTGCAGTTTTGATGACGTACTTTGTTGTTCAGCAGGATCTCTGTCTCCTTCACCGAATAGTTCGGATGCTGAAAGAGGCAGAGAAGATATTAAGGAGAACTGTGGTGGAGTGGGATCCAGAACGCTTGTCCTGCTCTGGATTCTAACAAAAACTTCCCAAATAGCACCGGGAAAGACAACTGTAAACTAGTCACCCAGGACTGAGCTGTGTTCGGCCAAGGAAACCTACTTTTAGTGTCTCCCAATGTTTTATGAACTTTAAAATTTTCAAAGCAGCAGTAGTTGGTATCTACCTTGCCTACCCAAAACAGTGCTTCTGGGAGAGAAACAGGAATGTCATTAGATTAAGCCATACCGCCCTAACTTGGGAAGCACTTAAATACCTAAACCTGGGCTTTTAGGAAATGTTTGGGCAGAAGAAGGGGCATTTCGCCTCCTCTGACCTGTGCCTGGGTTGGATTCTGATGAAATTAAACAGTGACTATAGGGAAGAAAGGACGGGCAAGCAGGGCAGCGGGGCAGGTGCTGCTCTTCTGCCGGAGCGTGGGCGCTGCTCGTGTTTTCAGCACAGCTCCTCATCTGCGTGCTGCCCTTGGTCCTTGGGCTCGAGGAGGCTAAAGGAGCCTCATGCTGTCCCGAGCAGCCGAGGAGAGCTGGCGTCAGCCCGGGAGCAGGGCACGGTTGGACTAGCAGCTAAGGCTGTCTTAGGATTTACTCCCCCGTGTTCGTTCCCTTGTAAGCACCCAGGGCTTGTGCATTGACAGCTTGGAGCCTGCAGGAGGGGTGTGTGTGTGTACGTGGAAGGTTATAAGCTTATCTGTTCACCCCCACGCTGCACTAATCGGTGTGATAAAAGACATTATTCCTCCCTGGGGAAGATTCTTCCTCCCTGTCAGGGACTGCCATTCCTTAGTGAAACCATTACTCTGAATTGGTACGTAGAAACATGTATTAGCTTCAGTTCCAGTTCTCAGCCAATACATCTCTTAAGATAATAATTCAGAAGGAGAGAACATCATTCAGATCAAATTTGAATCTTCCTTTTGAGAATAAAAGCACTGAAGATGTCAGGATGCCCAGATGGTGTTTCCCAGGTTAGTTCCTGCAGATACCGTTGTGAACTGGTGCTATAGCAATACCTTTGGAAATTTCTGACTTTTTCCCCTGCTTGCCCTTTTGATGGCAGTCTCCAGCGGTCTGTACTCGCTGCTCTCGTCTTTGCACCTCTATCCTTTGGAGTCCAGGTCTCGTGACCCTCAGCTTTCTCAAGATACAGTTTCTTAGCCAAGGTAGTGGTTCAAGTCCTCCGTGTCTAACTTTTAACACTTTTTCAGAGATGGATGTGAAGCGATCCAAGCTAAAATGCGGTATTACCCCAATTTAACATGCCAGTTATTTCCCCAGGCATTACAGTTAGAAGAGATGTCCCTGGCTGTAGAGAGAAGCTTTGTGGTTTATTGTTTTTGTAGCTGCTGTAATTTTACTGTGTTATTCTCGCTGAATACTCGGTGCTTGTACGGGGAAAATCGGCCGGCTATTTCCATTCGAAAAGCTGGGTTATAGAAGTTCACAGCACCAGATGGCTGCGCATACTTATAATGCTGTGGATTATTAAAGGGCTGTTGTATTTTCCTCTTTTCATCCTTCCTTTATTCCTCCTCCCCACATCAACAAATTAACGCTGAATGCTTGGGAATCTGTCCTGCGCAGACTTTAGCACATTACATCTTTTCATGGGAAACTTTTTGTTCCAGCTCTTTTGAACGGGTTGGTTTTGATCACCTCTTTGCAACTGCTCGTGGGCTGAACGATGCCCAGGACTGTGCCAGCCTGTCGGTACTGGAGCCCCAGTGCCATCCCAGGCTGGTTCACCACGTGATGTCCCCAACCTGCTCCTTCGAGGTGACACTTTGTTTCCTGAAGTCAAGCAGGAACCTCCTAAATTAGACAAAACAGCAAGGTTAGTGTGAACGTGTGAAAGATGTAATGCAGAGAGTACTTGGGGACCTTCAATTAATTTATTTTTAAAACCTTAACAGCGTGTCACTTGCCTACCACCAGAGACGTCTGAATTTTAAAATGCAGCTACTCTGAAAAATGGTAGAAGATGGAGAGATGTGCCCAGGTGTGTCTGTAGGGTGGAAAGCAGCTGTTGTGAGCTTTGCATCCCACGTAGGTTCTGCAGGGTAAGAAGGGCTTGTCCTGATGCATGTAATTAACATCCTGAACAAACTCCTTTATGTCAAAAAAATTCTGCCTGCCCAGGTCAGGGGTGGTCTTTGCAACTTGTCGAGGAATGGTATCTGCATGGCCCATCCTCGTAGGGGTACGTGTGTGTATCTGGGGGAGGATGCACTGCTGAAATCTAGAGACTTCTGCAATCTGATTTTAAAAAAATACTTAGGGGCGGGGGGAAAAAGTAACTCAGAAACCTGAATATAATAGAAATATTTTAAAGAACTAGTGTCCAACAGGAAAATGGGTCAGAAACACCTTCGCCATGTATTTTACTGTAAAAACAAGTAAAAAGCCAGCGTAAAAAACTTGTCTTAGTAGCTCGTTTGCAGTGCAGGTTTTGGTGACCGTTTGACAGCGGCATGCGCTGCCATCACGGGCAGAGTAAAATTCAGGGGTCTCTGCTCTGGTTATCGAAAATCGGCCTTGAAAGCGGCTCTGCCTGCGGAGTGCTGGCTCCCACCCCCAACTCGGTTCGGTTCAGCTGGGCGAGAGAAGGCTCACGTTGGTAACCCCGGTCAGCATTTTCTTTCAGACCGGCCGTGTTGGGAGCTCTCTGCCAGCGTCCACCAGGTTCACGCTCGTCTCAGCTGTAAGGGAAAGAGGTGGGTTGGTCGTTGAAAGCGGAGGACAACGCGTTTGTTTCTTCCCCGCATGCCGGCGTGGACGGCGCCTCAATAGCTTTTATGCTGATGTGAATAACAAACAGGGGTGGTGATGGGATTTAATCACAGAGGGCCCAGTGCTGCACGCAATCACCTCGCCTAAGTGACACTCAGAGGAGGATCTCTTGCTTTTCCTCCTCCTCCAGACTCGGAGCCTGAGTCTGAATAAAACATAGCACACTTGAGAGCTCTTTAAGGCACTGTAAACGAGGCCGCTTCCCCCCCGGGTTTATTATCTAGCAGTGCTGAAGTTGCAGATCGGGGATGCGCCCCGTGTTTTACGCAGCTTAGAAGTTCAGGAGATGCTTTTGTAGGAAATGCTGGTGCATCTCGCAAGCAGCAGCGAGGGGCCTGAGCTGTAAATCTCTGCCGTGGGAGTTTCTCCTGTTGTCATTAAGGCTGTAAGACAGACTGTGGCACAGGTTTCGTGCTTGGTTGAAGTGCTGCTAATTTGGGACTCTGCCAGTCGCTCGCTTGGGCTGATGTAGCTGCTTCTGCAGCCATCCGGTGAATCACGCCAAGGAGCGGTGGCTGAAAACCCCAGCAGAAAATATTCACAGAAGCTCCCTGATTTGGCTCACTTCAGTTGCACAAGCCAAACTGTCTGTACTGGCGTGATGGAGAGAGCCGGCATCAAAACGGCAATGAGCATTGAGAAGATGGTGTGCTCATCTTCGGTGGCATGGAGCATCGCTCTTAACAGCAATAAGGGCACGATATGAAGGCGGTCTCTCAGACTGGGTTGAACATGTCCACTTGATCAATCTGTTGGGGCAGGCTCATTCCCAATGGATCTCTTTTTGTCTTGTAAAACTTTAAAGTAGCCGCCTGATGGTTTTCTGTAGGTGAGCCTGCCAGGAACCCATGTGCTGCCGTAGGGCTCCGCGCTCTCCTCGGTGCTTTGAAGCATCTCCAGACTCTTCCTCGGAATCAGCGAGGCTAGGATTCAGTATTTTTAACCTAAGAGCAATCTTTTGCAGCTGTGATAACATGCTCTGTGCTTGCTGTTTTTGTAAAGACCAACCGGCAAGGGAAGTTCAGGCCTTTGCAGTTCTGGGTGTCCCTCACCTTCCTCATAACATCGTCTTCAGAGCTCCTGTCAGTTCTCCTGAAAACAACACGTAACTTGGGTAGGAGTCGGGAAATCAATATACATTACTCCTTCAGAGGGTACTGTCAAGACTAAAAGCGAAGCGTGGAAGTCGGATGACTGCTTCTTCTTTTATTGGCACGGGACTAACCAGAAGATCCCTTTGCGGCTTTATGTTTCTAGGGAAAATGTCAAGGAGCCTCAATGCGCGTGTGTGTGTAGGCTTGTGCACCGAGTGCTGCGCCCGTGGAGTTGAGGAGACCTCTCGCCTGGCCAGGGAGGAGTTGCTGTTAGCTTGGAGAATGCTGTAGTCGGGCTCAAGCAGGTGACCTGTAAGAAATGGGTCTGTGTGAAGTTTGCGTGGTTGCCATTTCAGACTTCATTCACGGTTTCCCCAGGCAAGGAAAGCACGATGAGACTTTGGAGTTTGAGCATCAAACAGAGTGACCCTGTGCCACTTGAGTGACCCTATGGTGGTCCTCTAGGTTATCTACAAAGGGGCAGGGTGCTAAAGGGTGTCACCTGGGCCTGGAGGGATGCAAGGGGACAGGCGCTCTGACGAGGGGGGAATTTTGCCACTAACTGCGGTTCTTAGATAGATGACATCCATATACGTCTTTACAGCCCGTCTTCCTTCCCCTCTTCCTGAGAGGCCTCTTAACCTCTTGGATTCAGCTGTTGAATAGGGTAACTCTGCACGAGAGATAGAAGTGAGGAACGGAGGACTGCACAGCTCATTTCAAAGGTCGTGAGTTACTAATTGCTGGTTTTCTGTTTCAAATATCCTCACAGTCACCAGCGCAAGTTCAGCAGTCTTTCCTGCCTCCCAGGGATCTCCGTGGGCCTGAAGGTTTGTGCTAGTTAGTAGGTAGGATGTGGTTTCGGTGGGAGGGTTTTTTTGTTTTGTTTTAATTTCAGGATCCTTTACAGCTCACAGTAGTACTAGGCTTTACTGCATCTCAACTCTTCTGATGTCGGAAGCCCGGCAGTCCTGCTCCTGCTTGGTGACCAGAGGGAAGAGCACCTTAGAGCTGTGGTCCTGTAAGCACGAGCTGGTGAGTCTTCACCAGTGCTTCTCGATGATTAGATAATGGAGAGCAAAACGATGGCAAGACATCCTCCTTCACGCTCTGCTGAGCCTGCACGTCGGAGTAAAGATGTGCTGCTGTTTCCCTCGGTTGATGCAGGGACCCTCGCTATTTCTGCGTTAGGGTGAGCTATTCAGATTTACTTACTGCAGCTCTTCTGCTCTTTTTTTTTCTTTTTTTTATTTTTTAATTCTGCTGGATCATGTTTTTAGCCACTCTGCTAAATTTTGGAGCTAGAGACATTACTTTCCAGAGGATGTGCGGCCCTCCGACGTGAGGGCCAATAGTCTCCGGTGTTAAACTAGTCTGTATCCAGCGTTTGTCGCGTGAGAAATGAGGTTTGTGAAACGGATGCTGCACCCGCTATCCCAGCCAGAGGACTTGATTGCAGTTGTTGGAAAAGCCGGTCACCTGTAGGAGGTCTCTGTTGGCATTCAGCAAGTACTGCTGAGGTTCTGCTCAGAATATGGCTATTCTACCTTTTTTTTAAGTTCCGTAGAAAGACACCAGAACTACTGTAGTACCTTTCCCTTCTGGAGGAATGCAGTCTAACAGAGGGGAACGCCGCAGAAGTTATTCTCAAACTGCATTATATTTGAACTCGGTTCATAGGGAACAGGGCTGCAAAGCAAATGAGTATTGGTGGCTTCTCTTCATTTTTGTGCCACAAAGGAGAGGAATTTGTCATTGCAGCAGTGACATTAAAGGCAGAGCTATGTGATGCTGGTGCAGCGTTTCATGGCCACTGGATGGGAGCGTTTTCCTCCCAAGCCATTCTCTGTTGCTCCTCAGAGAAGCAGAATCTCCTCTAGATCGCTTCAGTCCTGTCGCGTGAGTGCACCTCGTGTCCTGCGCTCATGTCCTTCTTAGTGTTCCCCAAACACGCCAGCGTCGACCTTCCTCAGCTCTTACACAAACTCCTGCTGCTGCCTTGCGGTGTTCAGCGGGAGCGATCCTGGGGTTTTGCTAAGTTAAAACTGCTGTTTTGCCAACTGACGCAAGGTTTCTGGAGAGTGGGTGCGTTTCTCCAGGGCCTGGGGTTGAAAATTGCTAAATTCATCCCGCTCGGTGCTTCAGTAGAATGTAGCCTTACCTATTTTTAAAGAAAAAGCTTCAGTGAAATAAAACCAAAGATGCGTACGGTGCAGCAAATGAAACCTCCGGCTGCATAAACAGATCAATAAACTGATTTGTGTGTTTGCTGACCAGAAGAAAAATCTAATTGCAAGTACTCCATACTCAACGTTTTGTGGTGAAGCTAGAGTAATTGGGATAATGAGAAATCCAATTTGCTTTTGTTTGGAGTTTATTCTTCTCTAGGTTTCATGAAACTGGACTGGTGCAGTGCACAAGCCTCTCAAGGCTAAGGCTGGTGATTCATTCACAGTTTCTAGGTCTTCAGACTGATGCGTTCTTCATGGTCTTCTTCAAATTCTAAACTATTGCATTTGCCATCTTTTAATATTACTTAAAACGATTGAAGTAATATTGTTGCTGGTGTTTAGAGGCTCGTTTCACCCGCCAGAATCTCCTGCTCTGTGCTGGGCAGCCACCGGCTGTCCGAAGTTTGAATACATCTGAACGGCACCATAGCTCTCAGGTTGCCTCAGATCTGTGCAGTTACTAACATCTGCCAGAGGAAACCGTGCTTTCCTGCATGTCCTGAAGATGCGTTTCCAAGAAAAATACTGTTGTGTCAGTCCTTGAGTATTTTTTATTTGAGTGCATCTCTTTGGATTTAGGTAAAAGAAAGAGGATGGAGATCATGGCATGACTGTGTCTCCGTGAGGGACAATATTCAGGGAGGTAAAAGATTTTAGATAGATGGGAAGAAATACCCCAGGAAAACCAGCAAGGTTGGAGTTGTGCGAATGCGTTTTCTCCTTTTGAGTGGAGAAAAGCTGTTTCAAGGTATCTAAGTCATCTCGATTGCTGGGAACAGTAATGAAGATGGTAATAAAGAGTTCTTAAAACGTTGTCATTGCAAGGAGAGTAGAACTGTCACCGGCATTTACTATCACTTTTAGTCAAAGTGGGTAAATTGGGTCGGCATATTGTTGGTTTAGACATATCATTAGCATTATTTGGAGATTGGAAAGTGAGCCCTCGATGAAGGGAACAGAGTGGGGTGAGCTCTCTGCCTGCTAGGAAGAGAACGAGGAAAGAAGTGATCGGAGGTTAATGGGGTGTAGACAGGTAATGATGAATTGGTGATTTTTAACTGTACAAATAGCTGACAAATGAGTCTAACTACAGAAAATAGTTTTCTGAAAGTTTTTGAAGGCGAGCCTGGTAGGAGTGGAGGCAAAACCTCCTCTTGCTGGGTTTCATTTGGATCTGTCCATCGGTGGAAGAGAGAAGAGAAACCCAAAGGTCGTCTGTAACTGGAGATCCGGAGTTTAAAAGGAAGGTGATGTGTTGACCTGGCAGTTGACATACGGTACAACCCTGGTGTTATCTGAGATCGTGCCAATAAAGACGAAACCCTGCAAGTTAATTCCCTTTGCTGTCATTTAACAAAGGAAGCACCTTATCCAGAAGCCTGGTAGGAAATCTATAGGCTTGAAATGTGATTTATGTCTCCCCGTGGCAGAAGCAGATTTGGCTTTTTGGTTCTGTTGTTATAAATAGCATAAAGGCTGAGCTCTCCGAAGGGTCCGGAGTTCTGCAGAACAGACCAGTGTGTTCAATTGCAATCGTAACCTTTATTGTGGTTTTCGCTACATTTGTAAAGGTTTTTTCCTATTTAATTTATCCTCTTTATAAACGAACACTTTAACGAGTCTCTGATCAAAGATTGTCCCTGTTCTATTCTGACAAATGCCTGCTTTTTCTTCTTCCGTTGTCAAGATGCGTTTCATCGGCTAAGAAAAAGTGACTTAAGGCAGGTCATGACAAACTAATTATATTTGAAAGCAGAGGACGGAAAAGCTTGAATTTTAAGAGACTTTTTTTGTTAACTGATTTTATTCTTGCAGCGTGGGGCGGGGCGGGGGGGGGGGGANGGGGGGGGGGGGGGGGGGGGGGGGGGGGGAAGAGTGGATTTTGGATGTGGTTTCAAAGCACAGAAGCGGTGTCTGATCCGCGGGAGAAGGCTGTGCTTCCTTCCTGAGCCCTCCGGCTCTAAGTAGTTCCATTTCTATCCTGAATACGTTCAGGAACACTTACAGTTTTTTATTCATGTACCGATATTTTCTTTATATCAAGTCGTTAGTATCGTTTTCACTCTCTTCTCTTGCACAGTTATTGCCAGTGATCATATATCCCACTTTAGCGAAGCTGAGTAAGCCCAGACTGATTTAGTTATCACTTGTAAAATAAGACTTTCCGTACCCTGACCATCCTAGCAGCCGGTTCCTCAGCTAGAGCTTGCGATCATCTTTCCCGGCCATGCCGCTGACCGTCCGTGCTCCGGGGCTGGGAGCAGGGCTGTAACTCTCGGAGCATCCTGCCTTTCATTATGAAATCCTCCCGGGGATTAACTCTCTTGCTGGTGCCTTTGAGGCTTCTGAAAGGGAAAATTGCTTTCAGGAGCAATAAGTCGCGGACCTCAAAAGAATCAGGACATACCTTTTTTTAGACCTTTTGCACAAGAAAAGGGCATTGTATCTGACTGTATGGTTGGCGGACCCTGAATTTTAAAGTAGCTGGGTTCTTTTCTTCCTCACCAAACGAAGAGAGGAATGAAAGACACAGCATAGCAGCCTTTTTCTTCTTGAACCACACATGCTGTTTTCACTCGGTTACACGTATGTGTTTGTACATGGCCTTAATTATTGTCTCGAAATCTTTGCTTCATTGCATGAATCTGCTCAGGCTGGGTTTTTTTGGGTTGGTTTGTGTTTTGTTTTTTTTTTTTTTAAATGCCGCTTGGGATGTGGCCTCCAGGTACTTGAAAAATTCAGTACTGGTGGATTCAGGAGGGGTGAGACCCCCCACAACATCCAGCGATTGCAGAAACCTTGCCCGGGTCCATTCGACACTTGGATTTTTATGCTGGCCACGCTGCCTCCTCCACTCCGCGCTCACAGCGGATTTTTTTTTTTTTGCCATGGTTTTCCTCCTAGCTTTGTCCACAGCCGAACCTTCACCTCGTGCTAACGGAAATGTTCTCACGTTAGTGCGAACGCGGTATTTTGTCAGAAATGAAACGATTCCAGCACACGTGGCTGTGGGTGTTGGTCTCGTAACTTGTTATGCTGTACTTATCTGTATTGTGGGGATATAGGAGGAATTAATTATAGGAGTAATTAATTACTTGAGGGTTGTTTCTTTAAAACTAGTATTTTGTAAAAAATTTCCTTACTCTTTCCTTGGTAAGCGTTCCTTAAAATTCCTTATTTCTAACGTTTCGATATATTTACAACATTTTATGGGGTTGTTTCCAGCTGGGCTGCGTTGGCTGTTCCAGAGTTGACCCGTAGCAACATCCCTCTTCCCAGATTTCCACCTGGGAGTGAGACCGAGTACCACGGCAGAAAAATCTCCCTACTCTTGGTTTCAGGGCTGATGCAGAGGTCCGTGCTTGCTCGCTAGATGAAGGGTCAGAAGAGAACCAGGGTCCTGGGGTCAGGATCTCTCCTCTGTGAGCAACACTGCTCGCATCCGTAATGGCTCGGTCGGATACAAAGCACTTGGATTGAGGAGGGTCTTCAACAGGATACAGTTACTATTCTTTTTGTAGTAGCTGTATGATTTTGGAAGATGACGTGAGAAGATGAGGGGGGAGGCCTCAGGGCCAGCAGCTGGAGCAGGACGTAGGTTTGGGACCCCGTGTGTGTCTGCGGTGCAAGCCCAGGCGTGCGGGCAAGTGTGTGACTGCTGGTGAAGACGGAGCCGGATGAGGGGTGAAGGGACCTGGAAGCTGGGGATGTCCACGTGTGTGTGTGGACAAGGATGAGACCACAGGAGGATCTGGTGACCAGGGAAATCCCAGGCAGCTGCTGGAGACATGGTTGAGTCTGGGGATTGACCTGAGGCCGCGTTTGTGTGTGTGTGTAGATGTCTGTAGGCTTGAGGCACCTGGGAAGACTGGGATCCAGGGTCAGCTACTGGGCAGGCTGAGCGCCTGAGCCCCGCTGCTGCATGGATCCACGTTGCACCTAATGTACGTGTAGAGTTTTCCCACTAATTCAGCTTCTCCCCCTGACAGTCTCTTCAGTACTTGTGTCCCATTCTCCTTGGGCGGATGCTGTTGGTTACAACTTGGAGGATTTGAGGATGAAGGAGAAAATGGAAGAAGCGGAATGCCCCGAAGCACCTTTTGGGGATGGGAGGAATTAATTAACCAGTGAAGCTGTGCCGGGATGTTTCATTCTAATCGTCTCTTTTTTGTGTTTCAGCCCTGGCCCAGTGTGTCCAATCTGGCCAAGGATTTCATCGATCGTCTACTCACGGTGGACCCCAGTGACAGGATGACAGCCCTTCAGGCCCTGAAGCACCCCTGGGTGGTCAGCATGGCAGCTTCTTCCTCCATGAAGAACCTACACCGTTCCATCTCGCAAAACCTTCTCAAGAGGGCCTCTTCCCGCTGCCAGAGCACCAAGTCCGCACAGTCCACCCGCTCCAGCCGTTCCACCAAATCCAACAAGTCGCGGCGGGTTCGGGAACGGGAGCTACGTGAGCTCAACCTGCGCTACCAGCAGCAGTACACTGGCTGAGCACTGGGCTGGGACCTGTCGGGCGTCTTTCCAGATGCCTCCTCTGCGGCGTAGGTGTGCAGCACCCTTTGCTGCACCCTCACTCAGTGAGGAACATCCAGGTTCCTCCCTCTCTCCCTTCCTCCAGGTGTCCTTCCCCATCCGTGAGGAGGTGTTCCCCCCCGTGCGTGCGGAGGAAAGGGAATCGCGTGGTGGCCATCCCACCCTGCGAGCTGTGCCGTGGGGTCTCACGCAGGAAACGGGGGAGCCCTTGTGGGCTCAGAGCACAGCTCGGAGCCTCAAGTAATACATAAATTAAGGAGCCACGTGGGGAGAAGAGCTCTCTCTGTAGCCCAGGAGCTTGGTTGTTCATAGTTATTTATTAATTCCAGAGCGTTAAGTTTCTCTCACTTGCATATGCAAAAAAAAAAAAAAGAAATCACTTTATGTGTACGTACATGCACGTATGTGTGTGCGCACACACGTGTGGGTGTGTATATGTATTTAAAAATTATATATACACAACTTTTGAGCTGGTTTAGTCAGACTGTGGTGCCTGTGCAGTGAAGCTGGTATGAGTCACATGCAGTTAGAAGTAGGATAGCTCTGACTCACCGCCGGCGTGCTGCCCACCAGCTCCTCGTTGAAGAGATGCCAGACAGCAGTTTTCCGTGATGGCTCGGAAGCTGCGAGGTTTCCCCCAAGGGCTGCCATCCGCCTGATGACGTCAAGGGTTTACTCAAGCTGTTCGAGAGCTGCCGGGCAAATTGACAAGCAGGCTGAAGTGCTGCGGGCTCGGAGCTGGAGTCCGCTTCCTTTGATCCGGACTGGGTGGGTGCTCCTAATGGAGGGGTGGGAAGAGGATCATCATCCTGCAGGAACTTCGTGGTATGCAGAGAGATGTCTTTGGCAAGGCAGGTTTTTGGGGGATTCCTTGCTGTCCCCCTTGAATTATCCTTCCCCTGTTTGCAGCAAGACTAGTGCCTACCGTGCAGGTTTTGTTTTTCTTGTGGTCCTGTCATGTCTGTGACCTGTTGCGCATCTTGCGCCCTTCAGGCTAGTGTTACTGACTATGTCACCTCACCAAAACTTTGGTGGTTCCAGGTACTCCTCCCTGCTGCGGATTTCATGGGGCTCCTCTGCTTCGCGTCCGTGTTCTGCCTGGCTACTGCCGTCCTTGCTCTGGCACAGTGAGGCGGTGGTGGGAGCTCTTGGAATGGCCACAAATGGCTCCATAGCTTCAGGGTCGGGGCTTGAGTAGCGGAGGTCCGTTCCTGGAGTGTCGGTAGTGATATAATTCCCTGGAGACGTTGCACAAACACCTTAGACCTATTAGGTTTGACTTAAATCCAACAGGAAAAAAGCTGCCTTTCAGGTTTCCTTGTGCCGGATGGGAGATGTGGGGCCCTCTTGTGAAGGACCTCTTGGGGGAGGTGGGTGCTGGAGAGCCGCGCTTTGTGCCAAGCCTGCCGAGATACCTTCCCAACTAGTTAAAACAGCAAAGCGGGGCTGATGGCACAGTCTCAGGGTGGATTCGGCCTCTTGTGACAGCAGAGAAAGGTCTGCAGTGAAGGGGAACGCTGGCGTTTGAAACTTTACAGGGGAGGCCATACGGTTTGCTTCACGCTGTGCACTTGGGAAGTGTTGGTTTAGCTCTGGGCCGGAGACGCAGGCTGCGTGAGCTCCAGGGGCTGGAGAGCATGGCCTTTCCACCCAGGATTGATGTCCTTCTTTTAGCGTCAGCAAGGTTTTAAGTGGTCGGTCGCAGCTCCGAGGAGCTCAAACTCTACTGGCTGCAGCCCCTCTTGGTCAGCAAGCAGCAAAGCAGCTCCGTTTCAGGGGGAGAAGACTGCGTTTTCTGTGCTAAGGGGGGGAAAAAAAAAAGGGGAGTTTCTAGGGATGTGCTTCCCACCCCAGAGCTGGGATGGGCCATAACCGCTGTGAGCACAGCTCGATGGTGCGGTTGGGAATGCACCAGAGAGAACCTGAGCACAGCCAGTATGTGTAGCAGGGGTCAATGCTAAATCCTTTGTGTGGTTTTACATATTATTTTGAAAACTCTGGATCCTTTGCAGGCTGCCCTTTCTCTGAGTAGCCGTCCTACGAGATCACACACAGTCTGTCTTTCTTTCATCAGCATTAACGGATACTGCAGAATTACCAAAAATTAGTTTTTTCAGCTCTGTGGACTGCAAAAAAAAAAAAAGAAAAAAAAAAAGTTTCTTCTGCTTCTGTTACCTTTTCACGTAGTCTTCCCTGGTTTGTTACCATGAACTATAAACTAGGTATGATTTCTGACAAAACAGGCGGCTTGCCACATCTTGCTTCATAAACGGTTCCGTGCTGCTCACATTACTGCAAACAGCTCTTCAAAAGCAGCGACCTCTCCGAAACAAGCATCAACTGGAAAATTGGTCTTCCCCTGTAGGTTAAGAGATGGGAGGTTGCTTGCTCAGAGGGCTTCGGGTTCTGAGCTGTCACTTGGAAGAGTCTTCTGCACATTTGGAGCATCACACCCGGGCACTGGGATCTCTTTTCCCTCCTGGGTGCTTTCGTGGCCCTCCCCAGCTTATCTTGCATGTTTATCCTTAAACGAGGAGGTTATCCTTTGCCTAAACGAGGAGGTCAAACTGATGAACTGAGCCAATACCTCTAGAACCTGAGACCCTTTCCTTTAACCACTAGACCACCAAAATGCACCGATGTTGTACAGATGTCTGTTCCCTCGTGCTTTCCCTTGTAGGGGATAAACAAAGGCGGTGAGAAGGTGAGGACCTTGAGATCTGGTCCGATCAAGCTCATTTCTCCACCAAGCAGAACGAGAATCTTCTCATCTGTGACAATGTTTGCTTTATTGCGCTTTTCAGCAATGGGGTTTTTTTTCAGCTGGAGAAGTTCAAAGCGAGGTCATTGGTGGTGCCTTTGGGCTGGAATGCGTTTTGGGAAGCGCCACATTGCTATGCAGCCTCCTGGCACTGTCAGTTTTCTGCGGTGAGTTGGCAGAAGGGAGGATCCTTCATGTGCCTGAGCAACAGTGGGTAGGTGCAACCTGCCTCCTCGGGGTAGGGAGGTGTGGTGCTGAGGCATCCCGCTGTTAGGGAATTGCACCAGAGAGGACCAAGTCCATCCCGTAAGGGGCTTTGGCTTGTCTAGTAAGAAGAACTCTAATTCTCTTGACAAATGCAGTGTTTTCCCGTTTGCGTGGAAAAATCAACGTAAACATGGGGAAAATCTTTATGGGCTTTCCTTCCATCATTTGATTATAACACTCTTGGCTTAATCTCTCTTCTTTTTCTATATTTGGTATTTGCAGGAACCCAGATGGTAACGTGTGTGGGCAGAGGGGAGACTAGCAGAGCTCCTCCTGCGTCCCTCGGAGCCCTCGCTGATCTTTCTGTTTTCACTCTGGCTGGAAAACTGCGATGGTCCGAATGCTACGTTGCAAGGTCCAGCTCAAGAACGATTCCTCGGGTGCTTTTATCCCTGCGGTTGGGGCACGTTTTCAGCTGGGTCTGGCGGGGGGACAAGCGGAGTGCTGTGATTTTGAGCAGTAGTTCAGGTGCCTTCAATCTGTCCTCTAAGAAGCTCTTCACTGTGAATTATCTTGATCATCTGTCTTCGTATATATTCCACAGGAGCGTCTCAGCTCTCAGTTTATCTCAAGTCTCAGGAGTTTACACTTTTCAGGAGTGCCTTGTTTGGGGATTTTAGAAGCTAAAATCTCTGAAATGGCTTTTCGTTTGTTTTAATTTTAAAATCAATTTCTTTGGCTCTTAATGGTGGCTCTTAATTAGGCTTGCAGGGTTGTTTTTGGGTTTTTTTTTGCAAGGCTTCCTCTGGTACTGGATTAGCCGGGAGAGCGTGGGTAACAAATGCGTGTTCCAGGCCATCGCTGAGTTGCAGTCTTTATATTAGCTGGGGTGCAAATCTCTGTAAAGGAGTGCTTTTGTTTTCCGTCCTTCTGTACATACAATGAAAACGAAGCTGGAATGACACCTAGTGGCAAATTGCAGTGTGTCTTTGTCCCTCTTCTCGTTCCCTCCCCGCTGTTTCAGGGTGAGATGCTCTTTACAAAGAGGAATCTGGGTTTGGTGTGCTGAGTGATGGTCCTGGACCACACCTGCAGTCCCAGATGCTCAACAGCTTTCTCAGCCTGGCACTGTTTTCTCCTATACTGATCCCAAAGACCAGCGTTTTTAGCCCAAACAGGGATGAACGTGGGTCCGCATGCACCCGCTGGAAGGGATGCTGAATGCTGGGGAGAAGATGTGTGTGGTCAAACCCCCCCAGGGTCTAAAGGAGGTGCTCACCAGCACCCTGCCTTGGGGAGACATCTTCAGGGGAGACTAGGAGAAAGCGAAGACTGAAGATGCTGAGGCTGGAAGCAGTAGGTTTGGGACTTTCTGCCATCGTGAGACACGAGGGAGCAGCTCGGGGTGTTGCTTCCCAGAGTTCAGGGAAATGCGGTTTTAAGGAGTAAAGGGAATTACGGTTGTTTGTCTTTTGGAACTTAGCGGTACTGTGTAAAACAATCCCGTCGTTTTGTCCTGGGAGTTTGGCTGCTCTCTTGGAGGAGACCATTACAACTTCAAAGAACGTGGCCTCCTTGATTTTTATTTTATTTTTTTTGAGGGTTATTGGAAACGAATGTGAAAAGGTCTTCCAGAAATAACGCTAGGTGGTCTACAGACTTGCATCCCGATTTTTGAGTACGTAATGTATTTTTCTATGCGTTTTGCTACAACAGCAATTACTTGTCCATCTTTGATTTACTTCTCACCCTTCTCAGGCTTCTAAAAAGCCAACTTGTCAACCCAGTGGGGGTCAAACCCCCTCTGCCTTCAATGCAGGTGAAATCTGTGCTGTTTAACACAGAGATTGTGATAATGTCCAGATGCTCCTGCCAGTTCCTGGACCGCGTTGTTCTTGGAAACGTGCAGCCATACGGGAGGGACGGCTTTATAGCCTCGTGATGAGAGTAAGCCCAGACAAAAGGGCTCTGGCCCGCTGGCTTTGGTAGCAGTGTGGAAACCCGCTGCAGCGTAGGGCCTGCGTTACACACTTGTTTTGGAAATGAGAAACCCTCAGGCTCTTAACTTCTTTGGATATTTTCTTCTTTTGGGTCAGATATTTTCTGTTCTGGTAGTTTACGTTCTTTCTTATACCCTGCTCCGTTTCTCAATCCTGTTTTCTGCCGGGGTGTTTGGCTGAAGTACCAACAGAGCCGACTTTTATGTAATGCACAAACTGGAAGAGGAATTGCGGTTAATGCAGCTACTGGGCAGCGAGTCTGGATTTGGCTCTGCAGGAGCCGTAGTGAGTCCTGGAGCCAGGTAAAAGCGTCTGTGCGGTGCCTTGCAGGTGGGCGAAGGCTCCCTTTGAGCACCCCACAGTGCAGGCTCAGCTCAAGATGGTCTTGTACACCCTCGGGACAACCAGTGTGAGGCTGTCACAGGGCTTTTATTAGACTGTGCAGAGCCATATTCCTATTTTAAGTGACGATACTAAAGCTTCAGAGGGTTTGAGGCAGGGTAAATGAAAATCTCCATTGTTTGACTTAATTTAGTTTTCTAAATGATGCAGAGCAACACAGAGATGGGCTCTGGGGGGCATCACACCCTCTGGAGGAGCTGCAAACTGTTCTCTGGCCGCAGTGTGAGCCCTTGGATTTGCGGGGAGGGCTGTTGTGTCCCGGCCTCTCAACCAGCTGGGCTTCGTCCTGGAAAATACCGCAAAGTGCCTGTAGCACTCGGTGCCGGGTACCCAGCCCCAAGTTGCCTACCCCACTCTCGGGAGGATTTTGGTGCTTTTTCTGACCACTCAGTCTCCTCTTTCACCCTGGATTAAGAAAGCAGCTCTTGGGTGCTGCGGAGGCAGGTGCCTACACGTCAGCTGTGCCTTACTGAGCAGTAAATTTGCCCCCACCCCCCCCACCCCGAAAAAATGTGAAGCAGCAGGGATGTGCGGTGGCGACGGCATCGTGGCGCTTGGTACCTTCCACCCTCGGCGTCCCGGTGGTGGAGGGAGCTCTGCCTGCCTGATGACAGTTTTCCCTTCTCCCGCTGTCCTCGGCTGCATGGTAATACTGTAGATCCCTCGTGGGATGGGCGAGCTGTTCGCTGCTGTTGCAAATATCCTTGCGCTGTGTTTGGCTGCTGAACGCGGAGGAGATCCGACGAGGTGCGTTAGAAATGAGCAGCTCCTCAGAGCACCCCCAGACGCTGTGAGTTTTCCTGTTGCCTTTCACTACGGAAAGACACCTCCCGGGAAGCTCTCGGGACCGAAGGTCTTCCGGCACTTGCTGTTATTTTTGGTTGCCAAATTTCCGGCGCTGGGCTGGAATGGTTTGGAAGGTACTCTGATTGTGTCCCCTTAGTCTCCTGACGGGGCTGTTGGGAGAAGCATCTGTGACTTGCCTTTTGAGTCCTGCCTTTACGCTCGTAGGATGAGGTCTGAACCTTTGTAATTAGTCTGTAACGTTACGATTAGAGTGTACAGAATTATTTATTTTGTGTACTCTGTCTGTTAAACGTGTAAATGTATTCTGTGTACCCCACCGCTCTGCTGTCGTTACTTCTGGCTCGTGGACGGCGCGCGGGCTCTGCTGAAAGGCGCTGCTTCCCGGGCTGTGAGTGATGGTCAGTAAACGCCTCGAAAGCCAGGAGCTGCTCACCCCTCTGATTCTTGGAGCGCAGCAAGAAGGTACCAAAGTGCCCCTAAAAGAATTTGCTGGTGTCTTTTAACGCAGCTGCCAGGCCAGGAGCTGCCGGAGGGAGACCTTGTGCGGGGCTGGGATGTCCGTGGGGTGCTCAGAATGAGTTGGGCACTCAGCCTCTTGCTGGAAGGCTGAACGGGTACTTGGGGACATTTTGTTTGCTTTTCTTTGGCTGCAAGGCGGCAAACGGGGCCAGAGAAATACCCTGGTTTGCTCACAGCAACTCTTCACCTCTCTGGTTTCACTCTGAGCAGCTTCTGCGGGTGAACAGGAAAACCCGTAACACCAAGTGAAAAATGCACACCCCTTTTAAGCCACGTCCTCCTGGAAGGGAGGTGATTTTTCAGGGGCACAGGACCCCATCCCAGCAGCGGCAGGGGTGGCGGCGACCTGAACACACGGAGCAAATGACCCATAGCACTGCAGTCGATCGATTCCTGTTTTGAAGCTTCACGGGGCCACCAGTTTCTTCTGCCTTTGTGGCCCATCCCCACATCTCTGACGTTCAACTGTCTTCAAGGTCATTTAGGAGCTAGCTAAAGCCGAAAAAGAATACGCTGCTTTCGTGTGATGGCTCTTATTTCAGGTACCACGGAGTGAAAGCACACTCTAAATGTCACGGCAGACCGGTGAGACCGGTATGTACCTCGTGCAGCTGCTCCCACCGGCCTTAGGGGAGATTTGCGAGGAGCTCAGCCCCCGTGCCCTCTTCCCCTGCGTCCCAGGCGAGGTTTTCCAAGGGAAAGGAGTCTGAGCCAGCAGCTTCACGCGTTTCTCTGCAAGCCCCTGTTCCCCCACGTCAGTTTGCTCCAGTTGCTCTTGCTCCCTGCAGAGCAGACCACTAAATAAAGCTCAATTTTATCCAACCAAACTAAAACTTTTCAGCCCTGGGCTGGATTTGAGCAGCTTTTGGGTTTTTTAAACTCAAACACACTGACCGGACTCCTTGTCTTTACCCTCCGCTCGTGGTCTATAACCCTTCCCGTGGGGGTGTCTCTGTGTAGCGTCGTGCTTTCTCTGCCACCGCGTGACGTGAGAGTGATCACATTTTGGGGGCTGGGATTCACGCAGCAAAGGTTT
This sequence comes from Himantopus leucocephalus, assembly GCA_003993805.1. Taxonomy (NCBI): domain Eukaryota; kingdom Metazoa; phylum Chordata; class Aves; order Charadriiformes; family Recurvirostridae; genus Himantopus; species Himantopus leucocephalus. The sequence goes on along the minus strand of RSEF01000011.1, from coordinate 807,840 downwards.
TATGTTGCATTCACATCACTGGTGAAGGAAAAAAAAACAAACCACCCCACGCCTCGTGTTGGGAGGGTCTGATCCTGCTCCTCTCCATGCTATCCTCGTGACCCGCTCTATTTGGAGCTGTTGGGAACCAGGTTTTAATTCATTGACCACGTGTGAACACAGGAATTCATGGGGTTTGTTTTGCACCTGCTGTTGTCTGGAGAACCTGTTTGGGTGAAAACGCTGCTTTCTGCTGAAAACCTGTCGCCTGGCCTTGAATTTTTTTCTCGGCTTCAAATTTTCCTTTGGGATGGCCTTCGGTTTCCTGCTCTGTTACCTGGCAAACCCGCGCGTGTGAAGCAGCGTGCTGGTGTCCAGCTGCCCCCTTCCACCTTCCCGGAGAGCTGGAGCTGCCGTTGGCATTTCTCCTCCCTTTCAGCTCTGCGTTCCCAGGCTGTCACACAAGTTCCAGCTTTAAACTGCAGGCAGGGATCTCTTAAGATCCCGCGCACCCACCCTCCATCGCTCGCTCATGCTGAGCCTGGTGAGCTCCATGATCCCTTTCATGGAGGAGCTGATGCTGGTTGGGACCAGCTAGTGCTGGAGACCTCTCCCCTGGGTTGGTGGCAAGGCTGTTACAGGTAACGCCGCCCACCCTCGCCGCTGCGGTGGTCTCTGGGCTGGTGCCAGGGTGTAGATCCGTGTGCTTGAAGACCCCCTGAGCAGCCCTGGAGCCGCAGCCAGCCCTGCTCCCCCTCTGCCTGCGCGTCGTGTCCTGCCTTCTGCACCGCCCCACCCGGGCAGCGCCGAGCTCCAGCGCCGGGAGGTGCCGGGGTTCAGGAGAGGAGGAGCACGGGGTGCTCCAGGCGTCCCCCCTGTGCCTTCCACCCCGGTCGGCATCGTGAGAGGAAAGGAGCCAGAGGCAGCGCTTGGCGCAAGCAAATGCTGACGCTTTATTACACAGTGGGGTGCCTTGCTTCCAGCTCAGCCCCTCGCCGGCTCTGCCCAGCTCACCGTGCCGGCAGCAGCGCCCAGCGAAGGGATCCCTCCGGCACCGGCTCTATGCCTGAGCAATAACGTAGTTGATCCAGTTTCGGAACTGGCTTACGCGGGTGTAGATGGCGGGTGTGCGGACGTTGCAGTTGCTGTTCCCCCAGGAGACGATGCCGATCAAGGTCCAGACATTCCCGTTCTGGTATACCAGAGGTCCGCCAGAGTCACCCTGCGGAGAAGACACCTTAGTGGTCCCGGCATGTGCTCCAAACTGGTCCCTTCCACCCCAGCCACTGGGTCCCCTGGACGTGGCCGGGTGCTCCAGCTTAAATCTCCAGCTCCGGAAAGGCAAGATTCCCCGTGTCCTCCTCCTCCTTCACCCTCCCTGCGGGCCAGCGGGACCTCGGCTCCTTACCTGGCAGGAGGAGGCGCCGACCCCGCCGGCACAGAGCATGGAGCTGGTGATCCGGTTGCCCCAGTACTGCATGCACTGGCTCGGGGAGATCAAGGGCAGGACTACCTGCTGCAGGCGCGCCGCCATGGCTTGGGCTGGGGGAAAAGAAGGACCATTAAATCGCTCCGGTGCCGGCAGGTCTCCCAGGGCTTTTGGGAGCCCACGGGCACCCTGGGCAGGCTCCTGCTGGTGCTCCCAAACACACGGGTGCTGCCACGCAAAGCCGTGCCGACGCGCCCCGGCTTCCCCAGGCAGGATGGTCTCGTGCCAGCAGCCCTGAGCAAGGGTGAGCTTGTGCCTGTGCACAGTCACCCCCCGGGCTTTGTACGCACCTGTGCTTGCACCAACGCACGCTTGTATGTGCCGAGACAGTCACTCAACTGCACAAGCGCACATGAGGTGTCACCCCGTCCCCGGGCACCCCCAGACCCTGCAGAGCCCCTGGGAAGGACGGCGGCCACCTGCAGCCCACCCGCAGCCCACCCCGCAGCTGCGGTGTACGTACAGTTGGTGTTGACGCGTCCCCAGCCGGTGGTGACACACTGGAGGTTGGCGGGCAGAGCCAGGTTGGCGGGAGCCAGGCAGACAGGGGACACGCGGGATCCCAGGCGGGCGGGCGAGGAGAGCTTCAGCAGGGTGATGTCGTTGTTGAGGGTGTAGGGGTCCCAGTTGGGGTTTGTGATGGCCTGCCAAAAAAAAAAAAAAAGGCAATTACCGTAGTGCTTCATCCCCGCCCTCGGGGAGCAGCGATGGCGCAGAGCTGCAGCCGCCGTGGCAGCCCAACTCACCCTGGTCACGGTCTTCACTTGAACGGACTCTGCGCTGGAGCTGAGGTCATATTCCCCGAGAACGACGACATGGGCGTAGGGGCTGCAAGAGGTAAGGGGGTCAGGGGGACGCATGGCAGCCAGCACCCGGGGTGGGAGCAGCACCGGGGCCTGCCGCAGCCGTGGGGCACCATGTGCCCAAGGGAGGACAACTGTGGAGGGAGCCCCGGGCGGCTCAGTCCCTCGGGTGCCGGCTTTTGGGGCTGTCCCAAGTGCTGTTTGGCGATGCCCAGTGCGCCCCGAGCCCCTGCTGGGTGGCACCGCCGCGGGCTGGCCGGGCATCGCTCCTCACTTGAATTGGCAGTGGGCAGCCGTGACGACCCATTCCTCGTTGATCAAGGAGCCGCCGCAGAAGTGGGATCCCGAGCGGGTCTGGGGAGTAAAGAGCGAGGAAGAGCTGGGGCCGTGCAGGCTGAGCTGTCCCCCAACGCTGCGGACGGGTAGAGGGTGTCACGGGTCCCCCTAGGGCCTGCCCACCGCCCAACCCCGGCGCACTGTGCTGTGCCACCGTGGCATTTAGGGCACTGACTGTCCCTGCCCGGAGAGCGGGACGGTGCCATACCTGCAGGGACACCTGCCAGGGCCATGAGCCGGGCACCGCGGTCTGCCCGTTGATGATCCTCTCGCTGTCGTGCACCGAGGGGGTGATGGCGGGCTGCCCGCAGCCTGCAGGAGAGGCAGAGGGGCATGAGGGTGACCCCAAAAACTGAGGGGTGCCTGCGCTGGTGGCTGTGTGTCACCATCCCCGGGGTGCCCCGGTCCTGCTGCACCCCGAGGACCTCCCTGCACCCACGGGCAACACTTACCTGAGACAGTGCTGGCAAGGGCCAGGCAGGCGAGTGCCCACAGAAACGCCATCCTGGCAGGACAGGGCCGTGCCCCCGGGGCCACAAGCTTTATAGCAGCCGGGAGCCGTGTGGCTCGTAGCCAGGCAGGGCAAGGTCCCCCTGCTGCCTTCTGCCAGCTGCGGGCAGCGGTGATGGGCCAAACCTGGTACCTACCTTGCCCCCCCCCGCCACAAGCAGGGACGTGGGAACATGCTGCCAAAAGGCACCCTGGGGCGTGTGGGCTATCGCTGTCGTGAGTTGTGTCAGTTCTCACCGCAGCCTGTGGAGTGGCGGAGAGGGAGACCACCGTAGGGCTACGATGTCGGGCACGGGGGCCTGCTTGTGGGCACACAGGTGGGGCTGGACGTGTTGGGACGGGCACCGGTGCCTGGGGGTGCAGGAGGTCACCCCGTCCCCAGGCCTGTTTCAGACCTGTTGGCAGCAGGGCTGTTCTCCCGTGTGGCCGTGAAGCCCTGACCTGGGACAGTGCCGGACCCAGCTGGACGTTCCCAGGGCCCAGGGTCACCCCTTGAACCTCGACCCTGCTGCAGGTGAGCGTGTCCCAGAGCCAGCTGGGGCAGGTGGGGTGGGCAGACCCCTTCCCAGGCGGGCGGGAGCTGTGGCCAGCGTGGCGAGCAGTCTGTGAGCTCCAGGGAGGACAGCGGCCACCTCCCCGTGTCGAGCCTGACCCCTCCACCTGAGCACCCCCCACCACCGCAGCTGCCTGACCCCTCACCCCAGGGCTGTATGCTGGGGAATAGCGTAGTGCCCCCCCACCAAGTCCCCCTGTCACCATCCTGGACACGCAGGGGGGAGCGTAGTGTCACCACCAACCCTCACGTCCTTGGGTGATGCTCCTGGGGTGGCACTGGCTGCATGGAGCCATCCTCAGGGGTGATGCTGAGCACGAGGATGGATCCCCACCCCACCCCACCACCCACATGTCCTCAATCCTGCCCTGACCCGGTGGAGAGCAGAGCCTGGACGCTGGTGCATGATTGCAGAGCTCAGGCCTTTATTTCTGGCAGCGGTGCCGCGTGAGGACAGCAGGATCAGGCCCGCCACAAGGCAGGAAGCGCAGCAGAGCGTGGAGGTCTCCCAGGGCACTGCAGGGGCTGCGGACAAGGATGCAGGCACAGAGACAGGCTTCGCTCCTGATCTTCGCATGGAGATGACCAAGGGCTGGACAGCAGCAGAGGACGAAGGCATGGCCAGTGCCCAGGGTGCTGCTGCCCATCCTGGAGGAAGGTGGGCCAGGAGAATGCTCAACGCACCAGACACAACTCAGTTCATGCTCTCCAAAGAGGCCGGGGAGTCTCGGACTCCAGTCCTGTCTTGGATGCTGGCAAGAAAGCCGAGGCCAGGAGTTGGGCAGGTCAGCGGCAACTCAGAGCTGTCCCTTCCCGCTGGCAGGGACAGGGTTGACGGCACTACCCAGGGTGGCGAGACCCCCTTGTGCCCTTCTCTGTAGCCGTGCGCCCTGATGAGCTGGCTGAGCTGCCCTCCACCACCCACACTGGTGCAGCAGCAACACCAGCCCTCCGGGTGAGCCGAAACAGAGGAAGAACTTCCATGGCTAAAACCCTCCTGCAAGCCTGGGTGTAGCAGGGCTCCAGTTTGCCTTGGTTCTGGGGTGATACCAGACTCCACGGCCAGGACATGCTGGCTTGGAAGGCTGTCTGGATACTTGGGGAAACCCAAATATCTCTGCAGCCCCATGGAGATGTGGACTCACCCCAGTCGCAGGCTCCTGTCCTTTGCTCTGCTGCTCCTCTTTCTCCTGCAGGCAGTAGACTAGACCCGAGCAGACCTCAGCCAGCAGAATAGCTACAGGTTGATTTCTCTCCTGTGGCTGGTGCTTGCAGGGGACAGTCGGCTCAGCGAGGCAGGCCTAGAGGAGGATGGCACGTATCCAGACTGTCCCCAGCACAGGGCAAGGTGCTGTACGTGAGGGATGCCATGTCTTATCTCCATTCTCCCCACACACAGCCTCAGAGACGTCCCGCGTGGTTCGTGGGGGCAGCAGGGAGCAGGCCGTGGGGCGCAGCGTCAGGCACACTTGCCCTTGCGAAGGCAGAAGGGCAGCTCCGGCGCGGGGACCAGGATGGTGCTGAAGATGGGCCGGTAGTTCTCGGGCAGGACCTGGGGGTGCTGCGCCATCATTTCCAGCACCATGTGCCGCACCTCCTTGGAGACGTCACCCCGCAGATCCAGCAAGGTGGAGACGTGCTCATCGCTGGGCAGAGAGCAAGAGGTGAGTCCGGGCGCTGCTGGCACTGACCACAGTTCTCCTGTCCCACCACCCTCCCATGATCCAGAGAAGCTGAGCTGAGGCAAGGGGAGAGCCGGTACTTCCCACCAGCCAAACTTTAAAATTTGCTTGAAAATAACCCCACAAAACCTTGTGAATTTGGTTTTGATATTTCATGGGTTTCAGCTGGTTCTGACCTTTCCAATTTGGCGGTTTGTGATTTCTCACACTTTGTTTGGCCATCAAATACAGACGGGTGAATGCCACAGCAGAACTGCTTTTTTCCTTGACATCTTTGCCCTTGGGACTTTGCAAAAACCCCTCAAATCTGGAGCATGGGAAAAGGAAACCTCAGGGAGGAGGGGGAAAGAGCCCGGGTTTCTGCCTGCTCTGCAGCGTAACCTCGCGCAGTCCAGCCCAAGCCTGGCTCTCCTGGGCAGACTCACTCCTACCCTGGCTCGCAGGAGAGCCGAGCTGGACTTCTTACCTGACGTCGGGGTACTTGGTGATGAAGCCCAGCACCTCCAGGCTGAGCAGTGCTGGATCTTTGAGGCTGATCAGCTCCCGCAGGGCAAACACGGCCTCCAGGCTCTGCTGACTCCCGTCCAGCCCCTGGGAGGGACAGCGGCCACGTGTGAGACCGGGAGGAGGCCACCACGGTGGCTGGTGAGCTGCAGCCTGCTCCTCAGTGCCCATGTGGGGACCGGGGCCCTTGCGGCCGGTGTCTCCCCACCCAGGTCCCACGAGTCCCTAATCCAGCCAGTTCTGCCCATCTTGGCCTCAGAACCGCCCGAGTGTTAGAGCCGTGTCTTGTTCGTGGGCTGATGTACCCTCCCCATCTGCCGTGGGCTGGAGGGGAGCAGGAGGGTGACGGAGGTGAGCTATGAGCTCCTTGCAGCGACCTCGCTGTGCCATGCTCCCCTCCCGTGGCCCAGCCCCGGCTCCCTGCCACATGCGGGCACCTCTCACCAGGCCACAGAAGAGCTCCCGGAGCTGCGTGGCGTCCTGCAGCAGGCGGTCGCAGAGCTGGCCCCGCTCCTCCTCGCTCTTGCACACCATCTTCTTCTGCATGAGGGCCCGCAGGTACTGGCTTGCCACCAGGAGCTCACTCTCCGTCAGCAGGAGCTGGGCAGGGGAGAGCTGTTAGCACTGGGCATCACCTGGGTGTCACACCCCAATTGCCCAGGGAAAGGCAGAAGGGAAAGGGACCGGATGCAACACCAAGTCATGGGGACAACACGCTGGGAAGCCTTCTGGCTGGAGGGACAGAGAAAGTAGCTGAATTTGGGGGAAATTCTGAACATCTCAGCGTGGCGGTGCCCTCTGGGCTGCTCCAGAGGACACGGGCACTTCGGCAAACCCAGCAGCGACTGCATCCCCTGCATCCTGCATGCAACTGCCCAACCTCCTTGCCCTACAGACAAGCAGCCATTTGAAGGACACCTCGCAGGAACCGTACCGTGAAGATGGGTTTCCTGACACGGGAGAAGTCCTTTGCATACTTGTCAATCACTTCGCACATGCTGCTGACGAGGTGGGACCCGGAGAGCCACTTGCGGGAAGGCAGCTGCAGGCAGAGGGGCTGAAAGAAGCAGAGGAGCAGCGTACGGTGCCCTGCATCGCATCGCATCGCTCTCGCCGCAGCTGGCAGCTGCGGGGCGGCAGGACGTCCCACAGCCGCTGCCCGCCTGCTGCCTGGCAGCACGGCTGCTTTGCCTTGCAAAAACCACAAGCCCTCGCTGCCAGCTAAAAGTCAACATAAAAACAGAAAAGTGGTTTAGATTAGGAAATTATGGAACTACACTGGGGCTGCCCCTCCCCGACACCCAGAGATCCCCATTTTGGGGCTTTATCTGGGTCACGACGCCGCATCGTGGGCAGCAAGCTGCTCCTCACACACACACACGCTTTTGGCCTGTCCTGCTGTGATTTTATTTTTAATTTCCACTCCTCTCCACTTCCCTTGTGTAGACATAACATGTTTTTGGCCGAGGGCTTTGACCTCCTCCTCCCCTGCTGGCCTTGCCCGTCTTCCTGCCTGCAGGCAGACCTTCCCTCTATGTCTCCGCCAGGGCCACGGCAGTCTCTAAGCTGCCCGTGAGCGTTTCATCCTTTAGCTGCTCTTTTGTTTTCGTGGCATTCAAGCCCTAAATAGAAGTGCCGTTAATTATTCCAGATTTTTGGTCCAGACTCCAGGAAAGCTAAATTTGACTACACTGGCAGGAAATGACTCGGGCAGTCGCACATGGGCTTGTATCCTCTGCGCGGACACTGCCTCTCTCCTGTTGGTTCTCTGCCATGAAACAGCCATAAAAAGCAGCGCGAGGCAGCCCGGGTGGGGGCTGCGGCTCCCGGTCTTTGTCGGTTAGTGGTTTGGGGGCCACAAGCCATCTGCCCCAGCGATACAGGGCAGTGCTGGCTGGTGACAGACATCGCCTGAGCTGCAGGCGGTTTATCACGGTCTGGGAGCCAGGCTGGCAGAGGCGTCTGCAGGACGATAGCAGGCCACGGGGTACGTGGCGGGGATCCTGGGCAGGAATAAACCCGTGCCTGGGGGTGTAGCAGTAGTGCTGATCTTGCTGGGGTCGGGTTCGTTGCAGTCCTGCCAGCCTCAGGGGCTGTGGAACAAACATACCTGCAGGTCCAGGAGCAGCTCCTCCAGCAGCAGCTGGCAGGCTTTCTTCTGCGTCCTGTCTAAAGCAGCCCGGAGGGATGCGGGGACCTCTCTGCGGGCAGCGTCGGGGTGCAGGGAGGAGACAGAGGAGCTAGGAGAGACAGAACGGAGGGGACAAGTAGCCTGGGAAGTACAGTGGGGACACTGGTCCCACACGGGAATGGCGAGCGGGTAGTGGAGTTACTACAAGACCTACAAGGTGCTGGTGCATGTTACCTGAGAGCCAGGTTGTTGTTGAGCATGGCCAGCAGGTAGGAGATGTAGTACTTGGGTACGGTACGGTCCTTCTGGTGCTCCTTCCCGCATTGCACTAGGGCTTCCCGCAGACTGCAACACAGCGAGTCAACCATGAAGGGTGGGCAGAGCCTTGGATGTCTCACCACAAGGACCTGGAATGCTCTTGGGGGCACGTGGACCTCTCGCAGCCCTCCCAGCTCACTTGGCTCTTTTCAGGTCCTGCCACCAGGTTAGAGAGCAACAGGCTGTGGGGTAGGGTGGGCGAGTGGGAACGGTTCTGGACCCCTCAAGAGAGCAGGGCTTGGCGCTACTGGAGAGGTGCTTGGAGCAGCAAGCCCTGGGAGCTGATGGCCCCACGGGCTGAGACAGTAGCCGCATGAGTAGACAGCCTTCTGGGGCCTGGATGAGCACTGGCTGCCCCGTGGCAGAGATCTCCACCATCAGCCTATGGTGCTTGGCCCTGGGACACACGGTCTTTGAGGATGGGCAGGGGTGCAAGGGGCTTCACTGACCGGCCCAGAAACGCCTCGAGCTCCTCCAAGGCCATGTTGTAGACCTTCTGTTGCAGAGAGTCCGTGATCAAGGACGCTACGTGGATATTCTCATTCAGCATCTGCACAAGGAGAGGAGAGGGGAGGTGAGTCAGCGGGAGGCTGCAGGCCACAGCCCCCTCTTTGGGGGCCCTCAGCATGGCCCTGCCCCATGGTGCTGGGGACCCACCTGCATGACAATGACAGGCAGGGCTGACTGGAAGAAGCCCTGATGGTCTGTCTCAGGTTCCTCTTCCCTGAACCACTCCTTGAACTCCACCTCCAGGGTCCTCTGCATCCACTCGAGCACGCTAGCCTGTAGGATGGACGCCCACCACAGTCAGCCCAAGAAATCAGGTGCCAGCTCCCTTGAGACCCAACACATAGCACAGCAGCAAGTCCTGGGCCTCATCCCACAGGCTCAAGGTCTCCTGCTGCTGTCAGAGCAGATAGTGGCTCAGTGGTGGCTGCTGGTCCCCCACACCCATTGCATATGTGCTGTCCCGCTCACTCACCTTGACTTTCATCACGTATTTCCTCTCTGTCTGATCCACGAGCTCAGGGGACATCAAGGGGCCCAGAGCAGAAACGTCCACTTCTGGGAGAAGGTCGGGGTGACCCATCATCTCTGGACTGGAGAGCAGAGGTGGGACAGGGCTGGGAAGACCTGTGTTTTCCAGCAGTTCCTACCTCCCCTCTGCCCTCCCGGTGCTCATCCCCAGGCAGCTGGAGCCACTCTCCCAAGCCACCCACGTGCTGGTGGACAACCCGGCTCTCCATAACCTCCCCTGCTTGGTTGGTGCTGACCTGTGGTACACACGAAGCGCCCACTCAAGGAGGAGAAAGAGCGCCTGTTTATCCAGGTCCTCTCGGAGGATGTCCTGGAGGTGGCTGGTGAGAGCCTGGTGGTACGTGGCAGTGCAGACGCTGAGGATGTTGTAATGAGCCGGGACGCACTGGACCATGAGGTCCTTCACCACACGCAGCTCAGACACGATGTTCTTCTGCAGCGTTGCCAGATGCCTGGCCAGCCCTGGCCCCTCAGCGTCCATACGGGTGGCATGAAAGTGGGCTCCTGTGATTGTCTCCCGGAGAACCTGGTAAAACTTCTGCTTCCAGCCCTTTGGGCGGCCAGGGGGCAGGTAGGTGGCCTCCAAGAGCAGAGTATCATCTATTTTCTCCTCCCGCTCGATGATCCTTACAGCGGTGACGAAGAGAACTGGGTCCTCGCGCACCAGCCGCAGGCTGCTGCCCACGATGTCCCACAGCTGCTTGGCCAGGCTCTCGTTGAGTTCCTGCAGGCCGCCAAAGTAGGACAGCACAGTTGTCTGGGCACTGGAGAGCCCACGGAGGTGCAGCTGGGAGAGGATGTCATCCCGGAGGTGCTCCATCATCATGAGCTCCGCGTGGGCCTCCAGGAGGTGCTGCCCGTGGAGCAGCTGCAGAGTATGGGAAAAAACCTCGTGGACTGCGGGAGAGGGAGGAGAGATGCCAGGATTGAGCGAGAGGGGTGAAGGGGGACAGCACCAGGGTCATGGAGGCAGGTTAGCATGGAGATGGTGAGGGGAAGGGTCTGAGATCTGGGGCTCTGGGAACACATGCTGGATCAGGCCCTGTGGAGACAGTGGCATCTCCATCCACAGAGACTTTCCAAACCCAACTGGCAAAGCTGGAGCGACCTGCTCTAGCTTTGCCGCCAGCCCTGTGCGGAGCCTGGGGTTGGACCAGAGTTCTCCCCAGTGCCTTCCAGCCCAAATCCACAAGGACCGGGCCAATGCCTTACCCGAGAAGAGCTGGGGCAGCACCTGGACCACTGAGGCCAGCTGCATGTGCTCCGCCATCAGCGCCCGCATCTGCTGGAGGCCCTGGAAGCGGTCTGCACTGTCGAGCAGGGCCCAGCGCGCAGCCCCCAGGTCCTGACACACGTTCTGCACCTCCTGGGCCGCCGACCGCAGCTGCTCCAGCCCCGCACTTACCCCCTCCAGGTAGGACTGGACAGTTGACTGGGGAGCAGAAGAGGACGGAGGGGCAGTGGAGAAGCTCTCAAAGGTTGGAGGACTCACGCACCATTTGCCCCGGCCTTGCCAGGTCTCTCTTGCACACGCTCCCAGCCCCACAAGGTCACATCTGCCTCTGCCATCATATCTCCCAGACCTTCCGTGATGACCCAAGCACACCCAGCTTCAAGAAACCCGCTCCACCAGCAGGAACAGCCCATTTCACCCCCCTCTGAGTAAACTGAGTGACAGTGACAATTTCTGGGGCGAGGGAGGCAATGGCTGCTGTGCAGAAGGTGGGGGGAAGGGCATCGCTTTGGGGTGGCCAGTAACCAGATGTCTCCTTTCAGGTTTAAAATAATACTTTGGTTCTGCAAAATATTTGCAGGCCACAGGGCTCCAAGTGTGCCCCAAGGCACATTAATGGCATGATGCACCTCAGTGGCCATAGGAACCCTTCTCCAAAATGGATTTCCATCTTTTCCAGCCCTGCAGCGGCACCGACACATCTCCATGCCTTATCCACCCATTTAACTCCCGGCTCCTGGTGCCAAGAAGCTCTTTTACTCCACGTCACCAGAAGCAAGCTGTTTTGTCTGAGGCCACACGACTTAAACCAAGTTGCTTCCTGGACAATTCACCCACGTTCAGAGTAGGAGAAACCATCTCCGAAATAATCAGGAGAAGGTTGGGGGCGCTCAGACTGATTGGGTCCTGGGGTTATGCAAAAAAGGTGGCCCTGAGCAGGGAGGTGTGCACGGGGACCGGAGACAGCCCTTACTGATGTGTGTAGAGATGGAGTTCCTGCTGCGGGATCTGGAGGCAGGGGCAGGTGGGAGATCTTTGCCTCCTCCCAGCCGTGGGGAAGGGGAGCTTTGGTGCTGGGATGGGACAGTGACGGGGAGCACTGACTCTTGCACATGGAATGTGCTGAACACCCTTGGTGTTTTGTTTTGAAGGATGGTCGGAGACACAGGAGACTCATTTTAACACTTCAGAAACTACCCAGGGGGAGGGCAGGGGGTGGTGGTGGGCTTTACCAGATCTTTTCCCCCAAACAATTGCATTTCTCCCACCAAGCGCCAGCCAAAGGACAAGATTTTGCCAGAAGTGGACACAAAGATGATTCAAGGGAGAAGAGGGGACCTTGGCTGGGATCCCTGCTTGGGGAGGCTGCGGGTGTCTGTGGGGTGGGCTGTGGCAAACACCCACCTTCAGCCGGGACTGGATGGAGTTGTTCCTCTGCGTCTCTCGGCTCCGGTACTGCCCGAGCCCCTCGAGTTTCTCGGGGCGGTAAAACACCCCTGAAGCCCATTTCAGAGCAGCTCCTCTCGCCAACTTCTCAGCTTTCTCCGCTTCAGGCCACTCCTCATCTGGAGACAAAGCCAGGGGTTAACGAGCACAATTAAGCCAGGGGTTAACGAAGCCTCTCCTGGCAGGGCAGGAAGGGCCCCTGAGGCAGGAAACTGGCTGCCAACGGATGTCCAAGCACACCCAGATGTGGGAAGGTGGACAACACGGCAGCAAGCGGGTCCTTCCATGAGGGCCCCCCCAGATGCCACCAGCATGGACTGGGGTTGTCGCAGCAGCTGTGGCAAAGGATTCCCCAAGGAGCTGTCACCCAGCCTGCCAGATCAAGCTGTCCCCCAAGCCGAGCGCACATTCCCATCGCTCCCGCCAAACGCAACGCTGGGTTGTCTGAGGAGGGTCTGATGACACCTGGGAAGGCCCCGGCAGCGGGCCTGAGGCTTTAGAAGTGAGTCAGCAGGAGGGATGGAGAGATGGCAGCTCTTGCATGAAGGACAGCCTGGCTGAGGTGAGGACGGAGGCTCCCAGTCTCCCAAAGGCACCCATGTAGCTGTGGGTGGCCACAGCATCCCCCTTGTCACAGGGTGTGAAGCTGGCCAGAGCGGAGGGCTGAGAACCAGCAAAGTTATCACATGCCAGCCCCCATCCCCCGGCTTCATTGTTTCCCCCTGCTCCATCCCTAGCAACTTTCCAGCTTGGGGCTCTCCGCAGCCCCACGGGGATGTCACCCAGTGCCAAGCTGGGCTCCTGCTCTGCTGGGAAGCCTGGCTGCACGGCAGGGGACCGAAGGGCTTCAGAGGAGGCCAGCACGGAGAGAAGATCCAGGGGTGGGAAGGCAGAGGGCGGGGGGAGCCCCCAAAGCGGTAGCATCCCTCCCTTGCCCAGCACCGCCGGTTCCCCGGGGTGGAGGGAACCGCATCGTCCCCCGTTACCTCTGGGGCTGAGGGAGCGCTCCTCCTCCGCGGACATGCCCATGGTCTCCAGGCTGTGCGAGCGGCGGGGGCCGGGGCAGGGCTGGGCGGAGGAAGCCGGCAGCCGTTTCCTCAGCCGGGGCAGGCAGCCGCGTTCCTGAGGGCCTCATTGTGTTTCCCGCAGCCGCGCTCAGGGCGGCAGGAACCGGGGAAGGCGGGGGGCGGAGGGGAGGGGGGGCACCGGGGAAGGCAAGCCGCGGGGGGAAGGGGGGCACCGGGCCCGGAGGCAGCGGGTGTTTGAAAGCCAGGAGTGCGGCGGACAGCACCGACCCGCTCCTTCCACCCCGGCGGTGCGAGGCCTCAGGGGCGCAACGATGGGGTCCAACATGACAGCTCTGCTTTGGTACCACAGGACAGCGCGGGGGGGGGGGGGCACAGGCCGGTTTTACCCCGGGCCTTCCCCCCGCCCCAGCGCAGGCAGCCGCGGCCTGAGGGGGTGCCCGCAGCGGGAGGCACCGACCCCCGGCCCCAGGGAGGCGGCGGGTCCCGCCGGGACCGGGTCCGCCCGGTAGCGGGGCCGTATGCCACCCCCCTTCCCCTCAGGGAGCGGCCGTTAGGCCCCGCCGGGCCCCGCCCCGGAAGTTCCCGTCGTGCCCCGCGGGCCGGAAGCGGAAGCACGGCGGGACCGGAGCCGGCGGCGGCAGCGGTAGCGGCGGCGGGCAGATGGCGGAGTGCGGGCCGCAGCCCCCCGGGGGTGGGAGCGGGGCTGCGGGGGCTCCGAGCCGCCATGAGAAGAGCCTGGGGTTGCTGACCACCAAGTTCGTGTCGCTGCTGCAGGAGGCCAAGGACGGCGTGCTCGACCTCAAGCTGGTGCGGGGGCTGCCGGCGGGTGGGGAGGGCCCCGCCGCCCCGGGTGTCCCGCTGCCGGGGGAGCAGGGCTCCGGCGGGCCCGACCCTCCGGGGGGCTGAAGCAGGTTTTGAGGGGGGGAAGCGGGGCACGGCAGCGGCCGGTGCAGGGACGGCGGGGTCCCGGGGGGGAAGGTGGGGGCTGTCGGCCGCGCTGAGGGCGCGCAGAGGGGCTCTGGCCGTCCCTCCCGCCGCCTCCGTCCGAGCAGCTGTCCCCACCCGGTGGGGCTGTCCCAGCCGCTCCCCTTTCCCCAGCAGAGAGGAGGCAGCGGACCTTGCCTGACGTTGTAGGCATTTGTGTGCTTCAGCTAGAGCCCCGTTTGGCCATCTTGTCCTCTTCCACGTTCCTGCCCCGTGCCAAGGCGCTACTTGATCACCGGCACCATAATGATCCAGCCCTATAAAGCCTTCGAGACCTGTAGAAACAGATACCTATAGAAACTGTTCCTCCCTACTGCACTTTGCCTCCCGCCAGTATACAGCAGAGTGCAGGCAGATGCATCTCTGCCAAAGGTTGTCCCTGACGCCTTTAGCCTATGGAGAAGTGCTCTGTGAAAGTGCTTTGCTTCTGCATTTTGAAGATCTTCACCTAGAGGAAGTAACTTTGTCTTCGTGGCATGTATGGTCCTCAAACCTAGGCCCTTTTGATAGATGAAGTTGCTTCACTGTGATTTATACAAATACCTCTTTGGTGGATATGCGTGTAAGTGTGTTCTGACCCTTTGCAGGCAGCAGACAAGTGCCAGGAAGCCCTGAAGATGCAAGGGCTGGAGGAGTCTCCTGGCTGTAGGCTTCCATCCTCCCCTATGCCAGATTGTCATCTCTTTAGATGTGGGTAGAAGACCGATATTTTCCTGCTTAAAATGTCTGTTAAGTGGGATTTATATTTGTTAGTATGATTTGATCAGTTGTGTGTGGGTCCGTTACTGGTAGGTGAGAGGGAACTGACTTTGTTGATCCTGGCTCTGCCAGTGCAGCGCCCGTTAAACTCTTGCTGGTGGTAGGTTGCCATGTGGTTGTGGAAACAGGTGTATCAGTGCAGTCTGGTGTGCCCTGAAACCCGAGGGGGGAAGAGTCATGTGAGCAAGGCAGGGAAGTCCCAGGGCTGCTCAGGAGTCCTCCCTCACAGCCATGCTTACGCTCCTCCTGCTGTCTTTCAAACAGAGGAATCTGCCTCTTGAAAAGGTGTTGATTCTCTATCGAGTGGCATCAGATCAGATTTAGAGAAGACCTTTTGAATGTCAGCTTTGCTAAGCTGCTGTCAGTCGTGCAGACAGGTCTCTGCCTTCCGCTTCCCATCCCCATCCCTTTTACCCTGAAGGAGCACTGGATTTTTTAGGCTGCCAGACTAGTGTCTTCTAGCACTGTGTTGCTGCTCAGGACTGGCGATTTTTGGACCCACCGTGTGTGAGATGGCTGGAATTTGGTTTGTGTTTAGTGGGGAGGTGGCTGGGTAAGAAAAGGAACGAAGGGGCAGTGGCTTCTTCTCATGGTCGTAATGACATTGAGAGCACGGCTTTGTAATTTGAGGTGCTGGGACAAGAGAGGTATGAGGTGGCGAGCAGAGTGCTTGGCCAGGAATTAATCTGACAGGCAGGAAGGAGCGAAACATGACTGAGAGTTTGGAGTTAAGTGTCTAACCTTTTTGCAGGCTGCGGATACCTTGGCTGTGCGACAGAAGAGACGGATCTACGATATCACAAATGTCCTGGAAGGCATCGGGTTGATCGAGAAGAAATCCAAGAACAGTATCCAGTGGAAGTGAGTGACAGAGAAGGTCTAAATCGTTCACAAGTCCCTTCTAGTCCAGGTCTGAGTGACACTGGGGTTAAAATGCCCTGCTCAGAGCAAAGCTCCTCAGTGGTCTGTGTGTGCTTGCACTCCCCCAGCTGGGCTCTGCTGATGGTAGTAATGAGGCAAGCTGAAGTACGTATGGCATGTCTCTTTTACAGCGGAGCTGTTATTTTGGTGCAAACTATGCATTTGCAGCACCTTGGGCTAGAAAAGATGCCTGTCGTGGCGCTGGGGATGGGGGAGAGCCCTGCCAGTCTGTGGGGTGTAAGCAGAGGTACCAAACGTTGCTGTGCTGGAAGGTGGGGATCTAGAGTGGGTACGGACAAGGCTTTCCCGGTAATCTGGCCTTGACATATGACAGGGGTGGCAGTAAGGGAGGTGGCAACCCTCTCTGAGAGGTTGGGGCTGGTCTGGGTGCCTCCAGAGGCTGATGCACGTCATGCCTTTTTACGTTGCGCAGAGGGGTGGGTCCTGGCTGCAACACACGTGAAATAGCTCACAAACTTATTGAGCTGAAGGCAGACATAGAGGACCTGGAGCAGCGGGAACAGGAGCTGGAGCAGCAGAAGATGTGGGTTCAGCAGAGCATCAAAAACGTTACAGAAGATGTGCAGAACAGTCGATATCCTTTGTGGGAACTGATTACTCTGTCTCTGTGTTGGCTTGCTGGGCTGGAAAGCAGAGACCTGAGGGTTGGTGCTGCCCTACTTGGGGCAGAGGGGTGGTGGTGACCTGATGTTGGTGGAGGATCTGTGCTGGAAGGGTCAAGAGGCAGTGCCTGGATTTGAAATTAGGGTAACTGTCCAGTCTGGGAAACAGGTTTCTCTGCGGTGCACAGCTTCTCGTCTGGCTTTTTGAAATAAAAAACACTGTAATGTTTACCACGATGAGAAAAGTGCCACAGGTGCCACTTTCTGGAGTGCAGAGCTGCTCTTGTGGCTTGCCAGAGATGTCAGCTCTGATGAGTATGTCGCTTTCTGGGAATGGCATTTCTTGTGCTCAGGAAGGAAACACCAGGTGCCCTTTGAGTTCTCTGTCTGCGCAGGAAGCTGCAGCCTTTCTCCTTAACCTTGGAAACATTAGCGTATGTGACACACGAAGATATCTGCAAGTGCTTCACAGGTGAGGAAATGGTGCTCCATCGTAAAGATGTAACACTGCGGTCCTATCGGTCTGTCCCAGCTGCTTTCCTTTCTCCAGGAAAGAGGAGGCAGCAGACCACGGGCTGCCCAACAGCATCGAGTTAAATGTAGTGCAAGCTCTGATGCCATCCTGTGTTTGTGTACCACTGAGCCGTAGCTTTCTTGTCACCATCGGAGGGGGCGGGTGGTTTCTTTTACTTCTGTTTTAAGGAATATAGCTGCTATTCCTAAGGAAGTCTTTTTGCTGGGTGTCACTATGTGGGTGTATGTGTGTTATGTTAGAAACTTTAGAGGGCTTGGGTAGGCAGTGTTCTAATAATAGAAAGCAAATTTTATTGCATGGTAAAAATCTGTGTGTAAGCGGGAATATAGTATAAAAAGGGGTCCCTCAGCTGCATCATGCTCTCTGCCAACAAGAGGGAGGTAGTGAATGCAAGAGGGAGGTAGTGAAGAGCAGGACAGGAGAGAATACACTGCTTGCTGTGACCTTGCTCCCTTGTATGCTGCCTTCCTAAAGCTGTGAGGTGCCTCTATAAAAAGCCATGTGTTCTGTCTGTGGGGCAAAAGTAAAGAAAACCCACAGCAGCCTCTGTTTCTTCTCTATTGCCAATTTTAATGATAGCTGAAAAAAAAAGTAGAAAATCCCCGGTGGCCAGCGTGCTGTACGGCAGCCTGTGGTACATAAACTGTTCTTCTCAGCTGTGGCAGTGTAGAGTCGCAACTCCTTTCTGCTTCGGTGGACGCCTGAACTCTCCTGACCCCCTGCAAGCTGCATCTGCTTGGTTGCAGCAGAGACTGAAGCTACTTATCCTGACCTCCCCCAGCCAAGCGTCATCTCACCCTTGCCTGACTCTCTCCTCATCGCTTCCAAGCACTCTTCTCACCCTGCACTTCCTCAGCTCTTCTGTTTTTCAGCCTTTTTATGCTTTCCTTGTTCACCAGGCTTTACAGTGCTTGAGTTCCTGCTGGTAACTTGTGCATCACCACCCCCTTTGCTTTACTGTCTCTTCTGATTTAAGCTAGGACTTTTTGGGGGCAGGGATTGGGTTTTCAGTTTGACAGTGCTTGGGGCCAGATAACTCGTAGCAGTCTGGAAGAGTTTACTGGAGACCAGCAGACAGCTTATTGCTTGGTTGATTGAGTGTTTTGCATTTTATCGCACCTGTTTTTTGTAAACTGGTTTGTGTCTAAAGTCAGACCTCACCAAAATGCGCAGAGATTAGGTCTTACTGAGGGTGGGTCTGAATTCCTGCTAGAACAGGGGCTTGATCCATGTCTTTCCGTTGTCTGTTCAGTTTTCCTCTATGAATATGCCTTATGTGACTTTTTTGGGTTTTTTTTTTTCCCCTCTCCTGAGCATGTGAGTCTTGCAGAGGTTCTTTGTTGGACCTCTTGTGTTCTTGAACTGTGGTGCAGGCTGAATTTCAGCTTCTGTTTTTTTGGGTTGACTGCTATTGAACTCACTTTCTCAAAGTGAGTTACGGCTTGAAGATTTCTGTGCTTGGACTCTTGTCAAATATGAATTTATTATTTGGATTAGTTAAAAAAAAAAAGTAAGAATATGTTAGTTTTTAGTGACTGGGAAACATAATTTTCCCATCTGTTGCTGTGATGCATTTTGTATTTGGAGGATCAAAAAGGAAGTGGAAACACACTGTATGCTGTTTTGTAAAAGTATTTGGGACGTAGCTATCAAGGGCGATAGAAACGCAGCACCTGTATTTGAAACTAACAGGTCTTAAAGCTCAAGCTTGTGTCTTTGAGCTTTATTTTGCATTTTTAATGTCGCTTAACAATATTTTTCTTAAGTGCACATTTGTTAAAGGAATGCCATCTTATTGCCAAATCTTGTGGTATTTTTAATCCCTGTACCTTTTGCTGATCTGTCCTGCTGGCTGCCTGAAACTAAAGGATGTGCTCTTCTGCTGTCTGCTCTCTCTCATCGCTCTGGGGATCTTCTCTGTTAATTATCAAGTGAAGCTTAATACAGAATACCGGTAAAGTGTGAATACTAACCACACTAAAGCTTAAACATTCAAAGTGAAAGCTGCTAACTGCTCGGTCTGAATGTTCACTGCGCTGGTATTTCTCTGTTCACGTTTCTCTAAACCCAGATATGGACTGGAAGCTGCTCGCCTGTGACTGTTGTGTTATTAGGGGCGCAGGTCTTGAGGAGTTGCAGAACTTGAAAAGGAAAGATGCTGTCAGCCTGGCTCCCAGCCCTGCGTGTGCTGGGCTCTGCTCAGGGTCCAGTACAACCAACACCAGGCAGCTGTCTTGCCAGTAGAGGCTGGGGAGTGTTGGTTTCGACTCCAGCATGAGGCTGCTGTGCTGTTGGCAGCCTGGCTCCTGAGCCTAGTTTGACACCATCTCTCTGCTGGCAGTGCAGCTCTTTGAGTTGTGCGCTCTTTTGTTCGTAATTCACATCTTAAAGCTTGTGACAACAGGATGAAGGAGCCTTCCTTTAGGATTCAGGTGTTCTTAAGAGTGAATTTAAGCCAGCCCTTCTGAGGGAGAGAAAGGTTAGTCCTGTTAAGGGTGCTGCTAAAAAACTTCAGGGTTGCTTTGGGAGAAACTTTGCAGGTTCTTTGTGCCCTGGGCAGTTGGCACATCGGGAGCTGTACAATAGGCTTAGCAGCTCGGGTGGGTGTAAATGGCAATCCTCCACGGAAGGGAGCGCAGAAGCTGGGGCACTTTGAGGAGGGACTCTTTGTCAGCGCTTAATTATCATCGGAACGCTTTGTGCCTACTGAGTGCTGACCAGTCTGTTTTCACAGGAGACACCCTCCTTGCAATTCGAGCCCCGTCAGGCACGCGTTTGGAGGTTCCCATCCCTGAGGTGAGCGATAAGTGCGTGGGCAGGGTGCAGGAGTGTGTGTGTGTGTGTCGGGGCGGGGGTTCTTGGTGGATTGACCGGGCTGGGAGCTGGCAGTAAGGGGTTTGATGGAGTCAGAGAAACTGGCAACCCAAGGAAGGCTCCAGATACTAAATAATTGCTAGGAAAGTCTGTTGTTTGGAAGTACGCAAGTAATTGCAGGAGCACCAGCGGAGAGGGTAGTCCTGGGAGTCAGGGGAATTGTGCGTGGAACTGTGCTCAACTGTCTGGACAGTGTGTCTTGCCTCTGGGAAATTCCTGTTCTGTTTGGAAAGGGCATTTAATGTATGGTTGTGTTTTGCTTTTGACTTTTCTCAGGGCCTAAACGGGCAGAAGAAATATCAGATCCATCTGAAGAGCACAAGCGGTCCCATTGATGTTCTCTTAGTAAACAAAGATGCTTGGAGCTCTCCTCCTGTCGTACTACCTGTCCCTCCCCCTGAAGACCTCATTCAGTGCCAGGCAGTTGCACCCTCGAAACCGCAGATACCACCGCTCGCCCACTTCCAGGAGGCATCCGTTCCCAGCAGCACCCAGCCCTCTACACCGACACCTACCAGCACTCAGGACCATAGCCCTCCCGCGCAGAAAGCCGCGAGCACAGGTGAGAGGAAAGCTACGGGAGGCAGAAACAGGATGGTGGCCGACAATGGAGAGGACGTTCCTTGGCCTGGCTGGGGCTGGCACTGCTGGTCGTGCAGCACTGTCAGCCCCTGGCAAAGGGGGCACCTCTGCCTTTGCTGCAGTGAGCCTTTGCTTTTGTCTTGATTAGTGGGACCGGCTGTGTTAATGAAAACAAGACACTTGGCTTGAGCGGGTACTGCCAGCCTGGAGGAGCAGTGGTCGGGGAGAGACTGATCGTGCAGATTCATTGATTAGCAGAAGTTTGTAACGGGGTCTTTTCGAGTCTCGCGTTCAACTTTCAGTTTGAAAAAAAGACTGTGAAAAGTACTAGATTGGTTGGTTGTGCCTTTGTCCAGCCAAATTTTGAAAGCCTCCAGTGACAGAGATCACCAGCTTCTTGGTGAGCTCTTCCAGGGCTG
Source organism: Himantopus leucocephalus (assembly GCA_003993805.1). Classification (NCBI taxonomy): domain Eukaryota; kingdom Metazoa; phylum Chordata; class Aves; order Charadriiformes; family Recurvirostridae; genus Himantopus; species Himantopus leucocephalus. Next base: position 787,092 of record RSEF01000011.1, on the reverse strand, counting down.
CAGCTCTCAGTGAATTCTTTTTTCCTGATTCTGGATCCTTTGAGCTGCATCTCGTGCCTGTTCTGCGTGTTACATTACGTGGCACCACTGAGTAGTTCTTAATTTTTGTAACTGCCTTTCAGGTAGCTGCAAGCTGCTATTAGATTGCCCTTAGACCTCTCTTTGCCTGACTGAACAAGCCCAGCTCCCTCCACCCCTCCTTGTAGGCCGTGTGTCCTGGACCCCTGGCCATCTTGGTAGCCCTCAGCTGGATCTTCTCCACATCTTTCTTGAGCTGGAGGATGGCCAAAGCCGGACACGGTATTCCAAGTGCAGCCTCAGCGCCGAGCAGGCGGATAATAACTTCCTTCCCTCAGTGTGCTAGCCAGGCTTCTCCTGGTGTAGCTTACTGTTAATGGCTGTGAAAGCGTGTTCTTGGCCTGGCACCGCCAAGGCTGCTCTCCAGCAGAGCTGCGGCAGGACTTAGGAGTTTTCACTGAGTGAAAGCAAGAAGCCTTCTTCCTATGCAGCCATTTGCACTTGACCGGCATTGCCAGTGAGGGTTCGGTCTGTGCTGCAGCTGCTTGCTTTGGGGCTGGTGGGAGATGACGTTCCTCTGTGTGTCTGTGGCTACTTCCAGAATGCGGTGTCTCAGCGGCAGAGTGCAAGAGCAGCGGCGACTTTGACCCCCTCGGCAATGCGTCCGCACCGGTCGGCCAGCCGGCTGGGTTGGATACCCAACCGCTCCAGTCCTCTGCCTCACTGGACAGCAGCTCTGTCCTACCCAGCCCCTCTACCTCCTTCGAGCCGATCAAGCCCGACCCCACAGGAAGTGAGTATGCACCCACCTTTCATGTGTTGCTCCAGAAACATGCTGCTTGGAGCGAGGGAAAGGCTGCTGGAGGAAGAAGCTGAACTCTGTTGTGCCTTTGCTGTCAGCCAGACTCTGCAAGGGATGAGTAGGCATTTCCCTCTGAGGGTGCTGGGGAACCTGGTGAGAGGTGACTGTGTTGTGCCTAGTGTCCTGACGCTTCCTGTGACGACAGTACTAGAAAATCTGCGAGGGACACTCACATGACACACGTCTCTGCTGCTACATGTAGGATTATTCCCTTTCAGTCCCTTCTGTAGTGCAAGGTCCAATTTTGAGACCGCATGAAGCTATAGAATTTCCAGCCGTCACTGAGAGCACCTTTGTAACTTGTGGGGAGTTTTCCTTTATTAGGAGAGCTCTTGTCTCTCTTTTCCGTCATTACTCGGGAATACTTTTATCTTAACGATCTTGCAGTGTATATTTGGGGAGCTCCTTGATGTGCTTGGTGAGGTGAAATGGGCTTTAAAAAAGGAACGTTTGAGCTTTATGCCAGGTAGCGGCAGGCTGACCCAAGGAGAGAAAAGCATCCGCTGGGTAAGACACGCTGCTTGAGTGTTTTGAAGCCTGCCTTCGCTGCAGAAACACTCTAGGTTAGAGAGTTATCGTTAACAAGAGGAAATTTTGCTCAAATGTAACTCACGCAGTGCTTTTTTCACACTTCTGCTGCTAGCGTGGCTGAGAGAAGCGCGAACTGTCTGTCTTCATCTTGGAGTAGTCTTGATGGTGGAATTAGGCCTTTGGTGTGCCTATGGCTTAGCGTATCCCAGCGGGCCCTTGCTGCCTCTCCAAAGGCGTGCATCCTACACAAGATAAATCGAGGTGGTGTACGGAAGCTGACGCCGTGTGAGGCTTATGTCCAGGCGATTACTCTGGAGCTGCTGACTGTGATAACACGTTCATGTCCTGGGGCTCCTACAGATCTATTTTAAAGTAGTTGAGCTTAAGTATTTTATTGCTTATCATTTCAGCAGAAATATGTGACAGGGGGTATGGGAGCAGAGTTTCTGGATGGCGTAGGGTGATTTGGGTGCGTAAGGAGTACAGTAGGGCAGATTATGCTGTAAAGCATTTCAGACTTTTCATGTAACGATGCAAACCATTTGGTTTGTTGTATTTGCAGTACTGGAACTTCCCAAAGAGCTGTCAGAGATGTTTGATCCAACGAGAGGTACGTTCGCTCCCCGACCCATGGCTTTGTTCTGTGCCCATCTACCCACAAAAGTGGGACAGTTTGTTTTATTCGCTCCCTTTTGGATTATTTGGGGGTTGTGGTTTTGTAAGGTGCTTGTGGTCATTGGTGGCTGCTGGCTCCCTGCTTGTAGTTAGGCACTCTTAAAATTACTGGTTTCTGTATGTATTTTTCTGTCTTTATGTTGCCAGCAACCTCCGTTAGTTTGCCCTGCAGCATGCAGACGAGGGCTTTCCTATACACATGCCAACGCTAATCTGCTCTGGTTTCCCATGCTCCTTCTCCAACTTGTCTGCACCACGTAAAAAAAAAAATAATCCCTGTTAAGTCTTGTTTCAGCTGTAGCCTGCTCGAGGCTAAGCGAAGCAAATAATCTAGGGAGGTAGTCTTCTCTCTTCAAAATATCCCTCCGTGGTTTTGGTGGTGCTAGTGATTTTGGAGTGGTAGGGGAAGGGATGCTGTTACTTGTGGTCGGAGTCCTGTCGCTGCCTAATGGTGGGGACGGACTCTGAGCTAAGGGCAGGAGAGGTGAAGGAATTTGGTTTAACATAAGCCTAAACCAGGAAACTCTCTTTATTTGCACATTTATTTCCTGTCAGTGCTGGCGTAATACTCCCTTAGCCCCGCAGCTAGGCAGAGCCGAGTACACGCAAGTGCTTTTGTGGTGGTGACAGGATCTGTACAACGACGGTCCCTAGTTGCGTGCAGGTGCTTTGTGAAAGTGCTGTCTTTGGGTAAAGACCCCACAGTCCCAAATGCAGACGCGCAACCGTCCGATCTGTGTGCTAGGAGCCCCGAGCTCCGCACTCGGCCTGGAGAACACCTTTCCTCCTTGCTCAGCGCCCGCTGCTGTAGACAGTGGATGGAGTTTTGGTAATGACTGAATGCATCTGAAGGGTAAATTTGACTTCACAATGTGAAACATAAACTGCTGCAAGGCCCTTCCCCGTGTAGAAGGTCTAGCTTAACCCAAACTAACTGCTATGGGACGACATGGACACTATTAAAAAGGAAATATTTGCTGTCTATGGTAATGCATGTTCTTTTATGGAGTATTCTTCCCAATTTGGAGGGGGAAGGTCGAGATCCAGGACTGAAGGACAAAACAGCCAACAGCTACAGAGGCAAAGCTCAGGACTGGAAAAAAAGCAACACTACGGAGCTTGGAGAAACAGGCCTTGCAGCGTGCTCCACGCAGCCTCTTTCATCCCTGTGTGATGGCAGTGATGTTGCCCTGGCGCTGGCTGCTGCTTTAAGGCTATGCAGTTTAAGCCGCAAGAGCCTGGAGTTCTTCCTTAGAATTACTTTTTCTGCGTGGTTTTCTCTGTCTTTTAAATGGGTGCTTAATAACTGCTTGTTTTAAACTCGTATCCTGGAAAAAACTTGTGTTTCAACACACACGTATTCAACACACCCTGCTGTATTACCAGCCCTGATCTAGGAATGCAGGTTCTGCATTTAATTGCTACTTATTGAAGCTGGTATTAGTCCTGTCTAGTTGCTTGGTGTTGAAATTCTCTCATCTCATGGCACTGAATTAGACAGGTAGGTTCCTGTCCTCGAGGAAACAGCCTGCTGTGGGTAAATGTCTTGAAAATGGGCTCATCTGAGTTTCTTTTGTGAAAGCCTATTTCAAGTGTGGGTAGTATCTCATCAACCCAATTAGACTGAGTTAGATATTCACTGTCGTAACTTGGTAAAGTGAGAGAGGTATTCAGAAAGTTGTTTTCCAGTGCTCAGCTTCTTAAAGAAAAGAGATTGACTTGCACGTGCTTTATCTGGGTGCTTGTCTGTCTACCGTTCAAGTGCTTCGTGAATCTACTGGCTGAGAGTTAACAGCGCCGGAGGAAGGAATGACATTTCAGAGATAATAAGTTTTTTTACAGTTTTGTGGGGGCAGTAGAGGGGAGAAGGTTTGGGGCAGCAGCTGGCGTGCCAGTGCAGGGGCAAAGCCCAGCCCACCACGTGAAAGAGACCGGTGTATGGTTGAGCTGAAGCGGGTAGAAACCTCCTGCAGAATTTTTTCCTGTAGCTTGAAGTGTCTGACACCGATTTGCCTTTGCCCACGGCAGGAGGCCCGAGCCTCCTTTCACCACTTGCCTGCTGCAAACGCTGTGCCTTAGCCAGAGAAGGAACAACAAGCATGGGAAGGGTGGGATACTGCACAGGAGCAGACCAGGATAGCAGAGTGCATTGCTTAACCGTGCTTGTCTCTTCCCCAGAATGTATGAACTCTGAGCTGCTGGAAGAGCTGATGTCATCCGAAGGTGAGTCCCCCTCACGGTGTGGCCTTTCTTGGGGAGGAAGACCATGCCGTGTGACGTCACCCAACTGACGGCCTTGCGACTGCAGGCTTGCCCTGATCTTTTCTGGGCTTGGGACACAGACTCCATTCTCGCTGTCCCGCCAGTCCCTGCGAGGGACCAGAAGAGCTTGTCTCTTCCATATCGCGAGGCCGATTTGAAGCAAGCTCAAAGACTGTTACTGCGAGGCGGCCTCCTCGTAGCTCCGCAGCTCTCGGCTAGGTGTGGGAGTGCTGAATTTTGTAACCAACTGTGGGCTTCTCTTTCCCCAGTGTTTGCTCCCTTGCTCCGCCTCTCCCCTCCACCCGGAGACCACGACTACATCTATAACCTGGATGAGAGCGAAGGTGTCTGTGACCTCTTTGACGTGCCTGTCCTCAACCTCTGACTTCTCAGTGCGGCTGTGAGCCTCGCAAACACAGACCGTTTTGTAACTCTTTGGAAAGTGTCTATTTTTGGATTCCTTTTGTGCTAGAGCTCGATGAGTGAGCGATTCAGAGATGCTCTCATGTGGACACAGAACCGAGAGATGTGGACTTGCAGGCCGGGAACCTCCCTGTAGCTTTTTCCTCTTCCTCTGTTGCACGTATGAGGTGCATGTGCAACTCGCCCCGCCGCGTTTCTCTCTCCGCTGGATCTTGGGCCTCACTTCAAAGGGTCTGTGTTTTGAGTGTTCCCAGTTCATCCATAGAGTTTGCCCGCGTGCCTCTCCGAGCTTCCTCAAATCTGCATGCCTTGGTTTTTCCTGCACTCCTAGAGGCACTTTGCACCTCCTAGGTACCAGCTGCTACAAGGAGCCCTGATATCCTGGTCAGTTCACAAGCCCGGAGGTAGTTAGGTAGATTTCTCAATGCGAGTGGTTCATTTTGGGGCGGTTAGAGTTCTGAACGACAACGAGGAGAGAAAAAATAATGGCACTAAAGTGTCCATTTCTTCCACTGACTCCAGACCAAGCTAGTATGTTTTACAAGAAAAAGCACTTTTTTTAGCCAGCTGTGCCTCCTAGTGGGACTCGGGAGTTGAGCGTTCCTAGTAGGACCCGGGAGCTGAGTCTTTCCCTGCTTGTGCATCAGCGGGAACGCTGGTTCTGCGTTCACCAGTGTGCCGATGCATGAGCCCGGGGGCTCCAGCTCCTTACGCAGCAGCTCTGCTCTTTCTCCAGGGCTAAAGAAGAGGTGCCAGTATGGGGTTTTTTTCTTAATTTTTATTTGTTTTTGCCCGAGTGAAGAGATGTTTGAAAGGATAAGACTGCTCCAGCTGGTGCCTGTAAGGTACTCCAGGTACATCAGAGCCTGCTCGTATTTGTGAATAACTTTCTTCTCCAACCGTTGCACTTGAGCCTTCAACTGTCGAAAAGGCGACCAAGCAGTAACAATTCAGTAGTACTTTGCCGTGACAAGTTATGTAGGTGTTGTCAAAATAGTGCTTTTTTTTTTTCCTCCCCCCTTTTTCTCTCTTAGCATCTGCTCGGGATCAGGCTTTCTGTATATTTGAATTTGCCCTCTAGTGTCCGTGCCCACGCTCCCAATTCCTGATCCCGTGGCAGATCGCTACCTGGTGTGATGCTTTCTCTGCATCATTTTTCCACAAGATTTTCTCTTTGGCTTTTTAATGGAAGGTCTGCTGTTGGGTTTGTTATGATGATCGGGTGGTACCAGTCTTGGACCCTGGTGCATTTTAGTTGGAGCAAAACGCCCTGGTGGATTTGTGTTGTATTTTGCAAGCCCCGACTTTGGTTTTTGGTCAGATCCTGTATTTGAGCGTCTTCAGTTTTGCACATCTTCCTGCTGACGTGGTGGTAGCAGCTCTCCTGCCTTTCCTGCTCTGCAAACTGCCGAAGAGAGAGTCATTGCAGAGAGGTAGTTTGCAGCCGTCCACGTAACCAGCTGATGTTTAACTTCGCTTAGCTGCTCACCGCCTGCGAACCACACAACCAGCTGGAGCACCAGCAATAAGAGATGGAAAGTCTTCAATTCTCGGAGCCTGCAGAAGTGAGAAGAATATATGCTTGGGACCTGCGTCCCCGAGGTGGCTCCTCGGGCCATCCTATTCTGCGTGGGACTCCCCCAGATGAGCTGTTCCTCTCTGCAGCCCCGAAGCACCGGCGTCCTCTTTGGGGAAAAACATGAAGAATTCGGGAGGAACAACGGGACGCTCTCTAGTTTGGCAGCAGGTAGCTGCTGCCGGTGAGACAGCCGTGGCGTGCGACCCCGCCGGGGGTGAACTTCCAGCCCGCATGCAGCCAGTCCCTGAACCTTCCCTCCTTCGCATGGAAGCTGACCGAGCTCCCTCGGTCCTGCGCGCGCGTTAGCTAGGCTCCGTGGCTTTGGTGTAGCTCGAGCTCTCTGTGTACTGCCTGGCCCTCGCCCTCCCTCCAAGCGTTCGTGTTCGCCACCTACGGAAAAGGATCCCTAGAGAAAAATTTACAGTCGCGAATGAACTTTTGATTCATATATAAAGATTATTTTTATACTTTTTTTGCAAGGAAAGAAAAATTGCCTGTAATATTTGTACAGTGTTCTCTGACGTGAATAAACAAACAAAAAAAAAACCCCAACAAACAACTTCACAGTTTCCCACCCCGCCCCGGCCTGCGCCTCTGGAGGGACGGGTCGTGTCCCGTCAGTCCCCCCCGTCCCGTCTCCCCCCCCAACAGTGGGATGCCACCATCCCCCTTTCCCGGTGCAGAGGTGGGTCCCACGGAGCCTGCGTCAGCTCAGGTGAGGGGGCTGGGCACCGTCACGCACCGGGACCGGCGGTGGGGCCCTCCGGTAGGCGGGGAGGCGGCGGCGGCGGCAGTGGCGACCCGGAACTGCGGGGCAGCGGGGCGGGGAGCCCTGCCGAGCTGTGCCGGTGCCGCCACGGGAGCCATGCCGCCGCCCAAGGACGTGGTGAAAATCGCCATCCAGATGGTGGGAGCCATCCCGCAGCTCATCGACCTCCAGCAGGTACCGCCCGGCACCCCCAAACCCCCCCCGCCAGCACCCCTGACCCCGGCTGATGGCCGCCCTCTCGCTTGCAGACCAAGCCCCTCGCCTCCGTGCTCAAGGACGTCTGCGATGCGTGAGTACCGTACCCGCCACCGGGCTGCCACCGGCCCGGCAGCGACCGGCACTGGCCGTACGGAGCAGTGACCGGCCGTCCCGTCACTGCAGGTGGAGCCTGCCCAACGCCGAGCACTACGCCCTGCAGTACACGGATGGGCGGCAGACCTACATCACCGAGTCGGTGAGACCCTCACCGACCTCTCCCCCTCCCCACCGGCACGGTGCTCACCGGCTCACCGGTTCCTTTCTCTTTACAGAACCGCGGGGAGATTAAGAACGGGAGCATTTTACGGCTGACCACCTCCCCGGTACATCCCTCTGTCCCCCCGTCTCTTTCTCCGCCGTCTGCTCTGGTGGGATGTCCCCCCTGCGACGGGGCGATGCGGTGCTCCAAGCCCTCTGCCGCTGCCTCGCTCGGCGACTTCTGGCTCATGACGGCTCCTCTCGGTGCCTCAGACCCAGCAGACCTGTCTCAACCTTCATTCTCCCTCGGCAGAGCCTGGGGGAGTTTGAGGAGAAACTAAATCATCTCGAGATGTTTTGGATGTGTGGGCCAACTCATCAAACGTTCTTAGCCTTGCGCCGGCCTGACCTCCTTCCTCAGCTCCTCCTGGTCTCCTCTGCTCTAGTCGCTCTGTCTCGGTCCAGCTCCTCACCGGGGCTGCTCTAACCTGAGCCTCCTTCCAAAACTTGTGCTTAAGCTCTTCCAGCCTTCTCCAAGCTTCTCACTGTCTTTTGATGAGCCCCTTTGGCTTGATTCTTTCCTTCCTGGTAGGACCAAGAAGCAGAGAGGTTGTACAGCGGGATCCAGAGCAACAACTCGGATGTGAAGACTGACTCGCTGAAGAAGCTTGCGAGCCTCTCCCAGGACGTTACCTTTGCTCAGGAGTTCATCAACAGGAACGGCTTGAAACAAATCTTCTATATCGTGGAAGAAGGGAATGCGTGAGTATCAGGAGAGGACTTTGCAGTTCTTGACTTTTCCTCTCCCTTGCTAATGCTGTATGAGCTCCAAGCTGGGCGTTGGAGTGGACTCTATTTGTGTTCCTGGCTTGTTGACCCCTGTGCATGAAGAGCAGCGCTGGTCGCAGGGGCTTGGCTCCTCACCTGCAGGTACACGGCTGCACGCTGGCAGCCGGGGGAAGGTCCCCAGGGGTCTGTGGTCCCCACTCCTCGTGAATGTGCCCAGGCTTGAACCTCCCAGCCCTTCGCTGGCTGGGTCATCTGCAGCACCATGGGTTTTGCTGCCAGGAAACCTCCTCTGATGATCACGGCCTCGGCTGCTGCTCATTCCTGCTAGCCCAAATAATCCCTCTGCCGTGAGGTTTTAGCTGTGAGAGGTCTGCAGGCAGCTTGAGAAAACCTTGGTTGCCAAACTAGTGCCGGCCTGCCTCTTTCAGGATGTGATGGTGCACCTCCTCTGAGCTCCTGTCTCACCGAGGATGTGGAGCCCTACGCCAGGCAGTGCAGCGCGTGTTTCTTGGAAATAGGGGGAGGGATTTGGGGTGACTTGGCCTTCCTGAGGGCTTGTCTGCTGTGATCTTTGTACCGTGATAACGCAGCTTTCCAGAAACTGTTGAACTTCCCCTGCCTCGACTTCCTGGGATGACTAAGCGAGAGTCCAGTTTCTTACCCAACAGTCTCTCTTTCCTTTCTTCTCCTGCTCTCTGCGCTTCTAGCTGTTTCTAGTGGACCCACCAGCGTGCAACTGTACTGCCTTATGGTGGTGACCGTGGGGTCTCTGGACCCACCTCACTGTGTGTGCTCATCTGTTCCTCCAGTACAGGGGAGATGCTAGCTCACACCCTGAAGGCCTTCATGGAGCTGATGGAGCATGATTTCGTTTCCTGGGAGACTCTTAGCGCAGCCTTCATCAAGAAAGTAAGTGCTTTCTGCGCTCTGCACAGCCTGTGCCCTTGGGATTCCTCGTTGCCCTCGTCACCCAGGCTCAGCCTGCTGCTGACGGGTGGCTTTGTGTCTTGTAGATAGTGAGCTACGTCAATATGAATGCGGTGGATGCATCCGTCCAGCAGCTCTCCTTGTCTATCTTGGAGAACATGGTACCCACCAGTCGCCCCCTCTTTGAGCTAGTCAAAAAAGAAGTGACGCTGGATCGTCTTCTCACCCACCTGCAGGTGTAAGTGGAGGGGTCAGAGCACCGATCGCCCCCATCCCAAAGCCGGTGGGGATGAGGCGATTTCTCTGGGTGTTACTGATTATCCCTGGCACAACCTTGTATTGTCCCTTCCTAAACAAGGTGGGCAGCCTGTCCCGTCCCCGCTGCTGGGGGAGGGATGCACTGTCCCGTTTCCAGGTCAGATTCCTTCATTCGTAGCCCGTTTCGTTCAGATATTTTAGTTCTTTAGCTGACCTGCCGTTTTTCTGGCGTTGGCTCTTCCTTCCCTTTCCCCAGCGTATTTAGGAGCAGTAGAACCCCTGGAACTCGGGGTGCTGGTGCTGTACTGAGCAAAGAGTTTGTTGAACCCCTCAGCTAAGGCGGGTTCTTTCCTCCCTCCTCTTCCTCACACCTCCGCATCTCTTCAGGTTGGAGGTTTTCTTTCTTAGAAAATGGGGGAGGCTCGTGCCCAGGGCTCGTGCCGGACAGGAATCTGCTGCTCGCCGTGGGTTTTCCTCCGGCTCCAGAATGCCTCACCCACGGGTGTGTGCAGAGCAATGTCTGATCCATCCGTGGGTGCGCTGTGGTCCCAGCTGCGGGGACCGTCTCCCCCCTGGCCCTGCTGTCAGCAGCTGCTCGCTCGTGGCTCTGGCCTCCCTGGGTCCCCCAGCTCCGTGCAGTGGGGTCCAGCAGCGAAGGGGGGAGTGATGGTCTTGCCTTGGGGAGGGCGAGACCATCCTCGGAGCTGGTGACTCTCCTCATCCTCCTTCTGCAGGACAAACGCCCAGCTGCAGCTGAAGGCGATGGCCCTGCTCATTGCGCTGCTGCTGGCTGCCACCGAGGCTGAGCGGCGGGTAAGGGGGCTGCTCCCTGCCCACGGGCAGTAGGCAGGACCGGGTGACGGCGGGGTGGTGGGCGTCGCAGATCCAAGCACCACAGTGCCCCCATCACGGAGGTGCTCTGCCAAGATGCCTCTGCTCTCTCGCACCCCTCGGAGTAGTTTTGGGGAGACGCAAGATCTCAAATGACAGGAGAAGTGTCACAGCTGGTGGTGGCACAGTGGCCACCATGGCCCAGACCCGGCGCCTGGTACATCTGGGCCATCGCTCTGGGCCCTGCTGTGATGGGGCCTTGGGCAGCTGGGTCCTCCGCTGTAGTGTTTGGGTCCTCTGGGATGGCGGGGCTGTGAGAGGTGCCTGGAGATGTTCAAAGTCAGTGTCCTCACTCTGCCTCTTCTCCCTGACTGACACAACCTGTCCTGGCAGCCTGGTGGGACAGGATCCACTGGGGTGGGCTAGTCCTGGCTGTCAGGGCAGTGGAAGCTGAGGGCAGGTCTCCTGCTCTCCGGTGTCACTCCTGAGACTGCCGGTTCCTTTCTGTCCCCACCCTGCCTGCCACCCACAGCCAGGCATAGCAGGGAAGTGGGTCTGCAGAGGGAACACCGGCTTTTTTGGGGAATTGGTGGTGTGCTGGGCTGGGGAACATCTCACAGCTTCTTCCCTTCCTAGGACATGATGGACTACCTGAGGGATAAGAACATCAGGCAGTTTATCCACAAGGTGAGGAGCTGTGTTTCATCCTCTGTCCTTCCTCCCCAGCCCCTGTCCCCTCAGCCCCAACCTTTGGTGACCAGGCTGGGTTGCCTGCATGCCCCGCACCCCTTCCTTGATGCCTCCTATGGGTTTTGCTGTGCTGGCACCTACGTGCCCAGGGTTGCACCCCCAGCTGCCTGCAGTTCAGTGCACCCAGCTCTCGCCCTGCCCTGAGGGGACCTTCCCACTTCCTAAAACCCCTTTGAGCAGTGGGATCTGCCGGGGCTTCGGCTGTTGGGCGCTGGTCTTGGAGGAACCAGGAGCAGCAGCCTGGGGGAACCTCCTCACTCGTGGTCTCCTGCAGAACATCATCCACAGCTCCGAGCCGCTGGGGGACGAGATGGCCCACTACCTGTACGTGCTGCAGTCCGTCAGCCTCAACCTGTGCGAGCGTCGCATGAGGACCTCCATGGATCCCTACTCACAGGTCTGGGAGCGCTCCCTGTGTGAGTCTGGCCGTGCTCTAATCCACCCGTGGAAGTAGAGGCGGGTGAAGGTTTGCCTCTGGGTGAACCCAGAACATTTGATTTCATCATGGCTTTGTCCTGGGAGAACCTGATTGCGTGGGGCTCACTAGCATCCCCTCCTCTCTGCTCTCCCTCCAGGATCAGCGGGACCTCCTCCAGTCTCTGCGGCAAACCGCTTTTGAGTCGGAGAGCGAGGCGCCTGCCAGCAACTTCAGCACCGAGCGCCGGCGATCCCTGTGTGCCAAGGAGTTCCGCAAGCTGGGCTTCGTGGTGCGTCCCCCCTGCATCCCCCTCCCCAGCTGTCCCTGTTGATGCTGACGGGCCACCATGGAGCACCTCCCTTCTCCTCCCTCGGCACCGCTAAACAGCGGGTGCTGCCGAGCTGCCGGGGCTTAAAGGGCAAAACCCCGTGGCTGCGTCAGGAGGACTCCGCTGCTCAGAGAAGAAAGCAGCTGTTGCTAAATTGCATCCTTCCGTGTCCTCCTAGAACAACAGCAACCCAGCGGAGGACCTCCGCCGTGCCCCGCCGGGACTCCTTGCCCTCGACAACATGGTGTATTTCTCCAAGCACACCCCCAACGCCTACAGCAGGGTGCGTGCTCTCTCCCGGAGAACTCCCTGGTGCTGGTGGATCTCCACCTTCTTCTTTCCTTGCGACCTGTCCCTGGCCAAACCCAGGCGAGGATGTCCCTTTTGGGCAGGTGTCCTGCTGTTGCCCTGTTTCAGGTGGAGCCAAGTCCTCCCTTGTGGGTAGGAGCAGCCATTTGAGGCCGGTGGCACTGAAGGGTCCCCATAATTTTTAGTGTGTTGCCCACAACTTGGTTTCCAGACGTAGTTCGCTTCTGAGCAAACTGGGACAATTTGGGCAAAACCAGCCAGTGGCTGCAGAGCATTAGCCACGCTCCGACCCGCTGTGCCTGTGATCCGCTCCCGCACTGCGGCAGGGGAAGGAGGAGGCTGGGGCTGGTTTTGGGGGGATTTCTGTTAGGGATGGCTTGACCTGTGGGGCGGGGACAGCTCGCCCTGTGAGTTTGTGGCCCACGTAACGCAAGGCAACGACCCTCTCCTCCAGTTTGTCCTCGAGAACAGCAGCCGGGAAGACAAACACGAATGCCCCTTCGCTCGAAGCAGCATCCAGCTCACCCTGATCCTCTGCGAGATCCTGCACGTTGGAGAGCCGTGTATGTGTGTGCCCCCGCGTGTCCTTCTCCCTGCCCTGCTGCCCGCCGGCTGACGGGAGTGGGGACAAGCCGCCAGGGCAGGGGGCTGCGTACGTGGGGCCACCACGCTCTGGCACGGCCGACAGCAAGGGAAGGGGAGAGAGGGCTGGGAAATATCCAGGTGCACCTGGACACTGAAACCCCCTGGAAAAACTGGGGAGTCTGGCATCATCTGTCCTTCTCACCGCAGGCTCGGAGACGGCTCAGGCCTTTTACCCTATGTTCTTCGGGCAGGATCATTTCTTTGAAGAGCTCTTCTGCATCTGCATCCAGCTGGTGAACAAGACCTGGAAGGAGATGCGTGCTACCCAGGAGGACTTTGACAAGGTGCGAGGGGATGCGGGGGGGCCCCGGACGGGAGCTGGGTGCGCAGGCTGTACACAAATTCAGGGTGTCTGGGGAGTGTCACCAGACCGGGGGTGACGTCCTGGGCCCCGCAGGTGCTGCAGGTGGTGCGGGAGCAGATCACGAGGACCTTGTCCCTCAAGCCCACCTCCCTGGAGTTATTCAAGACCAGAGTGAACGCACTGAACTACAGCGAGATCCTGAAGCTGCGGCAGACGGAGAGGCTGCACCAGGAGGAGACGCTGGCCGTGCCCGTGCTGTGAGTGTGCTGCGGGCAGGGAGCCGGAGCTGCGACAGGGGGGCTGTGGTGGGTGGGGAACGACGCCGTGGGGCCGGGGAGGTCAGTGAGCAACCCGCTGAAGTTGGCCGTGCTCCTCTTCTGCTGGCTCTCGCCCCAGGGAGTTGCGCGAGAGGCTGAAGCCAGAGCTCCTGGAGCTGATCCGACAGCAGCGCCTGCTGCACCTCTGCGACGGCACGCTCTTTCGCAAGATCAGCAGCCGCCGCAGGCAGGGTGAGTGCCTGGGTGGGAGTCCCGGGAAGGGGGACAGAGGCTTGTCCCCATGTCACCTGTCACCGGGGAGGTCACAACCTGTGTGGAGCGGCGTGCCTGGCTCCCTGGACGGCTGGTGCCATGGGGTGGGACCGAGTGGGGTGTGCTGAGGAGGGGGCAGCTCCGTCCAGCCGGGGAAGGGGACCTCGGCGAGGGGAGGCTGAGCATTTCCCGATGGCCCTTCTGCTGCAGACAAGCTCTGGTACTGTCGCCTGTCGCCCAACCACAAGGTGCTGCACTACGGGGACGTGGAGGAGGGGGTGCACTCTCCCCCCATCGAGAGCCTGCTGGAGAAAAGTAGGTGATGGGGAGAAAGAAGCAGGCGGGAAGGAGGGGGGAGCCCTCTGCCCAGCCCAGATGCGACGTGCTGGGGGATGCCTTAAGGTGGGAATCGCCCCTCTCTGCCTGGCTGCCACACACCTGGCCCAGTGCCCACTGGCACCGTGGGACTGGGAGCTGTGGGAGTTCAGACTGGGGTGGGCTGGCTCTTGAAAGGGTGCTGCAGAGCGGCTTGAGCCCCCCGCCCCGAGTTGCAGATGGCTGTGAGCCCCCACGCACGGGCTCTGGGCTCTGGGGACCTGGAGGAGAGGAGAGGGAGAGGGGAGGGAGAGGACAGGAGATGCTCACAGCTCCTCTGCTTGCCCCAGTTCCTGTGGCGGACATGAAGATGCTGCTCGTGGGGAAGGAGTGTCCGCACACAAAGGAGAAGAGCTCCGGGAAGCAGAACAAGGTCAGCACCTCGCACCCCACATTGCGCAGCCGGTGACGGGTTTTGGTGGCGAGTGGATAGCAGCAGGTTGGGGGGGTTTCATGGGCAGCGGCAGGTTTTTGATGTGGCTTGAGACCGGAAACCTCTTGGGTCTTCTGGGGTGCAGAGGAGGAGGCTGGAGGCAGCTCCTGCTCTGAACCCCGCTGGGGCTGGAAATAGTCCAGCAGAGAAGCTGGCTACCCCCTGTGCTGTCCCCGCAGGACGTCCTGGAGCTGGCCTTCTCCATCGTGTACGACATGGAGGAATACTGCCTCAACTTTGTTGCCCCCACCCGGTACGAGGTGAGCTCCAGGGGCCCACTGGGGAAGCACACTGCGGCCAGATGTCCTTGCCAGGGGACCGTAGGCGGGGAAGGGAGTTGTGTGTGTGTGGCCCCAGGGTGGGAGCCACAGCAGGGGAGAGGGGGCGTCTCTGGCTTGCACAGGGCTGGTGCCGGAGTCACCCGTGCTCTGCTTCCCCAGTTCTGCCTGTGGACAGATGGGCTGAATGTCCTCCTGGGCAAGGAGATGACGAGCGAGCGAACGCAGACGGACCTCGATGTCCTGCTGTCCATGGAGCTCAAACTGCGCCTCCTGGACCTGGAGAACATCAGCATCCCCGACACCCCCCCTCCTGTCCCAAAGCCCCCGAGCAACTTAAACTTCTGCTACGACTTCAGCCACACAGAGCAGTGAGATCATCCCTGTACCCCATCNCCCCCCCCCCCCCCAAATCAAACCCTTTCCTCCAGGCTCTCTCTGGCCCAAAGGGATGAGCCCAGGTTCTGGCTGGGGGCTCAGGTGTGCGCTGCCTGCCCCTTGCCCACCCCGGCATGAACTGCCCACCCTTCCCTGCCTGCGTCCTGCCCTCCTGCGAGAGCACGGGGCTGAGCCACCGAGCGTCAGGCTCCTGTTTGAGGGGGGTGACCCACTTGCTTTGCCCCCCCCCGCCACGGGCAGGCAGGACAAAATACTTTGCAGACAGCCGCCCCACCTGTGGTGGGGTTGTCCCCACACCCCAGCCAGGCTTTGGACAGAGAGGGCAAAGATGCGGGCAGGAATAAAGGTACAGGCAGCCCTGGGGCAGCTGGAGCGGGGGGGCAGCACAACAAAGGTACGAATCCGCACTGCCTGCATCCCCCCCCCTCCCCGTCAGCGTAGGGGCTCCCTTCTGGGCAAGAAAAGGGTTAGAAGAAGGATAACGTGCCCTTTCCGCGCAGTTTGGTGAGCGGACAGCATCTCCAGAGCACGGTGTGCCTGCCCAGCCAGGCCCGTGCCGCACTGAAACGTTTTCCTGCTGAACCCTGTACGCTCCCACTCCCGGAAGGGGGGTGTTTAGGGTACAAACCCCCTCTCCCAGCACCATTTCAGCTGGGCGGGGGCTCACTGCTGCCGTGCCTGGGCTGAGGAGGAGACCTCGGTCTGCCCTTGCTGCCCGGCGCTGCAGGCCTCGTGCCAACCCTGGTGCCTTCCCCCCGCCCCGGGCGGGTACTTGCACACTTCAGCCATGCTGCTGCACTACTGCACCACGACAACCTACCTCCTTCCCCAGCCCCCACGGCTCCCACCCCGGTGTCCCGCACCTCCTCGTGCCTAGAGCTTCTCCATCAGGTGTAGCCTGTGACTGCAGGTCACCGGGGCTCCGACTGTGCCTCTGCCTCCCGCGTATTGGGACAATAAACACGTGTAGAGAACTCAGGGCCATGTCCTTTCGAAAAGCTTTGGGGAAGGGGTCGGGCTGACTGCGGGCAAAAAGGGGCCGAAGCCGGCAAGGGTGGGACTATGCTGCACCACGGTGGGAGCTGTGGCACAGAGCGTGGAGAAGGTTGGAGGATGGCTGGGAGGAAGGTTTTGTTCTTACTCGTTATGGCTTGAGAAAACCCACAATAATTTATTGTCATTTAGACAATTATTCGCTCACCTGCTGACGCCTTCCCCACCCAGGAAGGGGAATCAGGAAGAAACAAGGAAACCCAGGGGGTTGAAACAGATTTATATTTAAATCTGTATAAACAGACTTAATAGAATAAGACTAGATGATTAACAACACGAAACGACCAATATTGATCCCAGTGCCAATATAAAATATACGAGGATCATCCTCAGCCCATTCTATCCATAGAGGCTGTGCACTCCCGGCAGGGACAGCAAATGTGGGACACTGTGAGCGCTGCGGCTTCGGGAGGAAAGGCTCAGGGCTCGGGCACCGGGGCAAGGAGTTCTCAGGGTGGCACCCATCATGGGAGAGAGAGAGAACTCCTCAGCAAACTTTGTAATTTATATTGAATGTGCCATTCCTGGTATGAACTAACCCTGTTGGCCAGCGTGGGTCAAGTGCCCGGGTCTTGCTCCTCCTCGTCCCCGCACCTGGCAAGCTTGAAAACACCACAACCTTGAAACCCACATCCTGTAGCTGGCTATAAAGTATTTTCACAAATTCAGACACTGGAGTCTTCTAAAAGTGCAGTGTTCCCAAGTGTTCTGAGAAATTAATCCTGTGTGGCTCAAACCAGGACACTACTGCTGAGTGGAGCAGCAGGCACGGAGTCAAGTCACCTCCAAGGAAGGTGTTTCCAGCCTAGGAAGGTGTAGGAGCACTGCAGGTGGTGCTGGTACCAAGTTGGGCAGGCTAAGGTCCCAGGCCTGAAGCTTGGAGAGCAGCGCCTTGGCCGTAAAAGGGGCTGTTACAAGGAAAAGTGAGGCTGGGGAAGGCAGCCTCTCACTCCATGCGCCAAACCACCTCCCAGGAGCCAGCAGAGCTACCACGGAAGGTCAGAGCACCTCACCTGGTTTCAGGTCAGGCTCTTGATGGCTGCATAGGACCCCGACAAGGCCGGGGTGCTGCTGTAGTGCACCTTCTCCTGCGAGCCAAGGGGCCGTGCAGGGGGCGCCGAGATGGTAAGGGCAGGCACCGACCCCCCCGCCGCTACCCCTGGTCTGCACCGTGGGGCCTGGGGAAAGGCCTCAGGCTCCCCTGGGACTGGGAACCGCAGAACCACCCCGGGGACAGGGCAGGCCTGCGGGGACCGCGGTGGGGGGGGCAACCCCAGTCCCGGAGACAGGACCGGAAGGGGGGGGGGACGGACACGACGAGGACGACACCCCAGGCCTCCCCTCCCCGGCCTGAGGTAGGCCCCGACCGCCATGTCCCAGGCGCTGCCCCGCCACTTCCGGTGGGGGGTCACTTCCGGGCTGGGGGTCACTTCCGGTGGGGCCGGAAGCGAAGCGCGGAGCCGGCGCGGCCATGGCGGTGAGTGGCGGGGCCGGGGGTGCTGGGCGGGCGGCCGGGGCGGGCGAGGCCGCTGACCGCCTGTCTTGGCTCCGCAGCCCAAGGGGAAGGCGGGCACCAAGGGCAAGAAGCAGATCTTCGAGGAGAACCGGGAGACGCTGCGCTTCTACCTCCGCATCATCCTGGGGGCCTCGGTGAGTGGCGGCCGGGGAGGGCCGAGCCGAGACGGGCCGGTGGGGAGGGCCGGGCCGGATCGGACCGGACCGGACCGGACCGTGTTGACAGCCATGCCGTGCTGTGCTCTCTCTGCAGGCCGTCTACGCCGTGGTGAACCTGGTGATCTTCTACCCCGCCGCCTCCACCTGGACATGGGTGAGTGCCCGGCCCGCTGCAGGCTGCTGCGAGGGGCAGCAGGGCCCGGCCCGGTGGAAAACCGGGCCCTTTCCTGGTTGTTGCGACAGCCGAGGCCGGCAGGCCCCTGCCACTCTGCCCCGGGGGTTGTGGTTTTTGCGGCTGACAGCTGTTTCCTTGTTGCAGGTAGCATTCTTCTTCAGCTCGGTGATCTATGGCACCAGCTACCGGTCCATGAACTCCATGGCAAAGCCGTCTTTCACAGACGATGGCAGCCTTGCCGACGGGGGAATTGACCTGAATATGGAGCAGGGGATGGCAGAGTGAGTGTCCACACCCGCACGAGTCCAGGTGAGCAGGACCTGCTGCCTGAGCGTGCACGCAGAGCCGGGAACCCCCCCCGAAGGCGAAGGCCAGGCCTCAGCTCCCACCTCTGCTTGCCCACTGGCGTAGGGACGAGGGGAGCTGGAAGCCTGTAGCCATTTTCTTCCAAGAATGTACCTAAACTCTCCTCGTGATCTGAATTCATGCCCCGGTGTGCGCTAGTCGCGAGCCGCCACGTGGGCGTGTCAGGCTGGAACAGTCACTCTCCTTAGGGCTGAGGCGCACAGGTAGGAGATCCCAAATGGTTCAGCTGGAGCAGGTTACAACCTTCTTTCAGTGAAGAGACAGTGCTGACGCTGTGCATATTTCTACAACACACAGAAGAATATGTATTTTCTTTTTAAACCACTACTGCAGGTAGTGCTTGACAGACCAGATGGGTACGCGCTGCTGGTTACCCCATCCTGGCTGCAAACTGGCCGCGTCTTGGAACTGTTCTACACACTAAAAAACCTCCCCTCTGCCTTTGCCGCTTCCTCTCACCTCCTCAGCCTTTTCTGCCCCCTGTGCTTATGCATTCCCCATGTCTGTCTGCAGACAGCGCCAAGCGTTTGCCTGTCTGGAGTTCCTGGTGGTGCTGTAACTCTTTTCCTCGGTCAAGGAACACACAACAGTAATTCCTGCAAAGCGCTGTTAAATAAAATAAGGAGACAACAGGACTGGAACAGCAGAAATATCTTCTAGATTTATATGTTTTCCAACAGTGAGCCTCAAAGTATTTCCAGAAACCTGCCGGGCAGTGGTGGACACGTCAGGCTTTGCTCTCTGTCCTCCCTGCCCTCAGCTGTCTGTCTGTTGGTCCAGCTTTTGCTGGGGATCTTCAGCGCATGCTCCGTGAGGTACCTGGGGTACTTGGCCCCTTCCCTTTGGTGTACTTGGTCTACAATTTAAGGCTTTACCTCCATCTTTCACTTGCTGCCAGGCTTTTGAAGAAACACAGTAGGGCCTTCTTTCCAGCAGAGCCCTCTGTGTCGCATCAAGCGTTCTTGTGCTGGGAGGGCCATGTATTGATTTATATATTTTTATTTTTCACAAGTTTTTCTTAACGCAAGTTTTATTTCGGCAGCCAGCAGATGTTACCAGCAGGCAGGCTGACTTGTGGGGCACAGAACCTGCTGTCTCTGCACGGGATGAGCTCTCATCTCGTGTTTCTGTTAGTGGAGTAGTAAATTTTTTAGCTGCAGCCAGAGTGACTGAGATGTCCTGTGTAAGAGGCTCAGCTGAGGGACGAGGTGGCCGGGAAGAGAGGGAGTAATTTCTAGTGTGACTTGTAAGCCGGGTGCTTTACACCTTCATCCTACGGTGACTTCTTTTTCCTGCTGGTCAACTGAGTGTTTTTCTCCCGTTTTACACTGTTTTGGCTCTCCTGAGTAGAAGCATAAAATATTTCAGATACCTTTTTTTGTGAAACGCACCATGGGACAGTCGAGTAAGGAAAATACAGAACTTTGGGGTATCCTCCTCGTTGTGGGAGATGTGTAAGGCACCGAGGCAGAGCGGGTGCCCCAATAACTGCCTCATGCATGTGTGCTGTCAGGGGGTACGACTGATGGGAGTTAGCACAGGAATCCCGTTACCTGCTGTGAGAAGGTGTCGGGTGCGGGTGTAGCACCGCTGCAGCCCGGTTGCAGACAGTGCTTCCCTTAGTGCTGGGGCTCTGGGGTTTTTCTGCCTGCGGCAGTACACCATTGGGGTGAGTTTTATGACACGTTAAAATTAATTGATGCTTGTCCGAGGCACGGGCTGTGCAAAACACAGCGCAGCTTGAAGGCAGAGCTGTAAAAAACAACCCGCACAGCTGAAGTTCCCATCCTTACCCAGTATCTTTGTACCTGAGCCTGTGCAGAGCCCTCAGCCGTGAGAGTGCAAGTCCTTCGTTATTTTAACCCCGCTGGTACGTGAATGCAAAGTGTTAACGAACATTCAGTGCTCCTCCTGCTGACTGTGTCCGTTAGTCAGGTCAAGCGCTCTAAATTACCACTTTGGGAATGGGGGAACCGCTCTGTGCTCGTGGTTACCTTCAGAAAGCAGCGGATGTTTTCCTGCCTCAGCTGAGTGTGCCACAGTGGATTAATTAATGCGTCCTCTTTTGGAGCTGTTTCTGGAATGCTGCGGATTTGCCGGCATTTCCCTTGTGCTGTCTCTAACTGAAGCAGATGCTGTGTGTTGCTTTGGGGTTGAGGAAGGCCGACCTTGCTGGTCTCTGGGAGAGCTGGGTTCAGTGGGAGCTCTGCTGTGACCCCTCTGCGGCCTCCAGCGATGCACGAGATTTCTGAACCTCAGCGTCCCATCATAGGCTGGTTGATTGTGGATTCTGCAGTGCCTCGAGTTGATGGCGATGTCCCAGCCTAAACCAGTTGTTTCTGGTGATGAATACGTCAAGTCACTTTACTTCATGCTGTGCTGCCCAGAATGAGACAAGCTATTTCATTACCGTTACCTCTGCCTTTGTTTTCTTGACTCCATTCTTGGATGCGACTTGAGTGTTTCTTCTTCCAGCAGATGATTATTTAATGGGAGTGAAGGAGCTGGCGTTTTTCTAACCCATCTAACCCACTCCCCGTGCTTGTGTTTACCTCTCCTGGGTGTCAGCTCCCCCCCAGGGTGGTGGTTGAAGTGTGGGCAGCTTGTCCCTCTCCACAGGCTGGCGTGGAAGACCCCTGAGTCGGATAAGCAGGAGGGGAGGGGGAGCCGTCTGTTGCTGTAGCTCGGCTCACGGGCGATGGTGTTCTTGTCCTTGCGGCACCCTGGCCCTTTGGTGACCCCGAGTGTGGCTGTCAGCCTGTGCGATGGCACGGGGAAGATTGATGCTTCCCTTCAGTGCAGCCAGCCGTGAGCAGCAATACTTTATACCGCGATGTGTGTCAAATCAGCAGAGGCTGGCTGCTGGCGCGGGCTGCGGGGGCGGTGGTTTTGTTGCCGATTTCCACCCCACCCGGCCCCACATTCCTCAGCTTTCTCACTGTCCCTTTTCAGAGGGAGCCTAGCTCTTTAACTCATCAGATTTTTTTTTTTTTTTTGTTGTTGTTTACTGCTTCTAGATTACGGTGTGTGGCAAAGCGTAGCTGCGGGGACGGTCTCGTGGTCGGGCAGTGCTCCCCGGAGGTGGTGCAGCCGGGCTGTGTTGGCAGAGGAGCTGGTGTGTTCGGCGGGGGGGCTGGAATGGAAGCTTAATGTTTTGCTTTTCTTCCCTCAGGCACCTCAAGGATGTGATCCTGCTGACCGCTATAGTCCAAGTGCTGAGCTGCTTCTCGCTCTACATCTGGTACTTCTGGCTCTTGGTAAGCCCCTGCAGTTTTCCTTGTTGCTCTACGTTGTTCGTCTTTCCCTGTTTTCAGAGCCGAGGATATTATTTATCCATTTAACTTCATGTCCTGTTTCAGGTCAAAACTATCTTCTGATAAATTTTATAATCTCCCTGTCAAATCTTGTTAAAAGTCTTGCATGAGGGAAAGAACTCCTGATCCCTTTGAGTCAACCACGCAAAAACCAGGCTGGCCTTGGCCTTTCTCTCCGGTCCTGTGAAAGGGCAACAAGAAACATGAGGCAAATCAAAGCCGTCTTTGTGTGTAGAGCCTTCTTCTGACGGTGGCAAAGAGTCTGTGCTGCTTCTTGTTTGGTTTTCTCTGTCATTCACCAGCACAGACCGAGGCTGAGAACTGCTGGACGCTGTGCCGCTTGGTAGATCAAACGCTGTAGGCTTTGATTTCCCCTTAACGTACCAGACTCTTTCTACTTCTACGTTTGCCGTGTGCCTCCAGCTAAAACTGCTTTTGCAGAAGGATAAAAAAATATCTCCGGTCAGTTTAAAAAAAATGAAATCCCACATTTGCTTTGAATATATCGCACAAAGGTATAGAAGGCAATCTCGGGAGCGCAGCAAGTTATCTCATTTCAGTCCTTGCTCACAAGTTCCTCTCTAGCTGGCCTGGCAGAGGGCAGCCTGAACTCTGTCCCCTGATCACCATCCAGATCACATTTGTTTTCATTTAGAGAAACGGGGGGTGTTTTTTCTGAAGGAGGAAGAGGCAGAATGTCTGGACAGTTGGATCTTTCTGGGTAATTCAGACCCGATGCTGGCATTTCCATATATGAAGCCCAAGTGCTGTAGACGTATGCAAGTTCCTAAACTGTATGAAATCAGGACATTTATTTTGGACGTCTGCCACTGCCTTTGATTTCCGTGCATCCTGTGATGCCTCTGATCCAGCCTGTAAAGATATTCCAGCGCTTTCGGCTTCCTCAGTAGGACCAGCCCCGCTGACCGTAGCACCCCCCCCTGCCAAAGCTGTCCCCAAAGTGACCGAGTTTGTGCCACATGTGTTTTGCAGGCTCCGGGACGTGCTCTCTACCTCCTGTGGGTGAACATCCTGGGGCCCTGGCTTACAGCTGACTCTTCGCCTGCCGGTCAGGAACCAAACGAGAAGAAACAACGCCGACAAGAACGCCGCCAGATGAAGCGCTTCTAGCCCTGGCTGGGGAGATAGATTAACGCCGTCTCTCATCTCCATGCTGTTATTTCATCAGAGATGCGACCGAAACCAATCCGAAACCATCGCAGTAGCTATGTTGCCCTCGGTCATTGCTGCCATTCCGCTAGAAAGGCCGCAAGAGACTTCCCTTGGTTGGTTCTTCGCGCCAGTTGAGGCCTTGCTCCTTGGGATGACAAGGCGGGGGGGGGGGTGATGCTGGGATGTGTGTAAATACCTTTTTAAAGCAGCGCTATATTGTGTTCGAGGTTGGGGATTGCAACGTTGAAGTCAATAGTACATTAAAGAGCAGAGTCTAATTGACCGTGCTGGCAGTGTGTTCCTACAGGGGGGCTCGCAGAGGGGAGCTGTTAAAAATGCCAGCGTATTAGTGGAGACCTGCACCAGCAGGAAACAAAATCCCCCAAAACAAGCGGGCTCATCCCTTCCCGAGCTTGCTCTGTGCCGTCCTGCCTGCCGGAGCATCCGCTCCCTGCAGAGGGGCCGCAGCCGCCCTGCGAGATGGGGAGTGTGGGCAGCTGGGGGTGCTGTGAACGGGGCTTGCAGCCAAACTGGGAGCTTGTGATTTTGCGCCTGGGCTCACTGGAGCCACAGATTGGCCCGTGCTGCCTTTGCAGGAGCTCAGCGGAATGAAAGGCTCCAGCTAAAAGAAGCCAAAATGAAAAAAAAAAAAACCCAAACCACCACAGATTTAACTTCTTTCTTTTAAATCAGCTCTCCCAGGGGTGGCACAGCTGGGGTGCCGTGATTGCTGCAGCGACCGTCTGTTAGAGACCAGGAACAGCTCAGGGCAGCTTCTGCTTTTGCCTACTTCGATTTATTAATGTTGTCCCTGCCCAGTATGGTGTTTTACACACTTCGCTGACCCCTTCCTGCTCCTGACGCACCAGCTTGGCGCCATGCAGCTTTGCCTGCGCGAGTGAGACACGGGGTCAGTGTTCGCAGGGGTGCCAGCATGCCCTGTGATGCTATCCACAACCTTTTGCCCACACCTTGTTTCCATTACATCATTTTTTATTACACGCTTTTTTTCCTAACATCAAGCCCGATCCCCTCCTGCGCCTCAGCGCCAGGCGGAGCGGCTGTAGTTGGGGGTGCAGAGCGATGGTTAATTGTGGGCAAAGTCCTGAAGGGGGGGCGGGGGGAAGAGCAGAGATTGGTATTTGGGGGATTAAAGCCCTTCCTGCTGCTGGCGAGGGAAGGGGTAGGGAGTGGGAAACGCACACACGGGGCGATCGGTGGGTGCGGGCCAGCCCTGTTTCCCTGCCAGGCACAACCCGGAGACCCCCAGCCCCACATTCTGGCCCCGAGGAGGTACCCCCCCTCTGCTGGGAGCACCCCATGGCATCGCCCCCATCGCAACCACCCCCAGGCACAGCCTCTGACAGCCTTGGAGGACCAGCGCCTCTCTCCAGCTCTGCCCTCGCTCCCTCTGAACCCTCTTCTCCGGCTCCCCAAAGCCACACGGAGCCGCGCAGCCGTCCCCAAAACGCACAGGGGATGGCGTGCGCGTGGCGGGGGGGGACACACACATCAACACTAACCACACCGGCCCTCCCGGCCGCGCTACCCTACACAGCGGTACATGCACAGCGGCCGCCCGGGCTCCTCCCTTCTCCTCCAGGCTCCAGCCCCAATAAATATCCAATAAACAGCACCAGTTACGGCCTCGGGGAGCTGGTTTTGAGGGGGGGGGGGCTGTGTGATGCCCCTCAGTCAGGCAGCAGCTGCTCCAGCTCTTCCTCGTTCAGGCCGTTGGTGGTGACGATGTGGTCCAGCTGCTTCATGTACCGCTCCAGGTCCTGCAT
Source organism: Himantopus leucocephalus (assembly GCA_003993805.1). NCBI lineage: Eukaryota > Metazoa > Chordata > Aves > Charadriiformes > Recurvirostridae > Himantopus > Himantopus leucocephalus. The sequence continues at coordinate 762,401 of RSEF01000011.1, read as the reverse complement.
GAAATGGGGGATGCGGGCTTTCTCCAGGACCCCAAATTTCTTCAGCCGATTCACATCTTCATAGGAGACCTGATGGGAAGCAGGGAGACAGGGGTGGGGGGGGGGTCAGCATCTCCCCACCCCATCCAAGGAGCAAGGGGGGGGGTCTGGCCCCCCTGCAGCCCATCTGGGTCACCCCCCCCCATCACCCAAACACCGGCAGAGCTGCTTGGGCGTGGGGACTTTGCAAGGATTTGTGGTTTTGGTCTTTTTCTGTCACTGCAGGGACAGGAGACAGCAGGACCAGTGTGGCCGAGGCAGAGGGCCAGCGGAGCTTAACCCATCGGGTTAAGCTTCTCCCCGAGGGTCTCCCGGGGGGAGTACAGATTGTCCCGTCCCTCCTTCCATCCTACCCAGCACAGCCCTTCCCCAGCCCCAAACCCGCAGGGAACGGCAAAGACCTGACGGGCAGATAGCCGAGGGCGTGTTTTCGGGAAAACATGGGACTGTGGAAGCCCGCGTGAGATGGGATCTCTGGGATCAGGCACTTCTCCCCCGCCCCGAGCTGTTACCTTTCCGAGCGCAGCCAGCAGCGGGAAGTCGATGGTCTGCCGATGGCGCAGGATGCGGAGAATCCCATCCAGGTAGACCTGGTCCTTACTGAAACAGCCTGGAAGAGCGGGAGTGGTCGGGGAGCGGGAGCCCGGTGCGCCGCCACCCTCCCGAACATCTGCCAACTGCAGTAACCGGAGTGACGGCACCGGGCTGGGGTGACACGAGTGTGCCAGGGCTCAGACGTTGCTGGTGCCGTGGCCAGGACCGCTGGGTCCCAAGGGATGAGTGAGCACTAGTGAGCGGCACCGGGGATGGCGGAGGCAGCCGGGTGCAGTGAGAGCCCCAAACCTCTCACTGGGCTGCTTTCACCCTTCCTCCCAATGGGTTTAAGGGTAAACCACTGCAAGAATCTAAAGGCATCCCCAGAAATGCTCATTTTCTCCTCTCCTTTGGCTGCTGCCTCCCCGGGAGCGTGTGCGACTCGCTCCCATCAGACTGGGGAGGGGGGGGGAACATCCCATCCATCCCCACCTGACCCTGAGCAGCCGAAGAGCTGATGTGCCGGGATTGCACGTAAAAGATCACTGCCATAAAGGCAAGTGTAAACCCAGAGGAGACGGCGCCGGCGCTGGGGAGGGATGCGGGGCGGAGGGGGCCGAGCCACCATTTCAGAGGCTGCCGTGGCAATGGGGTCAGTGACGCTCGACCCACCCCGCGGCAAAACATCCCCGCCTCTGGTTTTCCTTTTGGAAAAAAAAAAAAAAACAGCATAAAAACCCTTCTGAAAACTCAAAGGCTTCGCACTCCCCCCGAGCGGTACCTGGCTGCGAGGTGTCAGTCTGGCCCCGCTTCGCCCGCACGCAGTACTCCCACCGGACGCCGGCGTCCTGGACGTACTGCTCCAGGTCCTGGAAGAGGGCGGAGAAGGAGAGGCGGCTGGCCCGCTCGATGGTGTAGTAGAGCAGGGCTGCCCGCCAGAGGAAGGGCTGCTTGCGGAAGAGGACGCTGTGCAGGCTGGCCAAGCCTTCCTCCGTGGGGTTGGCGGGCTTCAGGCTGTACTGCTTGCGGCCCTCGGAGCTGTGCCAGGGCTGGCGGGTGTTGTTCACCCCTCGGATGTAGTGGGTGCCTGGGGAGGGAAGGATGGGAGACCGCGCCGTCGGACACAGCCTCCAAAAAGCTCGCCCCCCCNCCCCCCCCCCCCCCCCCCCCATCCTCGAGTCGTTGGGATTCGGGCTGAGACCCAGCACCCATGGGTGCCAGCTCCAGTCTGGGCTGGAGATGCTGCCACGGGACATCTGCTCGCGCCGGTGCCTGGAGCAGACACACGGGTGGGTGCCTGACACCCACTGCCCCACACGGAGGTGGCCTCAGCCCCTTCCGAAACCTGCCCAGGAGCCCCCCTCCAGGACCCGGTGGGCATCACCGTGCCCCGTGGTCCCCGCATCCCCCTCAGGCCGTTACCCTGGTGACAACCACAGGATGCTCACAGCATCCCCTGGCTCTGACCTATCTCGTGGCGCAGCATCCCCTCCAGCCAGTGCTGCCGGGCTCCGGCAAGGTTGATGGCCAACGTCGGCCGGCTGTCCTCCACCATCATCACCGCCTGGGACAAAAGGTCGTCAGTGAGCTGCACCACCACCAGCAGAAGAAGAAGAAGAAGAAGAAGAAGAAGAAGAAGAAGAAGAAGAAGAAGAAGAAGAAGAAGAAGAAGAAGAAGAAGAAGAAGAAGAAGAAGAAGAAGAAGAAGAAGAAGAAGAAGAAGAAGAAGAAGAAGAAGAAGAAGAAGAAGAAGAAGAAGAAGAAGAAGAAGAAGGAGGCAACTGGCCTCAGCGCTGCTGCGGGAGGTGATGCTCAGCGGGGTCTTGGCTCTAAGCAGAGGCTGAGATGGTGGCGGACGGTCAGAAAAAGCCGCCGCCGCCGCGGGTGGCACCGCTCCACCATCACCGATGTGTGCTGTGCCCAAAGAAACCACAGGTAGCAGAGGCAGGCAGGGAGGGTGCGGAGGGGGTGCCGAAAGGAAACGGAGGATCCCACGGAAGGGGATGAAATTTAGTGACCACAGGCGATGGGCATCCTCCGGAGACCAGCCCACTCCCACTCCTGCATCCCCACGAGCGTGGGGCGGCGCAGTAAATTCACTCACCGAACCCACCCCGCTCTAAAAACCGACAGCACCCACTTCATTCGTCCAACCATTAAAGCCCCCCCGCAACAAACATCCCTCGAGGGAACCAAGAATCTGGCTCCACTTTCACGGACTCTCCTGCGGATTCTCCCTTTTGAGGCTCGAAGACAGGAGCAGCGAGGAGGGATCCACGCCAGCCCACCCCTCGCAGCGGGAACCGCGTGTGCCGGCCACGATTCACAGCAGGGACGGGCAACGCACGCGCAGGACTGGAGAACATCTTTGTACAGAAAAAAACATCTATTTTGGGAAACCTGGCTATCGCAAGTGCTGGAGCCCAGACAGCTGCTCTGCGTTAACAGGAGTTAACGTGCCAACCAAGCAGCGTTTTCTGACCATCCGACTTCAGAGCTGCAGCGACTGGAAGCCGCAGCATCGCCGGAGGAGACTCGTGGCTTTGCCGCGTCCCCGGGAGCTCTCGCATCTGAGGTTCGGCCGCGGCAATGCTCGGGACCTTCAGGCACACACCAATTTCATCTCAAAGCCCTTCCGCCGTGTGCGTATTAACTCTAGCACCCATCCATTATTTCAGGATGAAAACGTGCACGCACATTACTACGCGACAATTCTTCTCTCTTACTTAAAAAAAGGAGAGGAGACCAAATGGGTTTGCTTTAACCCAGATTTATTATTGCGTAAAGCTGCTCACGGAAGCCAGAAGTGGAACTTAACAGAGCAGAGTCGACCACGAACAGCACAAAATACTTACAGTGCAATTGCTTACCTGGATTAAAATATACCAGCGTGAAAGAGAATCCCTCCAACTCCGAGGAAAGACTCGCCAAGTTCACTTCTGACTCGCGTACGTCTCCTCGAGCTGTATTTCTGCTCCAGTAAGCAAGTCAAAATCGATAAGGGTTGCTCCTTCGCTGCCCTCTCCCACGTCCAGCCATGGACCGCGGTGACCTGGGACAAACCGGAGGCAGGGGACTGATGCGGACCACAACTCGTTTCACGCTCTAGGTTAGTTTCCAGCGAGATCATCACCACGTGAGCTCCCACGGAGGGGGTCTTGGTGGGGAGAAGACTCTTGGCAGCAGCACCAGCTTCTGCTAACAGCCCCGCCTGGAGCTGCACCAGGCAGGGAAGGTTACGGCTTCGCCGCAAGCAGAAATAAGGAGGCAGGAATGAGCCAGGTTTTGGTACGGTTTTAACCAACTCCTGCCTCGTAGGGCAGCTCAGGGTGATGGGAATACAGCCCGCACATCCCAAATGGCGACCAGCGGAGGCTGAAATCCTGCGGGAGGGGACAGGGTGAGCCAGGGGCCAGAGTTTAAACCAAAAGACAGATGAGGAATACATTTCATCGTCGCAGAGCTTTCCTTGCTCCCTCGGAGAGGCTGCAGCACAGAACTGGTGTGTGACAGTCCCTGGTCCCCAGGTCTTTGCTGCCCGACCTGCGGCTCTTCCAGGGAGCGCCGGAGACGATGCACTGTGTCGGCCCCAGCTCCGCCACCAGGATACAGGATGCTCGGCTGGCTGGGAGCGGTCCGCAAAGCCAGGGCCACATCTTGCTGTCCTGCCACGCTTCATTGCCTCTACACGGGGAAAAATAAACCCCAAGGAGGTTGGAATGTAGAGTACTAGATGCAGAACAAATTAACTTCTTCCCTAAGATAAATGCTCTCATTCTTACACCTGCTTCCCCTCAGCCTATTAAAAAAATACCGCGCCCTCCCGAACTCCTCCTCTCTGCTTTCCTCCATTTTCCAGCTGCTCGTCCTCGGCCACCTTACGCGGGATTCCTCCAGGCGCCATCCCAAGGCGACCGGGATTCAGCGGCTCCAGCTACCAGCGCCGGGACCTGCTGCAGCGGGGTCAGCCCAGCCGGCGCGTTTCGGCAGGCCGGTGCTCGCTTGGCGTCCCCGCAACGGTTCAAAGATCCCTCGCGCGATTTCAAGAGCTATCTCCGAAAACAACCCTTAGAGCACCCGCACAAGTGAAATAGAACCCCAGGAATTTACCTACATTGAGTGTTACACGGGTAAATGCTCCACACGGCTCATCTCTGGTGACCTCCAGCTCTCCCTTCCCATCTTAATTCTAAAGAAAACTCTTTTATTATAACCCGAATGTCTGTCCATCACCCGTCCATGGCTGTACTGGGAACGCCGCGTGCCGCATCCTACGCTGCATCTTCCCTGCTGTTACCCAGGCCAGCACCCGAGCATCCTACCGGGGCTGAGCATCCCTAAAGCAGACATACACCCCGCTTAAATAACCACCGAGCAACACGTGCAACAGAGTGCTCTGGCTTTAAAAGAGTCCATTTTTTATATTATTTTTAGGGGGGGTTATGCTACAGGACAAGTCTATGCGTTCCCGGTCCCGAGATGGTGAAAGCCGCACAGTGCGATGTGAGCACCAAATGAGCCCATCCAAACCGCGGAAAGGCAAGTGCTGTCCCTCAACCCGAACAGGGGGCAGACTGTACACTCCAAACCCCAATTTTATTTTTTTTTTTTTTTTTT
>RSEF01000011.1:738922-752103 GCA_003993805.1 Himantopus leucocephalus | reverse complement strand
GACATCCCCTCTCAGCCTTCTCTTCTCCAGGCTGAACAGCCCCGGCGCTCTCAGCCTTTCCTCCAGCCCCCGATCAACTTCCAACCCGGCATTCTCTGAAGGGGTCCCCCATGGAGCCCCAGCTCCCGACCACCACCGTGCAGCCGTCAGCAAGGACCGGTTTGATGCCGGTAGCATCACCCAGCACCAGTGTGACCATCAACCACGGAAAACATACTATTCCTGCAGGCAGGGCACGTAATTAAAGAAGAGTTTAAGAAATAACGAGGCGAGCGTGCCAAAGGCAGGAGAGAAAAGCTGTTGAGCAGAACAAGATGGGGCAGCAGAATCGTGGAATGGTTCAAGTTGGGAAAGACCTTGAAGACCATCCCGTTCCAACGGGATGGGCCACCTCCCCCCAGCCCAGGTTGCTCCAAGCCCCGTCCAACCTGGCCTTGAACACCTCCAGGGATGGGGCAGCCACAGCATCTCCGGATAACCCAAAGCCGGGAAGGAAAAGAGGCCACACGGTTTCACGGGGACCACGGACCAGCTCATGGCCGGCGTGACCGCGGGGCGGTCCCACCGTGATACATCCCGCTGGCACCGAGCAGGTGACACCGCCCTAGGCGAGGACACCCACACACCTTCACACCAGGCAGGAGCGGGGCTGCTCCTCCTCCTCCTCCTCCTCCTCCTCCTCTTCCTCCTCCCCCCCGCAGCATCCCTCCCCGCAACCCCCGCGATGCTCATCCCCCACCCCAGCGGGGAGCGGTACCAGCAGGGAACCGGGGGTGCCGGCAGGGAACCGGGGGTACCGGGACCGATGCTCCCCCCCGTCCCTCCCGCCGGTCCCGCCTCACCTGCGCCACGAACCGATCGGAGGCGGCCCCGTATTTATCCAGCACGGCGGCGGGCACCGGCTCGGCGTACTCGAACTGAGGGTCGTAGGCGAAGCTGGCGCGGAAGAACCGCTCCCGTTCCGCCTCCACGTTGCGGGGCCGCAGGGCCACCAGCAGGCAGGGGCTCCGCCGCTCCTCCCCGCCGCCGCCGCCGCCGCCGCCGCCGCTCCCCCCCCGCCCCCGCGCGATGTGGGGCAGGGAGGCGGCGGCGCGCATCCCCCCGCCGCTTTCTCTCCGCCGCATCCCGGTGCCGGTTTCCGACAGACGCCGGGTTCCCCGCCGGCAGCGGGGCGCGGGGCCCGGTGGCGGCGGCGGCGGCGGCGGCGGCGGGGGGGGTGTGGAGGGGGACGGGCAGGAGCAGTGCGACGGGCCATGGCGGTGCGGCAGGCGCGGGGCGGCGCTGGCCCCCAGCCCCCCGGTGGCCGCCGCCGCCGCCCCCGGGTCCAGCACCATGGCCTCCAGCGCGGCGGCGGCACGTGGGCTACGCCGGGCCGACCCCCCGCGCTGCCGCCCCGAGCACGCGCCGCGCCCCCGCCAATCGGCGCCGAGCCCGGCGCGCGCAGAGCCAATGGGAGAGGGGGGGGGTTTGGGGAGAGGCCCGCCCCCGCCGCGCCCCGCGCGGAGCCGGCGCTGCCCGCGGTGCGGAGCGGAGCGGAGCGGTGCGACCCCGAACGGGAGCCGTGCCGCCATCCCCGCCTGTGCCACCTACCCCGGCTGTGTCGCCAACCCCAGCAGTGCCACCAGCCCCGGTTGTGTCCCCAGCCCCATTTGTGTCACCAGTCCCAGTTGTGTCACCACCCCAGTTGCGTCCCCAACCCCATTTGCATCCCCAGCCCCACTTGTGTCACCAGTCCCAGTTGTATCACCACCCCAGTTGCGTCCCCAACCCTATTTGCATCCCCAGCCCCACTTGTGTCACCGGTCCCAGTTGTGTCACCAGTCCCAGTTGCGTCACCGGTCCCAGTTGCATCCCCAAGCCCATTGGCATCCACAGCCCCAGCTCTGTCACCAGTCCCAGTTGTGTCACCAGTCCCAGTTGTGTCACCATCCCAGTTGCATCCCCAACCCCATTTACATCCCCAGCCACAGCTCTGTCACCAGTCCCAGTTGTGTCACCACTCCCAGTTGCATTCGCCAACCCCATTTGCATTGCCACCCCGGTTGCATTGCCAGCCCCGGCTGTGTCGCCAGCCCCAGTTGCATCGTCAACCCCAGCGGTGTCACTGACCCTGGTGGTGTCGCCAGTCCCAGTTGTGTCACCAACCCCATTTACATCCAGCCCCGGTTGCATTGCTGCCCCGGTTGCGTCACCAGCCCTGGCTGTGTCACCAGTGCCAATTGCATCGACACCCCAGTTGCATTGCCAGCCCCGTTTGCATCACCAGCCCCGGTTGCATTGCTGCCCTGGTTGCGTCGCCAGCCCCAGTTGCATCGCCACCCCTGGCTCTGTCACCGACCCTGGTTGTGTCGGCAGTCCCAGTTGCGTCACCAGTGCCATTTGCATCGCCAAGCCTGCTTACATCGCCATCCCAGTTGCTTTGCCAGCCCCAGTTGCATTGCCAAGGTGGCTGCATCGCCAAGATGGCTGCATTGCCAGCCCCAGTGGTATCACCAACCCCGGTTGTGTCACCAACCCCGGCTGTGTCACCAGCCCCAGTTGCATTGCCACCCCAGTCATGTTGCCCGCCCCAGTCGCATTGCCAGCCCCAGTTGCGTCGCCAGACCCGGTTACATCTCCAGCCCTAATCGTGCCACCAGCCCCAGCCACATTGTCACCCTGGTCGCGTTGCCAGCCCTACTCATGTCACCAAGCCCAGTTGCATCGCCAACCTTGGTTGCATCGCCGGGCACGTGCCTTTTCCCAAAGCCGCGGCTCCCGGGTGCCGCCTCCGTTTTGGGTTGGGGTTGGCTTTACCAACCCGCTGTGCAGGGACCAGGCAGGCTCGGCGCTCGGAAGCAAAGTGGGTTTATTATTTCGTAAATCTGCTGATTTCGAGTCGGTCTTGCCCGAGGAGCCTAGCTCGCTGCCTGCACGCTGGCGGCTGGCGGAGGTGCTCTTGCAAGCCATACCTGCCGTGCCACCCCCCCCCCGTGCCACCCCCGTGCCACCCCTGGTAAGTCAGAGCCCGCGCTCGTTACTCTGTCCCAAGCGAGCAGAGGCTGCGGCGCCGCGGACTCCACAGCCTCTTGAAGTGCCTAAACGCGGCTTGTTAGCGACGAGGGCTTGTGCGTACGCCGTAATTCGCAAGTGTGATGTTAATGAGCTGGCAGTGCGGTTAATTATCCACCCGCTAGTGGGAAGTGACAAGCCTCTGAAGTATAATTAATCGCCGTTCCCGAAAGAAAAACCGATCCGTGTGGAAGTGGGTGCCAGCCCATCCACCTCAGCTGGTCTTGCTCCGTTTCCTTCCAAAACTCAGCTCCGAGTCCTTTGCTCCCCTGCACGGCAGCTGGTGGTGGCTACCAGCATGGAGGGAAGCTGGCCCTCATTCCTTTCAGTTCTTTTTCGGCTCCTTAAGGACCTTCCATCCAGGTAGGATCTTCCCCCTCTTCCCTGCCTCTGGGCTGGATCTCACCTGCCCCCGCTCCCCCTGCTCCTGTGGGCTCCCCAGCAGGATTTCATTGATGGAACTGAGCGTCAGGTTGCTGAAGACCATGTTGAGGTGGTCGACGCCCGGCAGCTCCTGGACGTGCACCTTCTGTTTTTGCTGGTCGCGCCACCGCTTGCACAACTCCAGACTGCGTGTGTTGACGGAGTCGTCCCCGTCGCCATAAATCATGTCCACGGGGTCCTCGTAAGGGAAATGCTCGTCATATATGTAAGTCTCCACGGTGGGGTAACCTGTGCCATAGAGGCAATACATGTCCACTCCAGGAGGAGGTAAGCCCTTCAGCAAGTCCTTCATGTCCTCCCACATGTACCAGCCGTCCTCCAAGTTGACGTCGGTGAAGAAGCGTTTGTAGTCCCGGTAGGTGTAATTGTAGGAGGGCGTGGAGATGAAAACGTGGGTCTCGGGCCAGGCCAACCTCGTCGGGAACATCCAGGGGCTGGTGGTGGTCATGCGCTGCTCTTCACGCAGCTTGATGTTGGACATGAGCGGGATGCCATGATTGTCACCTGCAGGACACACAGGGGCTCATCAGAAACAGCACCAAAACGTACCCTCGCACACGGTGCCCCTTGGGCGGCTGCGCTGGGATCAGCCCCTCCCTCAGTGACTCCCAGCCGTCTCTGGAGTATGGTTCCACCTCAGATCTTCCCCTGCTTACCCCTGCCCTACCCGTGACCGTATATACGTCCTCTCCTCACCCTTCCGGCTGCGGATATCCGGAGCAACCTTCCAAACTCTTCTCTCCGGCATAGCATCTCTAGCTGCTAGGAGGGGCTGAGCGTAGAAGAACCTGGACGTGTGATGGCCCTGACCAACCCAGCCTTGGACCTTCCCTGCAACCCCGGCACCTCCACGCCTACCTGCAGCGACAGGAGTGGGCTGAACCCGATGAGGGTGCTGATAACGGGTGGCCAACGCACATGCGCCCTACAAGCCTCGGCATTTTTGGTGTGTCTGGAGGCTTAAGACGGTGCAACGACCTCAGGTTACCTCAAAAATGTCTCTGGCCCTTGTGGCAACAGAGAAAAACATGAGGACATGACTTCAGGGTGATGCAAGGGGCCAGATGTCAAAATCTTCAAGCACGTGATTTTGATTCTATGTGTTTTTGGAGGCTCAGCTTGTGACTTGTGGATATTCTGGGCTGCCAGCATTAGGCAAGTGATTGTGGCTTTCTGGGCTGCAAAGGGACTGAAGAGGAACTGGGTGAAGGGAGATTAAAGCCTGAAGACGGCAAAGCTTATGGGGGATGGGCTGGGAGACGTGGGGAGATCCGAGCAAGCGGTGCAGGAGGGAGTGAGTGTCCCTTGGGTGGCCCCCACGTCCCCTGCTGCAGAAGGGCTGCATGGTTTGGAGTGAAGGTCCAGCAACCTGCATGGATGGAGGTGGCGCAGGTGTCTGGGGAGGCAGCGAGAAGGGGGTGAGCATTCCCCAAACTCCTTCCCTGCCCCCAAGATTTTTGACTGAGCCCTTTTCTTGCTCAGGATGGGCGTTTCGGCTTTCCAGGAGCTCCCCTAGCCCAGGAGCTGACCTTTGGGCACGGTGCAGGCTGACTGGCAAGAGCTGGTGCTGAGGAAGGGGGATGGCCAGGCTGCAGGTGGACCCTTCTGATGGCGGTTTTCCAGACACACAAACCCACCAGCCCCAGTCGTGGAAACCAGAGGAAGCTCCAGGGCATGCCCTGGGCCACCCTCTTGCCACGGGGCTGTGGCAGGAACCTCCGTGGTGCTCTCTGCACCGCTGGCTGTAGCGGCATCAGCACCACAGCATGAGTGCTGCCTCCACGGACCCCTCGGCCGTCTGTCCCCCACCTCTTCCACCGCCGTGTCCTTTCCCTGCCCACCACCACCCTTCCATTGCTGCAGGAGGGAAAGAAAGCGAAGAGGTGGCTGCACACAAGGAGTCACCCACCGGATGCTAGGATACGCAGGGGCTTGACGGACCCTCCCCAGGGGGCACCCAAGGAGATGAAACCCTCAATGTACTGATCCTTCCAGGCTTGCGTCTGCTGTAGCAAGAAGTAGAGGACGTTGAGGTTGCCCATGCTGTGAGCGATGAGGAAGACGCGGCGCTGGTACTCATCGTGCATCTCCTCGATCAGTGCCTTCAGGTTCTGGAAATATTTGGGCTGCTCCTCTGTGGACAAGAGGGACATCAGCTCTTGGCCACCTCGCTCACGGTCACAGGGCTTCAGGGCTGACCCTAGGAACCCCGGGCACAGAGCAGTGTGGGCGCAGGGGCCACAAGTGCTGCCACGCAATCACATGAGAGCACCACGAATGGCCGAGCACCCACCATCGTGGGCAGCCCTCCCTGTCCAGGGGTTCCTCCACACCAGCCGGCTCACCCAGCCCGTGAGAGTCATCCTGCTTCCCTCCCTCCGTGGGTGGCCTGGCCACAAACCCCAAACTTACGGGGCCCAACCCTCCAGTCGTAGGGTGCTGCTCGGACAGTCTGGTCCCTCACGTAGCCGTTGTTCACTAAGTTCTGCACAAGGGTGTGCATGTAACCTACGGGCAGAGAGAATAAGTGGGAATTAGGTCTGTGGTCTTCTCCTGTCAGCCTTTAGCCACCCTGGTCCTGGTCATGGCCAAAATGTTCTCTAGTAAGTCTTGTAGCCTGGTGGCTCCAGCCAGAGGTAGCATCTTCATGTATCCCTTACGTGCTGGGGTCAAGGATGGGGTGGTCTCTGCTGGCATTTGAAGGGACCGTGTCCTGAAGCCAATGTCCCTCACTCCCAGGTGACCTGGGCTCTCTGAAGAACGGGTCCCCCCCTGGAGAAACGGAGACCCCTCTCCACTTGCAGAGACCCCATGGGATCCCCGGCCACCCTGCACCTCTCCTCCTCTCACCTGCCAGCTTGCTCTGATCCAGGTATTCCACGGAATAGGTCTTGCCAAAGCCAGGCACGCGGATGTGCACCCCCGGGGCATTGGACATTTTCCGAGAGGTTCGGTTGTACACCACCCTGCGGGGACAGGACAAAAAGTAGCAGGAGAACCATATCCCCAGGGGATGGGGTGGAGATGACTTGGGTGGCAGCTTGGACCTGGGCGGCTCTTTCCAAGCCTTGTGTGGAATAGGGAGGTGGACTGGCACCAAGCCAGCGTCCATGCCAATCGCCCGGCATCTCGGGGCAGGAGGTCCTGAAGGAGAGGGCTTGCAGCATCCCCCTACACCCCGCGGACCCCGGGCAGAGGTGGCAGCATCTCCAGTGGGTTCTGGGGACGGTCTGACTGGGCACAAGCACGTGGCGGGGACATGGCAAGGGGACGGGCGGTCGGAGCAGGAGCCGGCCAGCTGTGTTCCCAAACAGTCCCGTGGTTTTCCATGTGTGCTAGGTTGTGGCCGGGGGGGAGGAGAGCAGAGGGTGATCCCTGGTAGGTCATTTCCCTGGGGAGCTTCCCGGGTGGGGGCGAGCGGTACCTGGTGTTATCGATCCAGCAGTCAACTCCCACTGGCAGGAAGGTGTTGAGGTTGAGCCAGATGGTGAAATAATCCTCCGTTTTGCGGTAGCACATCCAGTTCACCACATCCGGCTTGTCCAGCTTTGCTTCCAGCTGGTTCCCGAGACACCCGGGCACTGGCGGCACCGCAGAGGGAGAGCAGAACCAGTTACAGACCCCATCCCACTGTCCCAGTGCTTCCCCCAGCCCCCCAAGCAGGGCTTCCCTGGGTCTGCCTGGCCGGGGACACATGGGGACCCGCTGGAGCAGCATCCCTGGAGAACAGCCTGCTCCACCCAGGAGCGAGGGCACTCGGAGCTGAGATGGAAACGGCGCTAAAAATGCATCCTCAGGGACCCCTCAAGCTGCATTTCCCACGGGGTGACCCCCCAGAGCTGCCACCTTTGGCCCAAACCTGCCAACCCCCACCAGCATGAAGCATCCCGGATTATTCCCCATGCCTGGCCGGCTTTCCATCCGCCTCTCCTCGCTGCAGCCTGGGGGAAGGAGCTGGTGCTGCTCGGGGATGTCCAACCCTACTGCACCCACCCCCGGCACCTTGTCCTGGGGTAGCAGGACAGCTCGGGGACACACAGAGGGAGGTGAAAGTCATGCCGGTGCTGGCTCCCGAGGCCCACGCGCTGTTTTCCTGAACTTTAAACCCTCCGCGCAGGCTGAACAAGGTCTCTGAACTGGTTCGGCACCAAGCGGAACCGTACCCTGCGGGAATTCAGTGCAAATAGCCCGTACGGTAAACACAGCGCGGTTTTAAGCAAGTTCACAGTCTGACATGTGTGCCCTGGGCTCCCTCGATGGAGGGCGGCCGTCACCAGGGTGTTTGGTCTGCCTCTAGGAGCTTCAGTGTGGTTCCCGGCAGGGATGGGACACCCATCCCAGTGCCACCCCTGTATATCTGCCTGTGGCAGGGGCAGACACCACGGAGAGTGTTCCCAAGCCGGTGTGCCGGAGCCAAGAACCGGCTCCTGCTGCCAGCGCTGACCCCGAGGGCGAAGACAAGAGGTGAAAGGACTGCAGGGGACAGTGGCTGGTGGGATGGGATGACTGGGTGATGAATCCCATGCCCTCAGCGGGTCCGAAGACTGGCCGGAGACACACGGCTGGGGATGGCGTGGACCTTCAATGCTGCTGCAGGCACTGGCTGCTACGTGGCTTGTTCCGTGTCCCACGGACACCACGCACTGCTTTGTGGCCTAAAGTCCCTATAGATGCCTGCCCTGTGCTGCTTTGGGACCCGGAGACGGGCTGTGCGGTGGCTGTGGGACCCCACAAGCACTGCGGGGTGGGAGCCACACTGCCCGGCGCGGGGGCTGAAGGACGCAAGCAAGGAGCATCTTTGACCTGAAGGGGATGTGCCCCATTTCTCCTGGTCCCCACCAGCCTCGGGTGTCCCTGCACCCCAGGGTCCGTGGGCGTAGGCGTTTTGGGGGAGCCACAGCACTGTCCCCGTCACAGGGTGTGAGGGTAGCCTGGCCTGGAGATGCTCTACCCCCATCCCACCCGCCATGGCCCTAGTTCCCGCAGCACAGCCAGGGGCACGGCTGCAGCCTCCCAAAACCTCGTCCCACGTGAGGGGTGAAGGAGATGTAGCAGTTGCCTCCCTCAACCTGCTTCACAGCTCCCTCACCTCCGTGGCATCTCCCCAGGGATACAGGGAGGGTCTAATCCCGCCTCTAAAGCACCAAGTTGGGGGTCAGGCCATCCGGTGGACCCTGCCGTAGGAGCGCCCAAGGCAGGGAGCGGGCAGAGACGACCTCCCCGGGCGGCGAGAAGAGCGGGACCGCGAGCTGCTCCGATGGCTCCCGAGGGTGCACAGCCAGCAGCCAGCCCCCGGCGCGCAGCCCTGAGCTCTGCCTCCCCTTCCAGAGGACATTAGGTAATTATTAAGGGAGTTCCTGTGGGGGCAGAGGGGTTATCGGCGGTCCCAAGGGCACTGGGGGTTTCCGGGACACCCAGCCCAGGGGGATGGGTTACGTGCGGATGCCGAGCGGCACATGGGGCAGCCGGACCCGGCTGGGCGCAGGACAGGGGCTGAGGCTGCTACTGGGGGCACGGGGAGGTGCTCCGACCATCACAGGTCGTCCTGAGAAGAAGCAACCGGTGACGGCCACCCAAGTCACCAGCGCGGCCAAGCAGGATCTGCCCCAGGGCACCGAGGATCAGGACACCATCCCCTGCTCTCTGATCCTTCTGGGAAGAGAGTTTGTGGGGTCAGCCCTCGGCGCTGCAGCGGGGATGTTCTGCTTTTTCTCTTCTCTTTTTAAAGGGGAAACTCGGCGTGATTCAAGAAAAAGGAGGAAAAACCCCAGCTGTGCTCAGCAGAGGTTTCATGGCAAAACCTGAGCTGGAGTCGGCAGGGACGGCAGAGCCGTGCAGGGTGGCGGTACCGGCTGGCGGCTGCTGCTCCCACCTCCCCGAGGCGATGCCCCAACCTCTCCTTTCAACCTCCCGGAGCACCTCCGCCTGCCGCCTCGCTCTCCTCCACGCCATCCCCCAGGCAGGGTGGGCGTTGGGTGGGATGCAAGACGGACGCCCTTCTGCAGCCGCAGACCATGACTTAACCATCGCCAGGGAGCGGCAGAAGACATGGGACGGGGGTGGCCTTTGGGGGACCAAGGGGTGGCAGATGCTGTCCCGCTGCAGGGGCAGCAGAAGCCGTGGGAAGCGGCAGATGAGGACGTCCTGCAGCCCCCCTCCCTCTGCCAGACCGCCCCCCCCCAGCCCAGAACCGAGCAAGCCCTAAAACACCCTCTGGGCCAGCTGTGGGATTTTGGAGCCCCATTTGCTTTCTGGGGTGCCCAGTTTGCCCCCCCCCACCCCATCTCCGGGCGGCTTTGGCCGGGCATGGCCAGCCCTGCATCCCCAACCCGGCGGATGGGAGGGGACCTGGGAACTGTGCGTCACCCCCCCCCTTGGTGGCACCAGCTCCAGACTGCAAAGGGCCACCGCAGCCCAAAGCCACCGAGCCGCCGGCGGCGTGGCACCCCAACCTCACCACCGGCTCCGGTGGGGGTCGCGTAGCAGCCGGGTTCCTTGCCCGTACCCCGCGTGGTGCCCGTGACCTTACCGAGTACCACGGGCGGCGTGCTGTTGGTCGGGGGAGCTTCTGGGGTGGTGGTGGGTGGAAAGAGGACGTTGAAGAGCCAGAACTGGGACGTGGGCTGCAGGAGCAGCGACAGCGTCAGCAACGCCACCCCGCCGCCGCTGCTCCCCATGGCAAGCTCGGCCGGGATCCTCCGGACGTCTCCAAGCAAAACAGCCTTTTATATTTTTGACGCGGGTCCAGCCAAGAGGCACCCGGGCCGCAGGGGAGGGGAGAGCTGCAAGGGGCTGGCCGTGATGGGGAGGAGGGACGGGGAGGGCCGAAGGACTGGCCTTGCGGCCATGCCATGTCCTGCCAAGGCAGCCCAGCGGTGCCCAGGGGCGCCCCGAGAGCCCTGCCCGGGGGTGCCAGCGGAGCGGGCACGGCGTTCCGGCAGCATCCCCCCGGTGCGTCGGCGTCCCTCCGCCGTGTGCCGGGGTTGTGGCTGCCGCACACTTCCCCCTGTGCCCCGCTTCCCGGGGTCACCCCACGGGGCCGCCCGGGGGGGGTGCTGGCACCCCTCCCGCTCCCTGCCTGGCTGGACGCAGCACCTCTCCCCTCCTCCCGCCCTTGGCATGGGGGGGCTGCTGCCGCCGACGCTGCCAGGCGGACCCCAAACCTCTGGGAGAAGGCATCGGGGTTGGGACGGGCGAGGACACATGCGGGCAGCCCCTTGTGCCACATGGCAGAAGCACCCCCAGGGACCCTGGGGCACAGTCCAGCCCCAGGGGGAGGAAGAAGAGGGTGACATCTCAGCTTCGGGCAGGCTTTTTCAGCCGTTTTTGCGATGCGCAGCCGCGGTGCCTGCTCTGGAGGGGTGTCCGTGCTGCGTTTCGGAAGGAGGGGGTTACAAATCCGTGTGAGGACGCAGGAATGGGCTCCAGGTGCCCACGCGACCCTCCCCTACGCCCTCGGGAGACTCCATCCCCCTGACACAGCCGGTCTCCCAGCGTGCCCAAGCCTTGCTCTGCCCAAGGAAAGCCTCGCTAGCCCGGCAGGCGGGGGCTGACCAAACTGACGGTGCAGACGAGGAGGTCGGATGCGGGGTGCGGGGGGTCCCCATCCCGTCTCAGGGGTCTGTGTCACCCTTGGGCCGAGCTCGGTGGCACCAGCTGAGCGTGCGGGGTCCAGGGGAGGATCTGGGGATGCCCCTCCGTCACGCTCCCCTCGGAGGAGAGAAATCTGGGGACACCCCGGGAGCGAGAAAGGAGCGACGAGAAATCTCTGCTCGCCCCGAGTCCTGCCCCGTCCTCTGCCTTCGCCAGGCTCTCTGCCCTGCAGCCCCTCGCTTGGGGGGTGTCTACTTACCCCAGGGGCTTATTATGGCTTAATTTAACATTTCTCATTAAAATCGCTGCTCTTGGCTTGCAGTCTGGTGTGCTGAGCCCAGCGGTGCTGCTCGCACGGGGTCGGGGCCGTGGGTAGAGGAGATGTTCTCCCCGCTCCGGTCTGCCTCGAGGGCTGCGTGCCCGGGGAGGGGCTGCGGGATGGAGGGAAATTAGTTTTTTTTTTTTTTTTTAATTTTTATAATGTGCTAGCAGAATGTCAGCAGGACTGTGTGTCCGGCCGGACCTTCCCCCCCTGCACCCGACGCTGCAGCCGAGGGGAAGGGCTGGTGGAGCGGCCAGAGGCAAGCGTTTGAGAGGTGAGTGGTGCTAAGCCATGGTGGTGGAGCAGGACCCAACTGCTCATGGGCTTGCTCCAGCCTTCCCAGTGTGCTCCAGCCTTCCCAGTGCGGCAATGGGCCAGTGCACGGCAGCGCGGAGCAGAGGGATGCTGCGGGGGGGAGTTCAGGCTCGCCTTTTAATCCTCTGGGAGCAAATCCTTCCTACCCAGCATCTTCTCTGGAGCTGCTGCCTCCCATCTCCTCTTGCTCTGAGAGGAAGGGAGGAAGGCAGGCAGCCTTTCCGGGGAGGCTTTCCTTCCAGCTTGGCCAGGACGGGAATAAAGAGGTCCAGCAGAGTGGGTTGGCTTCAGAAAAGTCATATTGTTGAAGGGAAGATGTCGTCTTCCTCCCAGGGAAGAGCAAGTTGGGTTGGGTCTACGTGGGGCTGGTGGGTGGGCTGGTGGGGTGGGTTCCCCGTGGAGCAGAAAGGGGAGGAAAGGCACAGGAGAAGGAAGCGTGGCNGGGGGTCTCTGAGGGGTCTGGGGTCTCTGTGTGTCTCTCCGAGGGGTCTGGGGGACATGGTGGGGCTGCCCTGAGGGGTCCTGCTGCCCCTCGGGGGTCTCCGGTGTCCCCGTGGCTGCCACGGGGCCGTGTCCCGGTGCTGTGCTCCACGGCCGGGCGCCAGCGGGCTCACGCCACCATGTAACCGTGGGTTAAAAGCAGCAGGGGGTCTGATTAATCAGTATAATTAAGCTCATGGCCTTATTAAGTCAACATCCCCCACCCCGCTAGCAGTTCCTGCCAAGCTCTGATCTCCCTTCTCAGGCCCGCGACCACCCCTCCGTTCCCCCCGGGCTAATTAATCCTGTCCCCAGCGCCGCCAGAAGGCAGATGTCCTCACTGGTCCCTCTTAACGAAGCCCATTAGCGCAGAGGAGGTGTCTGAGGAGGCTCTTTGCGGGACAGGGCTGTCCCCACGGCCCTTCGTTCCGGGGTGGCTTTAACCTCCTCCAACCCCTTCCCGGCCAGGCCGGGCTGGTGGGGTGGGTTCCCCTGGAGCAGAAAGGGGAGGAAAGGCACAGGAGAAGGAAGCGTGGCCTTGGGGAGCCTCCCCGTGAGCTCGTGGCCCCCTCCGAGGGCACGGGGTTATGGTTTGAGGAACCCACGACAATTTATTGCTGTTTAGAGAATTATTCTCTCACCCCATGACCCCCTCCCCACCCGGGAAGGGGAATCGGGGTAAAAAAAGGAAACCTGAGAGTGGAAATACAAACAGATTTAGTAGAATAAGACTAAATAATTAACATTAATAACNCTGACCCCCCCCCACCCGGGAAGGGGGATCGGGGTAAAACAAGGAAACCTGAGAGTGGAAATATAAACAGATTTAGTAGAATAAGACTAAATAATTAACATTAATAACACTAAAGAACCAAAATTGATCCCAATACCGATATAAAATACACAAGGATCATCCTCAGCCCATTCTACCCATAGAAGCCGTGCGCTCCCAGCAGGGACAGCCAATGTGGGACCC
>RSEF01000011.1:686687-720631 GCA_003993805.1 Himantopus leucocephalus | reverse complement strand
TGGGAGGTGTCCCTGCCCATGGCAGGGGGGGTTGGAACTCAATAATCTTCAAGATCCCTTCCAACCTAAACGATTCTGCGATTCTATGATTAATTTCATAGAAACATAGAGAAAAGAAGGAAAAGACCTTTAAGGACTTTGGGTCCAACTGTAAACCTAACACTGCCAAGTCTACCACTAAACCAAGTCCCTAGGTGCCACATTTACATGTTTTTTAAATACCTCCAGGGACGGTGACTAAACCACTTCCCTGTGCAGCCTGTTCCAGTGCTTGATAACACTTTCTGTGAAGAAATTTTTCCTAATATCCAATCTAAAATCAATCAATTTAAATTAATACCTCTTTTCCTAATCATCACTTTGAAATAATGTTTCAAACTTGACACTGAATCAGAATACTATATAAAACCAAGCTTTGCAACTACTTTCATGAGAGTCCTTCAGACATTATATGGCTTTACCAAGGGTAATATTCTAAAACTGAATCATTTTTTTTTCTTTTATAACAACAGGAAATGTATTAATGATGAAGTTCTCCTGCTGAAAACCTTGAATGCTGTGGTATCCTAGATCCTGCCCTTGTTCCTTTGCCCATAGTGGAGCGTGTGAAGCACAGCAGCAAATAGCATTGAGAGGAATCTGTTATCACAATAAAGCCTGGCTTCACTTGTCTCCATTTTTTCTGGTGCAGGCAAGTTTCTGTCAGGGTAATGATGGGTTCTGACATGGAAACATGCAAAAGCAGAGAATAATCTTACTCCAAGAACACAAAGATAGAGCAGGGTTATCAGAACAATGGGTCAGATGCTTCACCAGATCAGACAAGTCTGATGCAACTCTGTTAAAGCAAAGCCAGGAAACCCATGACTGTGTTGTGGGTTAATAATAAACTATACCTGTTCTCAGAGCCCTCTGGCTGAAGCCAGGTATCAAAATATAAATAGCTCATACATTGTATGAAACCTACCTGTTTTTTATACAGTATGTTCTGGCTGTATCCAAGGGATGCTGTTCAGTGTGCACTTTTTGAGTGTGGGGGTGCACGGGCATTGCACTCAAGACAGAGGGGAACCCCTTCCTTCACTTCTCTTCTTCTCCTCCATCCCTCCAACGTTTTTTAAACTTTGAAAGTAGTGAAGTTGAGGAGAGGAGGGACCTTCTGGTTTCCCTATAATGGTATCAAAACCACTGATGTTTGTCTATGCATTTTTCTGGAGGAGAAAAGAAAGTTTGGGAAAGTCATGTCTTTGCAATGTAGAGGTTGTCTCATTGTGCAAAGCCACCCTAAATCTGGGAATCTAAAGCATGCCTGGCTCATTAGGTGTCTTGCTGATCAACATTTTTTATTGCTAATGATAAACAATCAGTCTGGATCAGGCTGCATGCTCTTAAAAATTACAGTTCTTCATCTCTCTTCTCCCAGCCAAATGTAACAACCAGCTAATAATCATCAACAGTATATAATAAATTTCAGACTTGTAGCCAGTGAGCAAGGCTGAAGTGCTGTTTATGAAGTGCTCCATAGATCTCAACATATAGTTTAGCTCTGTTTAATCTGTTGCTTTTAGCTGTGGCCTGTCCTGGGACTTTGATATTACAGCCTGATGTAATCATTGCCTCTATGAGGATTTCTTGAACAAACATTTCAACAGCGTAATTCTCTGCCTGCTGGCATCTGCAGATATCGCTTAGCTGTTGTAGGTGTCCATTTGTATCTGGATACCACCTGCCTCTGCTGTCAGTGACAGCTATTTCCCATCAAAGATGGACACAGGCTTGTTTTCACAAAATGTTAGTAATTTCTGGGACTTCATATTCTGAATATATTGTTTCACCTTCTTCATCTATACACACCAGTAAGTCTCTAGCTACCCTGATATTAATTCCTAATGCAGTCTTTAAAAAGTCAGTGGTGACAAGCTATGTTTCACTAGTGCTGTTCTATTTTTTAATGTAACTAAATAGGCACCAGAGCCTGACTGCATCATTTTGGCAGGACATATTTTCCCACTTTTTTCCATTAAGACATTTTGCATGGGAATAATGGGAAGCAGTATTTCCCCTGTATTTTGTTGACATGTGAGTGTCTCAGGTATTTTCGTAACAGATGCTTCATCTAAAAATTTAAAATATAAAAATAACTTGATATGCAAAATCTCCTCTGTACTTGCATTTTAGTAAGACTATCTCAGGGAAGTTAACAGACAATTAATTTTTTTCTGCCAGCAAGAGCCTCTGCCTCTTCCAAGGGCTATTTTTTTACAGTGCTGGCAATGTCATCTACTGTGCTTGCCTTGGCTTATTTTTGGCCATATGCATTTCTCAGGGTCTCTATTCATTTGAAGTTAAAAAAAAATGACTTATTTTATTTTTTTTTTCGGATCCCATGTGATTTTCATGCACACTAAAAAAGATCTCTTTCATGTCAAGCTGAGGAATTGCCATTCTTGTATCTTTAAACAAAATCTCATCTTGATTGAGAGCTCCTTCTCTTAACTGATAGTAGGGTGTAAGCATATGCTGTTTGTCACATATGCGATCCCAGTTGCTTTTAAAAAGGCTCATCTTTAGCAGTGTCTCTAGTATCCCTTGAGGATGCACAGGCTTTTTGCTTATGTGCTTGTCTTCTTGTCTTGTATGAAAATTCAGGATCTTGCTCTGCTCTGGATATTTGATGGTTTATCAAATGCAATAAAAATTGTTTGAATTCAAGTATTAATTGAGCTTGTAATTCTGATGTTTGTAACCACTTTACTCTTGGGTATGGCAATGTTGACTTGGTTTTGCTTATCAAGGAAAATAAATGTTCATTTTAGCTAATCCTGGCTTGCTGTTTGAAGAAGAAAAAAGAAAGCAAACAAACCAAACTCTCCACTTCTGTAGCTACAGGCCAACTCCCTCCAATTTCCTCTATTCAAAAGTACAGTTTGTCAGGATTTGACTAGTACCATAACATATAAGGGTCAAATTTTGACCATTTTAAAGATAATTATGCTAATACCTTCCTTGCATGTATATCACATGTATCATACTCTCATGTCTTAACACCCTGGGGGCCTTTTTTACTGAAATCTTCAACTTCATTTAACATTTTATTTAGAATGAAATCTCATGTCCACTGGATATCCTTTCCCAATAGTCTTCATGTGCTGGTGTACACAATTAGAATGGCATCATGTTCTTTGCAAAGCCGGCCACTATCTCTCCAACTTTTTCTACCCCTTGCTAGGGTCTATGACCATGTGTTTTGAACTTGGAGATGTGCTTAATGTATCTTAGTGTCTTTATTTCTGCTTTATAGCTCCTAGTCTAGAGCCTAGTAGTTTTGGCTCTTTTAATATTCTTGTGAAGGACTGTATCTGAGAAATTCAGCCCAAATAGCAAATGATCAATGAACAGTGCTTTTTGTTGCATGCACATCTGTTCTGCTCTGATCTGCTTTACTAATTGCACCTACTATTAATAAGCTGAGTATAAGCAAGGTATCACACATTCTTTAAAGAATTTCTGCGTGGTAGATAGCACAATATACGTCCTCTTTTTCTTATACTTGTTTATTATGGGATTTCATAACTAAGTAACAACTTGTCCTGGTTTGAGGTAAAACAGAACCAATTTTCTGTTCAGTAATTTTGCTTTGCAGCTAGGCCTCTTCTAACTTGAAATTAACAGTGTATTGTGCAGACACTGTTCGCTCTCAGAATGATAAGACCTATGTTTATAGTTGATGCCAAAGAATGGTATGCAGAGATGCTCCTGCCTATAGTTATTGCTATAACACCCAAGGCCAGCTAACTTTGTTATTTGCCGCATTGGAGGGTCAGAAGCAGAAAAGCATAGAGGGGTCACACCTGTGGGGAGAAGCAGACAGGACAGGTGACCCAAAACTGACCAACAGGGTATTCTCTCCCATCTGTCTCATGCTCAGTATAAAAGTGGAGAGATCAAAGGGTCAGCTCTCTTTCTTCAGTGGCCAGAATCCGAGGAGGACCCTGTCTATTCATCTGCCTTTGACCCTAATCCATGCATTTCTGAAACCAGATCTGGAATCCAGTTCCCGTCTGTCACTGAGTCCAGTCTGGGACTTTCTCAGTGCCAGTCGGTGACGTGAACGTCATCCTGGGAGCTTGATACAGTCTCGTATACATATATCTTTACTTTCTTTTTATTTTATTATTAATATTTCATTAAAGTAGTTAACTTTTCTTCTAAACTCATAAGTCTCTTTCTCTCTCTGCCTTCTCTCCTTGAAGAGAGAGATCAGGGAGAGGATCTGTCACTTGTCTAGTGGCCAGTCTGGCCCAAACAGATTTATTGGTGCCCAATGTGGGGCTCAAATGGGGCTGGACCCGAGCTGTGATAGACTGCTTGAATAGTTTGAATTCCAGCTTGCTCAGAGATTAGAACAGACAGCTCAGATCATGTCATTCTTAAGTGAAATGTTGTATCATGTCTTTAGGGAGCTTTGTTTGAAGTTAATTGATGCAACCCTGCTTAACCTGCCAAATGTGTTGCATGGTTTATTTGTTCTTTGTGTTTGTATGCGGTGGTTTAAACGTGCTATTCTGGTGTGGTCTGCAATTCAGATGTATAATATGATTACTTGGATAACAGTTCTACCTGCTTATCTCAGGCATCATGTGATGGATTCTATTACTAGTTACACTTTTGGTTTTACCTGGGAAAAGTTTACCTCGCCCTTTAATGCTTATGCCAAAGAGCTAGGGGATGGAGACCTTTTGGGCTGTTTCGATAAAGACTGTTACCTTCTTAAGATCATAATTTTGTTGTCGGTTTTCCTGCATGTGTTGCAGGGGTGGTTTCTTATGAAACATTGGTGCAGAGTAGCTATGGGGTAACACATGCTGCTGCCACTCAAACCCCAGAAGCCACTCCTCAGCCCCTATCAGTAGAAGCCACTCCCCCGCCTGCACCGGCCCCAGCCACCCCCACACACCTGTGAGGGCGGAGGCCATGCACCCGTGTGCACTGGCAAAAGTTACTCCGCAGCCCGCAGTAAAAGCCAGGCCACCGCCTATACTGGCAGGAGCCACGCCGCCGCCCGTACCGGCACCAGCCGCCCCTGACACTGTACCGGCACAAACCCCTCCCCAGCCCGTACTGGCAAAAGTTACTGCAGCCTTGACAACAAGCACCATCAGGACTCCAGCTGCTCCCACAATGAGTACCGCTGCTACCCGAACTCCATCAGAATCGGCACAAGTTGCCCCAGTGACCAGCAAGCACAAAAGGAGGTCTGCTCGTTCCCCTGTCCTTTATGACAAGGGCCAGCTCAAGCCAGATAGCTTGGGAAAGAGTTCTGATGGAGATCCAGGAGAAGGTCCTTCTCAAAGCAGACAAAGGAAAGAGTCCTTCTAAAGCAGATAAAGGAAAGGGTCCTTTTAAAGCAGATTGAGAGAGGGTAATTCTCAGGCAGCATCAACACAGATGTAGACACAGTTGTTGAATCCTTCTCTGTGAGGGATTTCTGAAATATGAGGAAGAACGCTAGTCATCATGAAGGTGAAACATTTATCTCCTGGTTGCTCTGATGCTGGGACAATGGGGCTGATACCATAGACTTTTTGAAAAAGTTTATTGGCTTTCAGACTAACTGGCATTCAGGCAAAATATTCTATATTGCAGTACTTCCAGAGAAATACATAGCGCTCACAAGAACTATTTTGGAAAAAAGTGTAGTGAGAGAGAGTGATACTAAGAAAGTGTTTTATATGCAACTGGAACTATATCTTTTATAATCTTGTTAATGGCTCATTAGTAAAATATGTAAGGCATCAGGGCTTTTATGGGATGTATAGTTTGTTAAATAAGAAAGGTAAGGTCTATCAATTTTTATTAGGTAAAGAAAATAGAAACTTACTTTCTTCTTGCATGACTTCAGCAATATCTAGACATCAAAATTCTTCGGTGGTGTTAAGGCAGAAAGTTTCATCTTGATCCAAACCTTTATGAAATTTGGTTATGTTCTGGATTCAGAATAAAATTTGGCCTGCAGTAAATTCAGTCGCAAAGCTGTGAGTGCAGGCAGAAGACGACAATCTCGGTACTTCCTGTGTGCGTCTAGATTTCCGAGTGGGGCCTACGCTGAGCAGTCGATTTTACATACATCATTAGCAGCTACGTAAAAGATACACGAAAGGTAGATGTTTCCTCACTAGGTGGGAATATCACATACAGTATAGAAACTTTGCTGATTTCTAGCCTCCCTGAATCAATCTAGGGTGACAAACCATTTTCCTGCTTCTGTGGATTTTTGATAAACTGGTGTCCACACACAATACTTCACGTAGCCACTGCAGAGGCCAGTGCTGCACTTGACAATTATTTTAGAAAGGAAACTCCACAGAAAACCCTTTGAATTGGAAGCTTGCAACACATTCAAGTTAAAGAGAGAAGAGAATGCCTGAGTGACTTTAAACCTACAGGAATTTAAATAATTACTTGTGATTTCAAAGAAAGCAGAAGAACAAAACTTGTCAAAGGATATGCTGGTTTGAAAATTATTTAAAAGTGCTATCTTATTTAAGCATTGGCACATGTAAAAAATCACTGTGTAGTACTAAAGAAAATAAGCAGATTTTTATTTGAAGAATACCTTTAGATCGAGGTTAACAGCTAAAATGAACTCCATAATTTTTATCTTACGAATAACATCACTCTTTTATTCTTAAGTGGTTTTAGTACAGCTAAAATTCACAGTGTGACTGTGAATCTCCTGATGAGCCAGTCTCAGTCTGTTGCCTGTTTTGCCTTGCTTGTACATTTCCATGACAAAAAGTGACATTTCATTTATCTAGAAATTTACAAACATATCTTTAGGCCAAAGTTTCGCGGTAGATTACAAAGAGAATGTTTAGTGTTTCAGCTTCCAGTAGTTCTGGTAATCTATAAGTCTTTACCAGAATTCATATTTAAAGATTAACAGGGGAATTTTTAAAGCCACTAAACCTATTTGGTCTGCGCTTTCATAATCAGTTGGACTGATTGAAATTATATGAGTCCAATGCCAAAGCTATTTTGAGAATCATATGGTAGGGAGAAAACAGTGGGATTTTATCTGACAATGTAAGGTAGGACTGGAATTATCATATAGGCAATAACGAAAAGAAAGGTAAGGACATGTCTGACTAGCATCTAGAGAAAGGGACAAGGGAGTAAAATCTTGACAATATCAGGAAACCTTTCAAGATGTCTTACATTAAAATAGGGGTCTCTATAACTACAATCTACTTATGTCACATGGGAATCTTAATCAGTACTAACAAAATTTCAAACGCAGAAATCATGAGCATTTAAGCCTATGGTACATATCATAATATTGATCATATGATCATTGGGTACCTTATTTTTGTGTAATTTCTTTCTGAAGATACAATTTTAGGACAACAGCTGACTGGGAAATGTTATACTCTGAAATAGTTTTACATAATTGCAAGAAATCCTGATGCTCCACTAGGGAAAAAAAAAAAGGAAAAAAAAAAAGGACCCTAAAATAAATATTATCAAATTAAGCAATAAGGTTAAGGTAATAAAAAAGGAAGCTGATCTGTACTAGTTATAGTATGCATGCTACTTTTCATTACAGATCGTAGTCATAGCAGGAAAGTAGTACCTAGAAATACAGTTGTAAGACAAATGAGGTGGGATTTATTTCAACATCTGATGCTGTAAAACAAAGGAGTTAATATTTGAGCAATCATTTCAAAATCTATTTTATAGCTACTTATCTATCTATTTATATGTTACAGGCTTTTACAAACTTCTTCAGCTGTGCTTGTTCAGTTGATAGAGGATGACTTTCCGGTCAAGGATGGAAATCTTTTGGGAAAGTGTCAAAGAAAGACATAGGTGGAGATAACCCACAATTATATGCATCCTTGGATAACTGGCTTCCTTTATGCACAACAGCAAAAGTAACGGCTTATGATCTGTAGCACTGATAAGAGTGCTGTTTCAGTGCTTTCTATACCACACTTTAGGCATGACTTCATTCACTTTAAATCCTTGAAATGCACTTTACACAATTATACTTACTTGGCCTTCCCTCAGGGGCAATGACAAGAGAAAGGGTTTGGGTTAGGATTGCAATGGTGATCAAATTTGTAATTGGGGAAAAATAAAAAATTTAATTTTAACCTGACATTCTTTTCTGAGGAGAAGGAAATACTGTAGAAATTCTATAAATCGGGTGTTAGATTATCAGTTTAACAAATAAATGAGCAATGTTTCTCTAACCACCAATTTATTTTTAAGCCATATTCTTTATGACCTATTGCTGTTGCCAGCATAGTATGAGGACCAACAATAAAGGGATCATTTCCATAACTTTTGGTGTGGGCAATGAGTAATAACCATAATTTTGGGGCTACTTCTACTTGCCTATTTGCTAAGTGCTTGATACAGTGCCATATCCTACATGCAAAACCTTAAAAGATTCACTTTTAGATATACTCAGTTGCTGGAATGTTTTCAAGTTTCTTTTAGATAAGCAAGTTCATGCAATGGACTAGTGAGTATATCATTCCACTGACAATCCTGCTGGAAAAGGAAATTACAGATCAGAAAGGCACCAGTTTCTGTAGAGAGGTACATAGTCTGATGAGTGCGTTCAAAATTACTTATCCTTTCAGAGAGATTCTCACTTCTAACTGCAACACCCATTTTAGGCAAAAAGAAGCCCTCTGACAGTGGAGAACTTAAGCAAAGTGTTTTCCAGCTGCAGCATGCAATCCCCATGAAAGCAGTGGAATAAACAGACAGATGCCTGAATTTGACTGGAGAGGGAATGCTCTCACATGAAGAATAACTACTCAAGTTGATAGAAGGTTGTAACATCCAGCCCATTCTGTGTGCCAGCTGAGGACCTTTTGTGGCAAAATACAACAGTTCAGCACTGCATGCACTGCCAGGCACAGTCATCACACCTTATCTGGAAGGTTCTGCAGAAGAGCAAATAGGCTTTGTGTAGGCAGGTAGGTACTGTAATTCAGTTTTACAGCTGAGGAAACAGCCTTTGGAAATCTAAGGGCTCTGCAGTTCAGTGAGTGCAGCTAACACTTAGTACTACAGTAGTAGTTAGAAATTCGTATTGGAGGTAACAACAGAAATCTTCTCCAGCTTTAACAATGAATTCACCCTTCTGTTATTCTATATGAATTGAAAGGCACTTACATTCCATTATTTTAAACATTTGGTTATATAGGTGCATTTTACTCTTAAACTTGTCATTTAGCTTCAATCTGCGTTGTGAGATCCCTCCTCCTTGTCCTCCTTGCCATCCACCTTAAAAAGCTTGAGAAGTGTTCTGATCCTGTCAGTTTATTCTGCTACTATGAGTTGAAAATAAAAGCTTGTATAGTCAAAGCCTTGGCAGCTCCAATGATTTTGCCTTTTCAGAATGTATTTTATTCTCCTTTTCATGCATTGACACAGACATGCCTTTCAGATGCACTTCAACTACAGCTGTGTGCACTTGTATTGATAAACGTATCAAATAAACTCAAGCAAAATTGACTATCAAAGGGAAAGAGATGGGTAAAAAGTCATTCTCCTATGGAAAACAAAAATAAAAAAAAAAGAAGAGAAAAGTATTTTTAAAAATAGGCCAAACCAATGCAAATATTTTCTCAAGTAGACAATAGCACTCTGTAGGGAATGCAATCATGATTATTATTTACAGTTATTGAATAGCTTTCATCTATCAGATATTTAGAATGCATGAAGGGTATGTGGGAACTAAGTATGTTTGAATGCCTGTCTATTATTTATTATATAATATCTTACAATTTAGGCACAACTGACTGTCTCATAGAGTACTTGTATTCTGTCATTCTGCAAATGGGTCATCCCAAATGCCTGCCATAGTTTACTTGGGGTGATCACTAAGGCCACCCTGCTTGTGCTTGTTTTTTCACTGCACGTAGGTTCCCTACCTTGATTTATGCAACCTCACTGCTTTTTGCACCTGTGGGAGGATGCTGCTCTACAGCACACCTCAGTCTGAGGACTGTCATTGGAAACATGTTTGACATCCTTAAAATGAGAATACCTCCTTTTTGTTGAGTATCTGACACTGGTTTTATGCTGCAGACATCTGCCCTATGGCGAGGGCACTAGGGAAAAAACCAGTTGCAAGAAACAGAGTGGCCTCTGCAGATATACAGGGGGCAGAACAAAGACAACATCTGGCTAAATACTTTGTCAAAGCTTTCTGCCTGGAGAGTGTTTTTTCCAGACCAGCCAAGAACAGTAGGCTGTGAGGAGTGACAAGAAGATGCAGTGAAGATTAACATCTTAATTCACCTGAATGTGGCAGTGGTCAAAAGAGATGGATCTAAAGAGTAGTTGAATGGCTCTCAGTGTACCTTGTCAGCTTGTTTGGACACAGATCTGTGGCTCGAAGAAGGAGATATTGCAGCAGCACCTCCAATATGTTAAAACAGGAATCTTCTGTGATGACTTCTACGGATCAAACTCCTGAGTGCTAGGGCACTTTGCTGGTTATTTTTTAAACAGTATCTGTTTGTAGCTGCTAATTAAAATAGGTCATAGGATAGATTAAGATAGCATAGGAGGCAAGGTACATTGGAAGTAGCCAAAGCTGCATGATAAAGTTGTTACAGATGTGCAATTTTTTTCACTGGCTTTGACAACTTGCTATGTGGTCCAATATAGTCCCCAGCAATTTTCTCACCCTCCAGATTTAGATGATTGTGGTTATGTTGCATTGAGCAGGTCCACTTACCAGTTGGTGGAAGTTAACTACACCAAGCTAGGCAGTTTGGTGGTGGTAGATCATGTGTTGGGGCTGTTGCCAGGGAGACTGATGGCTTTATTCAGAGGCTGGTGATGTCCAGAGTCAAAAGGAAGGCAGTGAGAGGGTGAGTTATGGATGTCTTTGCATAGATGTGGACCTCAGATTGTATTAATGGGACACAAATTGCCCTAAGGTAGATGTAGTCACTGTTTTGGTAGGGTGAAAGGGATGAATGTACAGCACTGAACATCTCCCTCACAATGTAGTAAGTGCTGTGTCAGACAGTGCTAAGGAAAGAGACCATAATTCCCTCAAGGAATTGATACATTTTCCTCGTCTTGTCTATTTCTCTGCCAGGCCATGGCAAAAACATTATTTTGATCTGGGGAAGCATATTTCATATCATGCAGCGGTGTCTTTCTGCCAGATTTCCCTGTGTTAAAACTGTAATGATCTATATCTGTACTATGGGACTTTCTAAAGACCTCTGTTGCCTTTGGTGAGTCAAGAAAGAGAGGGGTTGTTCCTCAAGCATTTCTCAGCTCTTTAGCAAAATATGATTACTTGTATTAGTCTGGAATAATTCCTTCTAGTAAATGCTTGAAAAAGGAAAAAGGGGAGAAGTTCATGTAGAGGAATAATATTGGGATGTGCTTTGGGAATGAGAAGGTAAATAGGATTCTCTTAGGAACAGGCTGCACTCTTTTCTCATCATGCACCTTCAAGTAGAAAATTAGGAGGCTTGTAAGAGTGTTCACTATCCTTGCATTAATTCTGTTATTAAAATAACTGAAAATCTCGTAATGGTTTTCTTACAATTTGTGACTTTGTGGAAAGCCAGAGAGAAATGCTTTGTTTAAAATTACAATTAAAGAAAGCATCCTCACAGTTTATTGCCTCTGAATTGTGATACTCTGTCCCTTACACTCTCCACTTCATTTTTCTAAAGCATTTTCAAGAAGCTATTCAGTTACATTCCTGTCTTAATGGAGTTCTAATGGGATGAATTCAGTTACAGAGTAGACCTGTTCTAGTTGTGACTGCTACTTTAAAAAGACTTTTTTTTCTTTGGCAAGACTCATCATAACAGTAGACATCTAGTACACTAAAAAAGGGGTCAAGATACTCCTGTATTCCAGATCGTAAAAGTCCCTCAAGCTTTGCACTAATTTTCAGGTGAACTCTCTCTCTGTGGAAGATCAATTTAGGGATCATCCCCAGTCCATGGCTGCTCCAGAAAATGTTGCTGAAATTGATCTATAAAGGCTTTTTGGTGGTTGTTTCTTCACCTTATTCCATTTTCCCAATGCTGAC
This sequence comes from Himantopus leucocephalus, assembly GCA_003993805.1. Classification (NCBI taxonomy): domain Eukaryota; kingdom Metazoa; phylum Chordata; class Aves; order Charadriiformes; family Recurvirostridae; genus Himantopus; species Himantopus leucocephalus. Next base: position 708,540 of record RSEF01000011.1, on the reverse strand, counting down.
CATGGGTGTTGCCTTTGGTACTAGATTTGGTAGTGGAATCACTTGCAAAAGTAGTGCTCTAATTCCTCAGGCTATAGGCAGGAGTTGAGACCATTAAGGGTGTGTTTTTAGATCCTTCTCCTTAGATAACTCTAACAAAGAACCTCTGTTCAAATACCTGATTTGCAGATATTTGTGTCTGGTCAAATATATCATGGGACCAAATAGAGAATAGATCCCTAAACAGAAAAGAGCCCAGTACCCTGAAAGGACTCTATGTGGAAGCATGGCCTCTCTGCTAGATAGATAGGGGCAAGCTCACATCTACTCAAAAGGGAAACTTCTTGCTGTAGAAGACTCCAAAATTCTGATCTTAAAACTGTGTCTGAAGGCGTATCAGGAAAATGATACAAGATCTGCTCTGTAACACACACTGGCTTTCTAGTCAGTTGCTTCAGTTCTCACATCTGCTGAGCAGGGTCATCCAAGGCAAGGAAAAGTGGATGGAAAACAATAGAATCCTTATTACCAGTGGGCAAGAGGCCTGCTGTGATGCTCAAATTATGAGAAACAAGTTAACAATACACCAGCTTCTTCAATTGCCCGTAGTTATCATTAACCCACAGTACTACTAACAAAAGTCAGAGGAAAGTCAGCTTCCACTACTGACAGGAAGCTGAAGGAAAATAATTTAATGCCGAAAACAGCCCCTTGGAAAAGAAAAAAAGAAGTACTAGAAGCACTAACAAAGATCTTCAATAAATAAAACTAGAAGTAATATTAACTATATCTTTGAGGGAAGGACTGAGCTTTCCAGTGATGTTTCATTGTGTCTGATTTATTTCTTAGCAAAGAAGGAAGAAGTTCATGTTAAACTCCAGATGAAGAAAATTGCTAAAACTTAATTCCGTCACTAAAACTTTGCAAATCTCTTACTATTCCAGGTTATTGCAGAGTTTTGAGACTTGATCATCAGTCCTCACTTGTAAGGCTACTGCTGATTAACAGCAAGCATTGGATGTCAAATTCTTTAGAACACAGAATTCAAGATTAAACGTGATGTGCTTTGGTCCTAAACTTAGAGATAAACTTTCAGACAAAAGTACATGTACATTTTTTTGCTCCAGAGACCACCATTTTCATGTTTCTGCTGTTCAGTCACATAACTAATACCCTGGTGTAAACACCAGAGATGCATGGAGGTAAGTGGCATCCAGGCTGCTCGTCCATTTCCCCTCAATATACTCTGCAAACTCTTTCAAGCCACTTCCTTCTGTGCATGCTACTTACTGTACCATGGTATTCTTGTAGCAACAGCATCTACAGTCTTGGTACAAGTACCAAGTACTTGCAGCACTCGGTGTCCCCTAACCCAGTCTTTTCCTTGACTCTGTCAAGGACAACTATTCCTAACTCATGTTTGAACATTTGGAGCCAGTTTCTTAGTTGCTTTCATCTTTGCAGCACTTGGTCTCTGGCAAGAAATAAGATAACATCTGAAAATGGCTGTCCGTCAACTAAAGGTGCTCTTGGTGAATACCGAATTGGCACAGCTCATCTAAGGCCACGGTTTACTTTTGTGGGGATGGAGGTGAGGGCTATGCACCATAGCTCTTTCTCTCCATGGCAGTAACCCAGAAATCACTCTAATCTTCTGTGATCAGGAAAGAGTAGCTATGTCCTGAAAGCATTGAGCTTTAATGCACTTCTCTGTTATGCCCCTTCTCTGCTACATTAGACTGCATCTCAACACAGCAGAGCATCTGAGCTACAGGCAGTAAGTGCTAAATGTTCCTGGTTTCCCCTCTATGCCATTTTTCAAATGCCACTGACATTCTTAAAACCCTCATCAAGGTGTTACTAAACTGTTAAATCCTGTTTTGTGCCAGCAGGCCCCAGTCTAAGTGCTAATGCCATTCCACAGCTAATGAGCTGCTAAGAGCTGTATCTGATGTTTGAAATCCCAGTGGTGCTGCATCGGAGAGTTTAGAGCCTGAGCTTGATGCAGTCCAAAAAAAAGATACATCTCCAAAAGGATGGTAAGGGCCCTAGTTCCCATGGCGTTCACTTGATCAAAATCTTAATTCTTCAAGTATATTCAAAGATTCGTGTATACTATAGACCTAGAACGCATTGAAGAGAACTCAAAAAATTAGTTGTGAAGTTTATTTTATAATGATGATTAGTTAAAGTTACATGTTAGTACAGTTAGGGAGATATCTGATTTGTAGAATATATGCCCTGAGTTCATTCCTTTTCCCAAACTCTTGTTTTTTAAAGTCAGGGCAGGACTTTCCAGCTCTTTACCTAACTGATATAACTGAAGAAGGAAGGAACAGCTGTGATCCAGCGTATACTTAGTTAAATCAATTACAAATTCTCCAATTCAACAATTACAGTTCTTCTACAATGTACATCACTAAAGCCTAGAAAAATATGGGGTCATCTATAATGGTACATTAATTAACACAGTGTTTAAAATTAATACTAATGATTGTGAGTGGAAACACCAAAGGAATATGTTTTAATCTTTACTTTTACAAAGAATAAGACTAATTAACAATATGACTTATAGAAGGTGGTCAGTGCTGTTATATTGTCATATATTAGAGAAAATTGTAGTAGCATAAAAATCACCATAGGTGAAAAATGAACCTGCAATTGACTTCTTCTGAGAAGACCAAAGTAGTATGTTTAAAGTCAACTGATGACTCCTCTTCTGTTCCTGCCTTGTGTCTTGTTCAGATGGGGGACAGGGGTGGATGGTGGGGTGTGTGTGGAGGGGTGTAGGATTTGAGGGGTTTCTTTATCTAAGGGGTAACTTAGAAAAATAATAAAGACATATTCCACCCCCATAAACTGAACTTCTCTGAGATATATATGCTGCCAATTTGTCCAGCTGATTGCTATTTTCAGGACTGTGGAGTGTCCCAAATTGGTAAGCAACCGCTACTGGAAAGTGGTTGTAGGCTGTCTGGTAAGTAGAGATCTCAGATAAGTTGCTTGCCAATCTGGTTATTTAAAAACTGTTTCGGGATGCCTGCCCAGGGTCAACACTGTTTGGTACTGAGATGAATTCAGCATCTCAGCCCTGGATGTAATACAGCTGGCAAAAAGTGCCCAGAGCTGCTCAGAGCTGTGTGGGTGAACCCCACACAGCATACGTCTATTGCAGTTATTCACCAGGAAATGCTGAGGACTTAAGAAGAGCTGAAATCCCACTTCTCTAAAAACTGAACGTATTACATCAGCATATATGCCTCTTTTTAAGCTGCATGTGCAGTCTCTCTTTAGGACAGGCAGATGTCTTTGTATTTCCTAGGTTCAAAAGGAGGTTTCAACCACCTGCTGTGCAAGATTGCCTGTCCTTGTGAGCATTTTAAAGTAAAATAGTAGCTCTATTCTGGAGAGAAAATTTCTGTGGCAGTTCAGCATGTGGTCTGTGTTTTGTCTTTCACTGTCACCAGCAAGGTGCTTGAGATCTGTTTTTCTGCGGAGGGCAACCTGAGGTCCTCAGACCCTCAGGCAGCTCAAGTCGTATATGTAATAAACTCAGCTCAAAGCAGAGCCAATGGCTTCTCCTGAATGCCTCAACCTTTATATTACTAGAAATATGCCAGCGTGAAATACTGTGGTATGTTCTCCCTATTCTTGCACCATTCCTTACGCATCTTCTTGAAAAGCAAATAAAGGCTAGATGGACTGTATCTGACCTGGTCAAACCATCTTGTGAAGAAGTTGGGAAGATTACTGGGATCCTTGCCAAGTGGAGCGTACTTGAACAGACAGCTCTTTTCTTAACAATATGTCTTAATCCCCCAGGACCACTGGGAAATACAAAAGCAGAAAGTGTAATTGGAGTGGGGGAGAAAGTAAGCAAGAGACAATTTGGCCCTGCTGTCAATGACAAGAAATCTAACTTGGGGAGAAAGGTGGGTCAGGGATTCCCAAATTATCTTCCTTCCAGAGTGATTGGATGTAACAGGAGTTTTATTAGGAGCAGAGACCAGAATTTGGGCCTCTCTGTGCTCACAGGCAGTGGGCTAGGATGCTTGTGCTAGTTCTTCTTTGGGGAATATGAATTCTGCATTCCTTTTACACTCCTTTTGCACAGTGTCTTAAGCTTACAACAGGATGAAAGGTAGTTCTGGCATGGCATGCCCAATGATTGAAGCATGTCCTGTGAAGTTAGAGGGCTGAGTTCAAACTACATTCCAAAGCCCCGAGATTGTACATATCCCATATTCTATGCAAGTACTATAAATACTGTACCATTATGCAAAAAGCTGGCTATTGCTGCTTCCTTCTTGCCTCTATTAAATATGTTGGGTGTTTTTCTTCTGTGCAGGATCAGGGCTCAGTACAGACTTCTCTTCATAATGTTTGTAAGTCCCCGTTATTCTTCTTCAAAATAAAAATTAAAGTCATTAGTCAGTTAATAGAATTTCTAATGTCTTTTTTTTCTCCCTGGATGACTGAATTAATATCCCACATCCTCAATACCTCCACTGCATAATGATGCTTCACATGCACAGAGGCAAAACTACTCAGTGTACAAACACTCTGATGATGAGTGCTCCAGCTGTAACACATCTCTATAGATACAACAGCAAGTTTGCTTGCTTGTTTACCTTTTGTAGCAGCATATGAAAATTGAAGTATTTCATGCCCTGTCTCCCTCCCTCACACTCAGAATTTTCCTAAACATGTTTGATCCTACTGTATTTCTTGTCTGCCATACATGAAAAATATGTTAACTCTGATTTGCTTCCTGGGCATTTCCGTGTGCATGTTTTTTAGCAAGTGAAAAGCGCCCCACTGTTTCTCAAAGTCAGCTGGAACTGAGGGAGCCACAAAGTATCACAGACATAGCCTCCTTCATTTAACAGGAATATTAATGTGTAGATATATCAAAGAAAAAGGCAGGTTAAAGCAATGCAACAATTTCAAAAGAGAAGTTATTGTTTTTATTGAATCTGCATTTTCATCAGCCATTAGTCTTTTCTGTCTCAAAAGGACTATCCCTTTGCTTCATGGCAATGTGTAACAAAACAAATTTGAAATTTCAAACATATTATGTTGTACATTTATCAGGAACTAAAGTTTACTTGCAGAACCCATCAGAAAATCTCTCTGAAGCTATGGTTTCCTTTTGATTTTTTCCTCCCACAGCAGCATGGGCACGCATCTTAAAAATTTTATCTTGTCTTGCAAACACAGCATTGTTGTTCCCACTCTACTCTTTCAGACAGTATTGCTGTAAAGCAGCATAAGGTAATTCAATACATTACTGGAAAGCATTTTTCCATGTACACTAAATCAACAAAGATTGCTCAGCAGTTAAAAGAAAATACAATAAAGTACTTTGGTCTACCGTATGTCTGGAGAAAACCTAAGCTGATTCAGTGCAGTTATTACTCTTGTTTAGGGAGTGCTGATGCTGTGCTTCACACTATTGAAAAAGTTGAATACGTGAACATTGGATCAAAGATCTTGTCATTTTGCAGATCATAGCAGAATTAGACTTCCAAATGACAGAGCTTTATAAGGCAAACAGGATATTTGAGAAATTCTACTGATAAATGTTCTTGTGCAAGCCAAGGGATGGTCTTTGCCCCTCACAAAACAGAGGCACAAATCTTCATTGCTCTGCTGAGTTCATTTTTATACACATGACTACCTGCCCTTTTTTACCCCTGTACCCAGCTGCGGGGCTGGGGAAGATTTGGGGTTAATTAGCAACGAGAGGTCACTGGAGTCCTGGTTCAATCATGTACTAGTGTCTGTGAGTTAATAAAAAGGAAACTGCTTTTCTTGGTCTCCTCACAACCATTTGGTGTATGTCCTTCTCTGACAGGGAGGTTCACAGGAAGTTGTGTTCCCAGTGCAAGTGATATAGAAGGTGACCCACAGCTTTCAGTGTAACTTACATACATTCTGAAAACCAGAATATAATGTTGGCTATAGGAATTAGAAGCGAAACAGATCCATTATTTCACTCGTGTCCCAATTGCCATTGCAAATGAAAATGCATGTTTAGCTTCAGTGCTTCAATTAAATTCCTTAATTGGTCATTTTACAGATTTTCTTGGAATTGTGTTTTACAGCCAAGCTGCACAATGCAGAAAATATTTCCTGATATTTCACCAAAGTCATTCTTTAGGGTCTTCTTCTGGTTCCTGCTAATAACATGAATAGGAAGCCCAAATGATAGTAATCTGAGAGTTTACTTATTTTAAAAGTTTGGGACATGGAATGGTCAATTGTACCTGCAAGGGTTTTACAATTAAGTGCTATTTAGGTTTTTTTCAATCTAGACACGACCATTGACCTTCTAATCTTAACTTGTCTCCTAGGCTATTAAATTTTATTAGCAAGCTTTGTAATAAGACATAGCTCAAAAAAAAAAAAAAAAAGCACCCGCNAATGAGAATTCATTGCTCCCCTTGTCAGCAAAAGAGAGTGACTTGGCTTTCATTGATATCACTTGAGATGCCAATGACTTCTGAGAGAGAGAAAGATATCAAAGAGGGTAGGGAGGATTTAAAATACCTTCAAAACCTACTTTGTAACGTACAGTGATCAAGTGAAAGTTACCAATATACCATTTTGCAGGTGAAAATTTTCTCATATAGAAGCCACTTCGGGAAGGACAGGAGCAAATACCCATGTGCTGGCTATGACTGCAGCACACCTGCTCCATGACTGAGTCACTGTACTGTATCTTCTCAGCTGCCAAGCTACAACTGGGGATGGTTATTAGTATAAAAATTGAATTATGCACAGCATTTTCAAATGCTGTGTAGAAATCCTGCTTAGCTGCTTGCAAGGGGAAAATAGGGAGGGCAGAGGTTTGCTCAGGTCTTTTCAGCCCTGTAGCATTTCTGTGCAGTATTGAGCCTGTGCTAGTCCTGCAAAGGAACTACAAATTTCAGTGTTTTCCATGTGAATCTCTGATTAATTCAAGTGAATATCAGTACCAGCTGTCATAATACCATCTGCAAACATCCATAAAACCAGTGAAGCTGTCTTTCTGTATCAGAATTACAAGCCAAATTTGTACCTGTTTATACAAGGAGTTATAAATGGTAAGAGTTTGACATGGGATTTTGTGAAGTGTCATTTCAAATAATCTCATCTGTTCCAGAACAAAAGTTACTAAATTCAGTCAAACTTAAACTCTAAGCCAAGTATGTGTTTGCTTCACTCTATTTTTGACTCATGCAATCAGGCTTTTTAAATAACCAGATAATATTGGTTAGCAAAGATAACACTGATTAGAAAGATATTAACACTTATTAAAGTAAAAATCATTGCAAGGTCAAAATAGCTCTTCAGGTTTCAATCAGTACCTGTTATTTAGATGGTTAGCTACTTCTGGGTATGAAACCATTACAGATGATCAATAAATTCCAACAACTGTTCAGTAAAATTGCAGGCTGATGTTTCACTATGGTCTGGAAGCCACAGAAATACTAATGCAGACACCCTGTGAAATTGCTTTTCTGCAAAATTAAGTGATGATCAAAAATACCTCACAGGTTGACCAAGAAATATTTGGTGTATTTTCTTTTTTCATTCATGACCAAATAATTGAAAGTCTGATAGATTCCTACTTGCAAATAATTTTCTTATCATGGCACTGATGTTTTACAATTCTCAAGGAATATTTCATAAATGTATCAGTAATCTGCAGGAAAAAATAATTTAAAAAAAGAATTCCTTTGTTTAGGACTGCAATTTTTTGCAACAGTCACACAATCCAGCAAAGCCTGCCAAAGGTCATCCAGAAGAGCATATATCACAAAGGAAGACAATGTTTTTTTACAACACTCTAAATAGAGACAGTTACTGTTTCAGCTGAGCTACAAATTCAATTCCCTGCAGTAATTTAGCATAAATTCCTTTAGAGATCCTCATATAGCCTTCTAGGTCAATTTGGTTTTTAGCACCAATTGAAGAGAAACACTTTGTGAAGACTAACACCTGGGCATATTTAAGGAGGCAATGCATCCATTTATCTCTTTAGAAGTTATGTTAAAATCAGTATGTTAGGATCAATAGAAGAAAATGGAAAAAATCCAAAGCATCCTGCCAAGTGTGGAAAGCCATTATTTACTCCTTGAGGACTGAAAGTTACAAATCCAGTGGTGTCTTATGATAATGAACTGGCCCTTGACCACTGAGGTGATGGCAATCCTAATTTGTAAATCTCAAAGCATGGACATCAGAGTTTGTAAGCTCCTTTTAGCCCTCCAAGGTGTATTTCACTTCCAAATGCTGAAAGCAATCCTTTGCTGCTGGGAACGTTACCAGCGGTAGGTTTGGAATTGAAACCACATTGGCCAGGAAGTGTTTTAAAAGGAAGAAGAATGTGTTTTCTGTGTGGATCAATGTAGCTATTCTTTTTAACTTTGTCTGAAAGGGAAAGTGTGCATGCACAACTTTTCTGAAAGGTGATTTCAAGAGGAAGAGATGAGGTGGGATCTCAGCAAACTCACTGGCAGGGCTGGAACTGAAAAGAGCAAAGGAGTGATGGCACCTGCCTGCCCTCCGCTCAGCAGCCTGAACTCCCACTGGGAGGGCAGTGAGTGCTTCATTCAGGCCCTAATTTCCCATTCAGTAACTCCAGCTTATGGAGAAGAGGTATCTCTGCATGTGTAGAAATAAACAAAGCCATCTGTCCCTCTATCTCACAAATTAACTGTCCCTTGTATATCCTATAATTGCTTCCCTTACAGGTTGCTAGCCAGCAGCTAAAGTTATTTTCTTTTAAAGCTTGTGTTACATATTTTTGTCCTTTCGTTTGAGGCAAAGAATGGTTAATCCATTACCAGACAACTTTCATAAAGAATACTGTCTGTTCTGAGCCAACAGCAACACAAAAAAGAACTGCCCCCCCATAAAGCAGTGAAAAGTTTAACCAGCTGCTGATCTGCTTTTAGCAGGCAGACAACCAGCTTTTGCATGCTCCTTACATCAGCCCAAGCAGAGATACCTTCACTCAGGGGACATGTCTGTTCTCAGACTGAGTTTTAGTCAGCCATCTCTCCTTCCATCTGTGTGGCTGTTGCTAACTCAAATAGACAGTTTCAGTGCTTACTCTCAGGTTTGCAGAAACAAGTTGAGTGTGAGAGGTGAGAAAAAGCTATAAAAGACTGGATATTATTATTGTTTTCACAATGAAAGATGATACTAAAGATCTCTTAGGGATCTAATACCTGAAGGCATACTTTTTATTTGGCTCTGTCCCAAGAGCCATATGGAAAAACACTGAAGTAATTGTCCTTGAATGTGTCTTTGGTGTCTTTCAGAGGTCCCGTGGAAGTGTTTGGACATTTTTGTCAAATCACTTGCTTTGCTTCTGTCTCATTTCTTGGATTTGTGAAAAGGAAGCAACTGCACTTACCCTTTGTTTTTTTGGGTTTTTTTTGAAACACTGTTTTAGTTAACAGAATTCAGAGCCAAATATTACTCTTCTTTGTTAGTATTAATATATGGTACCAGTAGTACCATTCTAACAAAACAAACCACCTGAAGATTTCTGCTTTCTTTCCTCCCTCCTTCCTCACTGTACACGCACAAGTGCACTGGCCGTTACTGCAACCACATTGGAAAACACCAATATGTTTGTGAAAACCCTCCAAATTCAAATAGCTTGGATGAAAGTTTTATCATCTGTTACCCTAGTGCCATTATTAAATGCCATAAGTGTTGGTACTGTTCCTGCAGGCATGGTGCAACATAGAAAACCTATTTCATCAGTGTCCCATCCTAACCCTACTGTATGTATGTTTTGGCAGTCTTTTTGTCTCTAAAAGATCAGACTTTCACTGCCTCCCACAGAAAATGGAAGCATTTTCTTCTTGTGCAGATATGTAAATCACTTGTACTTACTTTTCTTGTGATTAAAAATATTGTTTGATCTTCTGAGAAATAACATTAATAATGATTATGAAGATGTGTCAAAAAGAATGAAAATATAGTTTGGTAGAAGAAAGACATTGAAATCGTTGCAGAAACTATCATTATTTCTTTACTGCAAGGCGGTGCTCAACAACATGCCCACTAAAAAGAATTTAAAGAAAGCTTCTAGGCTTCAGCTACACCCTCGTGCATGATAGAAAAAGCTGTCATTGCTCAGCTATTTTGCCTTTCAAATACTATCCATTCGAGAGAAATATGCTAGATATTTTTTATAACAAAGGAATGACAGGAAGAGAAAATTCCACCACAGCAACCAACTATCTAATAAAAGATAAGCAAAGCACACCAATTAAGTTAAGAGCATGAGATAAAAATAGAGCAGAAATTAAGTCCTTCAGACTGACACTTCCATTTAGCATATTCCTCCAGATTCCATGACCTAGCTTTGCTTTATGTACAGTTAGTAAAAAACCCATGTAGCTTGATATGATGTTGAATTCTTTTAACATTTTTTATCTCTTTAAAAATGCTAACTTTTTCAATGTGCTGCAATAACAAATAGTACTTCCTTTAAGTTACTGTGCGATGGACTTTTCAGTAGGAGATGAGTATTTAGTATTTTCTTCTTTAAAAACCTGATATATTACTGGTTGTTCTTTGCCTTGTGTCAGAATTTGTTTTTACTGTAGCTTACTTAACAATTATCTGAAACTAATAATATAAACAAGGGTTTTTTTGCTACCTCCTCTTTGTGGTCTTCAGGTTGGTTTATTAGTTGTCAAAAGGGTTGTAATTGAAAAGTTAGATAGGGAGGAGGAGATATAAAATCAGGTGACAGAAGATCTTCCTCTGCTACATGTAAATCAAAACCCCAAAGATGGTAGTTTCATCATATGAATCCATTTTGTCCTTATAAATGTGCATATGAGCATGGAGAGACTCCATGGGTTTCATCTGGAGTCTGAAAACTCTGAGCACTATCTTTTTTTTTTTTTTTTTTTTTTNTTTTTTTTATCTAATAATATTACAAATGAAACTTTTGGGGTTTGGGTTTTTTTTTCCCCAAAATGACTGATATCAAACTATCAGGTAAACATACAATTACGTCTTTGTATGTTTATGTCCCACTGATTCCCCCTATCTGTCATGCATTTCATACATGCTCATTGCCTCAAAACGTGTCACTTATTTTGATTTTATTAGTGGGTGTGGCTGAATAACTAAGTCCTCATTTGAAAAAAAATTTCTTCTGCTTATTGGTAGGCACAGCAGGATTTTAAGTGTCCTGGTATAAATTCTCAGCTGGCAAAAGCATGTGTGAAAACTAGTTTACACTAGCTGAGCTGCCTCCTGCCTGGTTTTTATGTACAGCTGGAATTGTGTTGTCAGGCCACATAAACATGACTGAACTACTTTATCTAGGAAGATGCCTGAGTGTGAGAAGGAGTATGGCAGTGGTGGTTCACGCTGCATAGAAGTCAGCCAAGAAGCGATTATTAGAGATTAGGACCAGCTTCCAAAGCATAGAATTTATGCTGTATAGCTTTCATTGGAAAAACACCACTCTCACATTAAACAAGGGAAGGTGCAAGGAGGATTGTTTTGTCGAGGGTTAGTCAATTTGTATGGCAAGCTTGTGCTACAGGATGCAGCTGACGTATGACCTGTGCTAAGCATTTCTGGTCTGCCTTTTTCAGTGTGACCTTCAATGGGAAGAAAAAAAAATGAACCATGCTAGGTCTGTTCTAATTATATTGAACTGATCCCTTCGCTACTCAGTGGACTACATAAGGCATAGACTCCTCCTGTGTTTTTAACCGAGTTTGTGGTAAATAATAAATATTGATTTGATCCAATCCATGTATCATATGGCTGTAGATACAAACAGAGAGATTCTGTTGGCCTGTGATTTGTTTGATATCGAATGCATGTGCATTTTTAAAGTCAATTGGCCTGAAAAACATGGTAGAGCTGAAAAGATATTCATCTTTCGCTAATGAGTAAATGTGATTTTCTACCTTTGGAAGGATTAAATGACACAAACATTAGGTCAGAGGAACACAGCTATATCACAGTTCAGTAAACATCTCTATTCTCTGAGCTTCAACATACTTGAAATTCTGGAAGTAGGGACTTTTGTTGGTTTTTTTCCCTTTTTGTTCCCTTGACCTCCATTTGATTGACATGTTTTTTTTCGTTCAGGAGTTCAAACCCAAGAAGAGAATGTATGAAGCAGCAGACTTTTGCTAAAAGGGAATGTATGCTTGAAGTTGTTTTCAGAGTAGAAAATTTATTCAAACAGCCCTAGTGAACTATGTACAGAAAAAAAATCACTATGGAAGCTAAAAGGGGGAAACATGAGATGGATCTCCACGTTTCAACAGCTCTTAGGATGCTCAAGTTCATGGTGGACTCACCCCATAACTCATAAAATTCCTCTTTTACTATCCTTCAGTAATGCACCTTTTGCTATGCTGTGGCTTACAGAGAAAGTTTCTCTGTTGGTTTTGTGCGTGCCCCTCTTCAGCAAACTCAGCTTAAGAAAGGCTTTTGTGCCTCCTACCAGTGCTTGGCTTCAGAGGCAAGCACAAGGGCAAGCTCTGGGAGCAGCGTCTCCTCTGAGTTTTGCTTCCTGAGGAATTGTGCAGGGCTGATCAGACCATCAGAAAGAGCCTACACCGTGCTCTTAATTTCTAGGTCCACGAGTGAGTTGAATGGACATAGCATCAATTCAAGAGGAATACAGAGCTCATTGTGCTGAAGTAAATCTGCTTTTTCACTGCGGAAAGTAGAAAAATCACAACTGCTGAAGGACTGCAGGGCCTTCATGAAGAGGAGAGATTAAACATAACTCTGAGTTTGAGAATATTTATTAAATATGTAACTATTCAGATATAAAGAAATATACACAAACCCAAAAGAAATGTTAAAGTTTAATTGTACCATGACTGCAAGTGAAAGGAGTAACCATTAGGATCCTACTTCCTGAGGTGCATCACAAGGCAGGTCCCAACAGCAGAGCAGTGCAGGGTAGAGCAGATTTAGACAAAATATTTAGATAAAATACTGTATCAAAGTTAACCCTTTAAAAATTTGCTGACAATCCACAGTCACATTCATTGGTTCAAAAATCTATTTTTGGTCAGCTTTGCTCCAGGTAGCAAAGTTTTGGTGTATTCAGACAACTGTTTATTAATCATTCATAGGGACATAAAGTAGTAGGGTCTTTCTGACCTTTTCCAGAGCATTCTGAATCTCTTCAATCTGCTGACCTCACACTGAGCACGAGCTGTTACATAGAGATTTTTTCAATTATATCTATATGTCACTGGTTATTGGGCACCAATAGTACTACTGGGGATATAGCTTTATTTACAGGCTTCTGTACCAGATCGATATTCATGTGGAATATTTAGCTGAGAACATTGTGTTTTCAGCTTCTTTTTTTCTTCTGGCAGAAGAAAATTCCCATATGCTGATGGAGCTTCTTGGTTTGATCAAGAGCAAAGTTTTGCTGAAATAAAAAACAAACTGTTCAGTAATTTACCAAATGTTAAAAACCAAACTTGTGGCTTTTGATAAAGTAGTTTTTGATTTATTTAAAACCATTACCTAAATCTCAATATTAAAAAGCCACAGAAAAACAGAAAGTTAATAGAGTTTTATATTATTGATTAAGGCCTCAAAATACCAAAAGATACAATGGAAAATGAATAATTGGCCATGATGTCCTGAGATAGCCATTTCAGCTTTTTCATTGCAAAAGTTTAGGGGATGTTTAAGCTGGCTATACACAAATTGTCTTCAGATGATCTATCAAAGAGACCATCTGACTCCATCAAAAAAAGATCAGAAAGAATTATGTATGTTACCCCTTGGAAGCAGAATGTTCTAGGAAATTGGTATTTTTGTCCAATGTTTCATCACTTACTTATAGTGCTTTTCTGGAGGAAGATAACAGCTGCTGTGTCGATATAATAAATTCCATAGTAGAGAGATCTTCAAAGGTCAAGGAAAGCTGTATGCTAACCCGCCCTCTTCCTCTCTGCCCTTCTATACACAAGGAAGGCCAATGAACTTGACAGAAAACAGAACCAGTGAAACAATCAATCAAAAATGAAAAACAGCTAGAGCCAAGGAAAATCAACTCATTTAAACATGACAAATAGCTCATTATATGACGAACATAATACTTTAATGAAAACTGAAAATAAGAAATAAGTCAGGTAGAATACGAACTTGAAATTTTTCCACAAGAAGCAGTGTTCTTCAGAGATAAACCTCATAAAATCATAGAAGGAGAAACTCAGAAAGTGACTGTATTTAAATGGTATTGGCTTTTGGTGCTGGAATAACATGAGCTTTTGAGAGAAATATATGCTTTCTCAAGGGGTATAGAGGGCTTGCATAACATTGAATACATTTACTACTAGCTTTGACAGCATGACAGACTTAGTGAATAAAATCTTATATACCAAATTGTTCATTAAGTGTAAACTTGCACTTAAATCTGGAGCTCTCTCAAAAACTTTCCGCTAGTAACTATGTTTCATGTTAGTCTGGGTAGCCTCAGTTTCCAACTAAAATGAAGGGTGCACAATAGTTGTATAAGGCATATGGCATTTGACTTATTACCTAATGAGGCTTGATAGAATTAAAAATGCTGAGAAGCACTCAAGGCTTTTTGCAATTTTTATTTCTATGGTAACATGCAAGGGGGAAAAAAACAGTGTATCTTTGCAAATTTTGTTTAATATATTCTGATCAATAAGACCATTGAAAGTAACATCTCTAGTAACAGAAAAGTGCTTGGGGAAGGCCAGTATTTAGGATGTACAAAAAGGGATGATCTGGCACAAACATTTGCAGTATTTTAGGCATATATTTGCTGACATGAAGACAGAGCAATGTGATTTGTTTTTTCAAGCTGGACTAATTGAAATAAAAGGCATTTTGATATGACTAAATGTAAAGCTACAGATATAATAAAAAGGAATTCAGAATAGGGAAGGGGAACTAACAAAATAAAAGATTCCTTTGCAATGTTATAGCTAAAAAAGCCAACGTATTCCTTTGCTGTATTAATAGCTACAGGAGGTGGAAGTAGCAGAAAGATTTTTACTTCTCTATATGACATTAAGACGTCAAGCTTGGAGTTCTGTGTGGACTTTTAATACTCTTGTTTTTTAAAAAAATATACTGAAAAACTGGAAGTAATGCAGAACGGCTATAAAAAATGAGTCAAAGAATGAAGAAAAAGCCTCATACAGGTTTAAAGAGCTTGAACTGTTCAACTTCTCAAAAAATTGATAGATCAGTTAGTTGGTTACAATGCAGAAGCTCTTTCATGCAACTGTGCTCTCCAAGTAGTCTATTTAGCTACAATAACAACAACAACAACAATAATAATAAGTAGTAGCATCAGCAGCAGCAGTGGTAGTAGTAGTAGAATCATAGAATTGTACAGATTGGAAGGAACCTTTAAGATCTTCAAGTCCAACCATTAACGTAACATTGCCAAAACCACCACTAAACCATGTCCCTAAGAACCTCGTCTACCCATCTTTTAAACACATCCAGGGATGGTGACTCCACCACTTCCCTGGGTAGCCTGTTCCAATGCTTAACAACCCTTTTCGTGAAGAAATTTTTCCTAATATCCATCCTAAACCTCCCCTGGCCTAACTTGAGGCCATTTCCTCTTGTCCTATCGCTTGTTACCTCCTTTCAGGTCGTTGTAGAAAGCAATAAGGTCTCCCCTGAGCCTCCTTTTCTCCAGGCTAAACACCACCAGTTCCCTCAGCTGCTCCTCATGAGACTTGTTCTCTAGACCCCTCTCCAGCTTCGTTGCCATTCTCTGGGCACGCGCCAGAACCTCAATGTCTTTCTTGTACTGAGCAGCCCAAAACTGAACACAGTATTTGAGGTGGGGGCCTTACCAGTGCTGAGTATAGGGGGATGTTCCCTTCACTAGTCCTGCTCATCACACTATTCCTGATACAAGCTAGGATGCTGTTGGCCTTCTTGGCTACCTGGATACACTGCTGGCTCATATTCAGCCGGCTGCCTACCGACACCCTCAGGTCCTTCTCCGCTGGGCAGCTTTCCAGCCACTCTTCCCCAAGCCTGTAGCGCTGCATGGGGTTGTTGTGACCCAAGTGCAGGACCTGGCATTTGGTCTTGTTGAAGTAGTAGTAGTAGTAGTAGTAGTAGTAGTAGTAGTAGTAGTAGTAGTAGTAGTAGTATCTCTATCAACTGTGCCTAAGCCCTGCAGAAGGGCAAACTCTGGGGCCACTTGAAGTCCCGGTCTCCTGACTGTGCAGACCCTTCTTGCTGCTGAAAAGATCCTTTCTGTGTAGGGGAAAGCTGTCGCTGACACGCGGCCATGATGGAGCCAGGGAGTGTCCAGCCAGGAGTGGGAAGATGTTCTCAGGTAGCACAGTGACTGAAAGCAGGACCAATTCAAAAGATAGTCACTAAAAATGTGTTTTAATGAGACGGACATATCTCCAAGCATAGTATTGAGTTCAGAAGATCAGGACTGAGCATTCTTCAGTACATGCTCAGCCAAGCCCAAGCAGATGGGTTCAGTACCATGTGGAGCATCCCTGTGCCTGCCTGAATTTGAACAGAGCAATCAGCTTACATATGTGTTCTGGATAATCTGATGGTTTCTTTTGGACTTAAACACTACAAATTTATGCACAGATGTTGGCAAAGATATATTTAGGAAGCAATTGAATTGCAAAACATAGGTGGGAAACCAATCTGATCAACAGTGTGTTAGTGGTACAAGCAGATAAAATAGGAATTAAGCCTAATTTCCTAGGGCTAAAATGTATGTATGTGAGAAAATGACCTTTCTTACAAAGAGAGCACACTTTATATGCATGCAAAGTGAGGATCATTTCTAATTTTCACATTTAGTGGTGTCACAATTTTAATTGTTTATAGCACACTAACAATGCACTTTAATCCTCGCAGTAGCCGGCTGGATTAGATCGTATATTGTGGGTAAATTTATAGTAATCTGGCAATCCACTGCCATAACTGTTTATAAACGTATTTTCAGACCGTTTTTCATACAGTCTTACACTTCAATCATGATGTTAGACATGAATGATTAGGTTACATCTAGACAAAATTATGTGTTTCTGTCTAAGCCCAGGTGCCCAGTAGCAACAGCATAGTTGACATGGGCTATACGAAAATCATCAGTGAAATACAAGTTACTGATCTAGGGCAGGCTCAGAATAAGACTGCTGTACATAACCTTGGTTTCCCACCTATTTAGACCTTGGAAAGGGATTGGCAGAAAAATCTAACATCTGGCAAGTGTAGGCAAGTAGATTAATCATTAGTAGATATGTTCAGCATTAGAAGGAGCACACAAATTTTAATGAATCAGAACTGCAGAGACACAGAATGGGAACCAGGGCTGTTACAAAGCTTTTGTTGTAGCCTGGTGTTACGTCTTCCAAAACAAGCTGTGGAGAGTGCCACAAATAAACACATACTGGTCTGGATTGCTTTAATTTTTTATCTTAAAACATTTTTTTAACCCTAAGACTGCATAGAATCTATACATGGCTTTAACCCATAGAAGTAGACTTATTTTGAACATGAAATGAAACCACATTAGTTCTATTGTTTAGAAGTATTTTGGTAGTAGCAAAAAGGTGTATTCTTGCAACTGTACTCTAAGTCTGATTTGAACAGTCTTGTGACTAACCTATTTGAAGACAACCAAACAGAAAAAAGCCCTCTATTAAGAGCAGTGATAATCCAAGAAACTGCTACAGAACAGTCCGGGTTGTTTCTAATTCATGACCTACAGATATGATATAGATATAGATAGATATATAGACGTAGATATAGATATAGATATGCATTTTCTTATGAAGCTCTGCTAGCATATGGCAAGTGAGCCTTACAGTTCCAATGCACATATAATTTTCTTCTTAAATATTTCAAATTAAGTTTTCCATGTTCCCCACTGTCTAGTTCTGTGAACCACAGTGCCACAAATTCAAAAGGCTGAGTATAGCTCAGAAATTGATGCATGCCTTCTCCTGCTGCCGTACAATTTACTGCAACACTTAAACAAATATCTCTCTTGCAGCAAAAGAAAACAACTCCTCTTGAAAGACTTGTAACCTAAGCACACAGATTCAGGAAAGACCTGCTAGTTCCCACATATTTACACCTATATCTGGACTGACACAAGCTGCTGAACTCATGAAGTCTTGCCGGCACTGGCTTGCAGTTTGTCTACACTTTGTGGATTGAGTGTTAGGTCACATTGGTTTATATATGCATAGTTTTCATTTGTCCATTTTTACTATTCAAACAGCCAGAGGGCAGAGCATTACTATTTTTCTGTCTGATATACAAATGTATGACCACAGGCACCTTCTCCTAGCAGAGAACTAGAAAATGTATTACTCTTTGCTCTTTCTTCCTTCCCAGCAGATGCTGTTTCTCTATATTTAGAAACCATTTGAAAGAAGAGAGAAATGCACACAAAGAAGAAATTGTCACATCAGTTTCCCTAGCAGTAGGGTCCTAGAACAGGAGCAGCCAAAGCGGTCTCTGTGTGAGATGCCACTACCCCATCTCAGAGCTGAACCAACTGACCAGTTGGTTTCTGACAACTTATTCGGAAACAGTTGTCAACTTACTTTACAGCTGTTACAGGACACCAGCATTTAACCTTTCTTATCTCTGGCCAAGACTCAGAGGTCTGCATTTGGTTCTATTTTCTGTCATCTTTGACCTATAAATTGGTTTTGTCATAGCTTCATAAAAAGTAGAGAAAGCAGCTGTTTCTGGAAGATCAAGCCTCAGGCTATAACTGTAAAGGCACATCTTTCCTTTGACGAGACTAGTGTAAAGCAACAGTGTATTGTACAAATTGGCATAGAAAGGGCTCTTTACAAAAAAACCCTACATATGCAACAGAATTAGGCAAAGAATTTCTAAGTCCTCTCCCAAACAGGCATTCCTGTTAGTTTCTGCCAACTATACAGAAATACAGTAGCAGAACGTCCTGACTAGGCTCATGCTAGCTGCAGAGATGGCTGGATGCTTGAGAAACAACACACCCGGTCTGTGCTTGTTAGGCACCTCTCTAAATTTCCGCAGGTTTCAAATGCCAAAATGTCTGCATAGGAGCAAACTCCACTACAAACAAAACTGAAAAAGTCAACCATGTCACAGCAAGAGTCAAAAATTAGCATGCCTTTCAGAGCTACTTCTCCAAGGCGTTTCTCAGTAAATGGATAAAATCACATGCCACTAAGGGGAGGAAGAATAGTACATCCCTTCAGAAGAGTTTTTCTCTCTGTAAACGGTACTGATAATATCTGGTATGTTCATACTGCTCAGATAGTGGTAATATTCTACTAGAGGTAATTTGCCTAATCTGCCTACTAGAGGAGGCTTCTTTTCCCCCCTTTTCCTTTTCCTTTTTTCCTTTTCCTTTTTCCCCTTTCCCTTTCTTTCTGTTTTGTTTTATGTTGCTTTCACTTTTATTTTTGCAAACAATTCTACCAAACAGAATCTAATAGAATTCGAGAGAGTATATTTTCTGATTTATTTGAGTTACCTGCCTCCCAATGCTTTCATTTCATTAGCACTCTTTCGGCTGGTCTTACCATGCCTTACCAAGGTAAGTGCAGTATGAGATTCCTGCTCCAGAAAGCATCTTCTCTTGGGGACAAGAAAATATCCTGAAATAAGAAATTCAGGAGAGAAACTTAAACACTGTCAGCAGAGACCAGAAATGACACAGCCAAAATCCATGTATTGGATGACTGTTGAGCAAGGGACTACATAATCAGTTAAGCAAAAGGAATGAAAGAAATGCACAAGAAAAGTAAGTTATTTGACTCTGTTATATTTAGGATATGTCAGAACAGGAATCCTGTCTTAATATCAATTATTTTTTCTTGTAGAAGATTTACAGATGAAAACAATAAACACCAGCAGAGGCTTGAAGCAGGTAAATGGCAGTAGAAATTTAGTACAGTGGAATCATTTAGCAAGATTTGTGGTTGGTATATTTTTATTTCATTTCTGCCATTAACACTTTAAAAGGAAGATTCTAGAAAAAATGGACTGCAGGACAGGTTGAAAAGACTTCTGTATTGTGCTTTGCCTCCCCTTTCTACTGTAAGAACTGGGACACCACAAAGACATGCTATCATTATATTTGACTTTCTCCAATGTAATTAAAATCCATTTTAAACAGATTTGCAAATGCAGAATCTTCATCTGTACTTGTCAGACACATTTTTCTCCCCTCAGGATTCAATATTGTATAAATCATCCTGCAATAACAACATATTTATAGCTCCCAATTGTATTTGAAAGATGATTGCAGATTCCAATAATTTGATCTAGTTAGGAATTTCCTGGAAAAAAGCAACATACTATAAACTTCCTCTGAGAACTTGGTTCAATGATTGGTTCACCTTGTGTTTATGAAAAAATCATATGAAATAGTTGTGATCTGTAAAATAATAAATATACTGCTGTACTACACATTACTGCTCTAGTAATTTGGAAAAGTAGGTTTGGGGTTCTTTACTTGAACATTTCCATCATGGCTGAAATACTTCAGATACAAAAATACCCTGCACATGATTTATTTTTCTATGCACAGTTTGAGAAAGAAATGCTTTACTCAAAAGTTTGTCAAGAACCACTGGAAATATTTATCTGTTATATGCCTTCATTTCTTCTGGTAACTAAAAATGATAAAGGATATCAGCTCAAAGAGAAAACCTCTTTTCTGACACTGTCTAGTGTGACTTTTGTTTGTATAAATGTTAAATTCTTTGTTTCTATTCAAATCAGATTACAATTTTAATGACATGATAACTGAGATTGTATTAGAGAATTTTTTTGCATGCATCAGCTATTCCCCACAACTGTTCAGACCAAAGTTATCTTTCTGCATAACTCTTGTTAGCAATAGGTTTACATAGCTGCTAAAGCATGAGCACAATGACAGACAACCATACCATCATGGTGGGAGTCTGTTACAGACCACCTAACCATGATGAAGAGGCAGATAAAATATTTTATAAGCAGCTGGGAGAAGTCTCACAGTCACTAGTCCTTGACTTCAACCTACCAGATGTCTGCTGGGAATAAAATATAGCTGAGAGGGAACAGTCTAGGAGGTTCCTGGAGTGTGTTGAGGATAATTTCCTGACACAGGTGGTGAAGGGGCTGACTAGGCAAGATGCCTTGTTGGATCTGTTGCTTGTAAACAGAGAAAGGCTTATGGGGGATATGATGGTTGGAGACTGTCTTGGTCATAGCAATCATGAAAAGATAGAGTTTTTGATTCTTGGAGAAGCAAGGAGGGGGGTCAGCAGAACCATCACCCTGAATGTCCGGAGGGCAGACTTCAGTCTTTTCAGGAGCCTGGTTGACAGATTCCCTTGGGAGGCAGTCCTGAAGAGCAAAGGAGTCCAGGAAGGCTGGACATTTGGAATAGTCTTAGAAATTCTTGCTCTCTGAGTTTAGAGCAAAAGATTGCATTGACATCTCTCTCAGCCAAGTCAAGAATAGCCAGCCTCCAGCCTACCATCCACACCCATAAAAACTAACACAGCCTGTGGCTTACTCATGGGTCCCTTTGTCCCAGAGGGCTTTTTGCATATACTTTGTGTACAGCCAGGTGCAATGAAGGTTTACGTTACATAATTGCCTATATGACTTGGAAAGCACTTGCAGAAACACATCAAATGAAAAAGGCACCCATATAGGTAAGATGTTTATGTATAGGCATTGACCAAATAACTGTTACATGACCAGAAGGAATTACAGCTCTCAGGTAATGTGTATTAGATCCACACCATTATAAAAGCTGATTCCTATTGGACTATGTCGCGGTTTAGGCCAAATCGGCCACTGGGGATGTGGGGGACCCCAG
>RSEF01000011.1:643207-679221 GCA_003993805.1 Himantopus leucocephalus | reverse complement strand
AGCCCAGGATACGGTTGGCTTTCTGGGCTGCGATTGCGCATTGATGAATTTGGATATATCGGCATCACTCCTGGAGGAACAGCCATGCCAGGTCACATCACCTAGTCAACATCCTGGGGTCAATATTGGTTGCCTAGGAAGAAGGAAAGACCATAGTGAGGTTTTTCCAAAATATTATTGAGCCCCTAATGATTTGCAGTTGTCTTAGCCAGTAATTTTTGAATCCATATATAAAACTTGTGGTCATGACCAAAGGTTTGTGTCATGTGTCAGCGAGTTCCACAGCTTGATAGGCACCTTTTGTAGGCGAGGGGATGAGATTTCAAGCCAGACTCTCCTTGCGGTGATGTCTGTTCTCCCCAAAGAGGAAGGTTGGCTTGTGATTTTTAAGAGGATTGTTGTTATTTGCTGAGTGTTGTGTGAATCAAGTATATGCCTAATAGAAGATAGGTTGTGCAAAGCCTGGGAAGTTCTGCTTGCACAGAGTTTTTGTGATCCAGTTTTCATCTGTGCTCTCATAGTTTTCCTGGATAGAGGGTTTATGAGAAATACGGGGGTTTGCGAGAAGAGAGTTTGTAAACTTCTTTACAAACCGTCCATGCTTCATATTTCAACAATAATTTCTGTGCTTGTTTGAGCTGCTTCTGCCGATCTCTTATTTACAACCTATTTTTGGAACCTCCTTAAGCTCAGGCGTTGCTGTTGAGCAGTGGGTTTCTTTCCATATTCATTAGTGTTTTCTCTAAACCCCACCGAATTTAAGGGTGATAAATAATAATTTAAGATCTGCAGTATTATTTTGTTTGCTTCCTTTGGGGTCTGCCCTCTTGCTAAATTGTTGACGTCACAATAGAATGATACTGTCAGTCCGGTCTCATTTTTTTCTCTCTTCTTGACTTTCAGGAGCAGATAGTCCAACCTGTAGCAATGGAGTCATGTCCACAAAAAGCAAACAGAGTCACAGTAAATACCCAACACTGAGTTCATCATCTTCATCTTCCTCCTCCTCCTCCCCTTCATCTGTGAACTACTCTGAGTCCAATTCTACAGATTCTACCAAATCTCAGCAGCACAGTAGTACGAGTAACCAAGAAACCAGGTATTTTTTTTTTTTCCTTTGTAGATGCCTGAGGAGGGTGAGATGGTGGGAGAGGGCTCAGTCTGCTTTCGGAAGAGCCAGAAGGACATCGGTCCTGCTCTTTTGAACAACAGAGTAACTCTTCGTTATCTACAAGCTCACTACTATTCCCAGCAGACACAAGCCTGTTCAGTTGCCCTGCTCTGGCTCGGGAGCTCATCTCGTAAGGAATATCATGATGCTCTTGTTTCAAGCACCAGGCTGTCCCATTAAACTGGTGCCGTCAGAGCCCAACGTGATCGTTTGCGTAGAAGCTCTCCCGTTGAGCTGTTACTGCTGCCTCGGCCAGTCGCTCGCCTGCCCTTCAGTGGGTGAGGCAGCGGCTCAAGTGCTTACTGGGTTGGGGCATTGCCCTCTTGAGTATTTTTCTTGGGCTGCCTCTACCTGTTGCCCAGTTCCTTCCGGATGAGTAAATTCTCTTGCTAATTGCAGCTGGCACTCGTCCTCCAAGTACTGTGCCGAGCACAGTTTGCAGGACAGTTTGTAGTCTCCGTCCTGACCTCTTGAGAGCCATACAGCACGTAACGGAGGGAGAAACGCTCGCTCAGACTCAATTTACCAGAACCACGCGATAACGCTGGATTTATGCTTTGTTTTTTGAAATGTAGAGCACGAGTCCCTGCAAGATTTTCTCATCCTTTCAGTTAATCAGCAGTTAATCAGCAATCTTACTCCGATTGCTGTCTTGAACATTTAAGCCTAGAGCCCTTGTGTTCTGTATTGCACTTTGTGCAAGTGTTGATGGCTTACCGCGGCCGACATTTCCCTCCCGTTCAGTACGTTAGTGTGGCATCTGTTGTCTGGCTGCTGTTCGCTCTCCCAGTGATGACCGCTTCCTGACGGGAAGATGATGAGCGCTCTGCACCTGTAGTTATGACAGGCACTTTCAGAACAGAAACCTGTTTCAGAAGTTGCCTTCAAAAGCCTGCGACAATTTTTGCTACGCTGAATGAGACCATCTGGCTCCCTGTAGTCCATCTGGCACCTTTGCTGGTTTACTGGCCATTGCTGGGCGTCATTTGGCATCTGAGCTCTTCATTTCTTACTTTTCTGATGTAGACATCTGGCCTTTTCTTTCCTCCTTTCACCTCAGTGACAGCGAGATGGAAATGGAGGCTGAGCATTACCCCAACGGAGTCCTGGAGAATTCATCCACCAGGATAATGAATGGCACCTACAAACACGAAGAGATCCTGCAGACGGATGAATCCAGCATGGGTAGGGCCTCAGGGGCAGGAGGGGTAAAGGGAAATAGAACGAGCTGGTACGAGAGTTAAAATTGTGGTTGGATTGCGGGGAAAAAAACACGTACTTTGGGTTTCTTTCCCCACGCCAGTGAATGAAGTTCTCGGGATGCCTTTTTCACTGGGAAAATGAATCCGTCCTGGAACTAAAACCAGGTCTGGGCTTTTCATAGTCTCACAGCGGTGCGGGTGATGTTGTGGAGCAGAGAAAGCAACAGGAGTCAAAGGTTTGTTCAGTGCTGGTCGTAAATTCCAGCTCAGAGCAGCCCTGGCACGTGTTCCAGCTGGGGGACTGACCTGAGCCGTGAAAGGCCGGCTGATGCGCAGCCACCAAGTGTCCTCAGCACAGTGGCATCAGTGACAGCTCTCTTGTTTGTGGGCGCTTTAGCCAGGAGGGAGAGAATGAATTAGCTACGCTACCTCTGAACCCGGGGATTCCTCCGGTTATAATGGGTCTTGTGGCCACTGAATACTGGGAAGTTGGCGGTGTTGGCATCTCCGACTGGAAGTTTTCTGGGCGCGGGGTTTGTTAGGCCAGGGGTTTCCGTGTTGTGTATGCTCTGTCACACCCGTGAAAGGGTCACACAGCTGGAGTTGCAGGCTCCCGTGATTCTGTCAGAATACTTGATTTGTAGGTGGTCCTCAGGCATTAAACAAACCGAGCTCAGATTTTCCCTGTACCTAACAGATGCTGTGAAAAAACCACTACGGGCTGTTCTAGTGCAGGGATCAGAAAAAGCTTCCTCTGGGATAAACTTAGAGCAGGGAGCAGCTACCTGCTCCAGAGGGGGAAGGAGCGTGACACAGAGCGGGCAGTGGTGGGGAATGGGAGATGATTGTTACTTCTCCACTGCCTTTCCTCTAGAAGACAGCTGCCCCCAGAGGCAGCTCTGCGGAGGGAACCATGCTGCCACGGAGCGAATGATCCAGTTTGGACGGGAACTGCAGATGCTGAGCGAGCAGCTTTGCAGAGAATATGGGAAGAACACAATGCACAAAAAGATGCTTCAGGTGAGCCTGGGCCTCCTGCTGCGTCGCAGCAGTTCTCTGGGCCAGGACTGGCGTTGGGGGGTTCTCTTGCAGAGCTCTGGCTGACCCCCACTTCTGCACCTGGTGAGGAAGAGGGGGGCCTGCGTGGGGATCAGAGGTTGAAACTCAGTGAACGCAGAGCACCTAGACCCAGTTCTCAGCACAGGAGAGAAGAAATACAGCGTCTGCCTGCATTCGCTCTTCTTCTCTCCAGGTGACACTCTACCTGCCTTCCCGTGCCGGTTCCCCTGCCGTATGGAGGGGGCACCCTCTTTAATCCACTATCCTGATGGCCCAGTGTGGTCCCTTGCTGCCAAGAAGGAAAGGGCCATTTCTTTTCAGGAGGTAGGCGCCTGTCACCGTGGCGATGGCAGGAGGTGCCCCGGCCGATGGACTTGGAGGTGTTCCTGCGTGTTTGCAGCCATGCATGACCTTACTGTGCCTTTCTGTTCTCTCCTACAGGACGCCTTTAGCTTGTTAGCTTACTCAGACCCTTGGAACTGCCCCGTCGGTCAACAGCTGGACCCAATCCAGAGGGAACCTGTGTGTGCTGCTCTTAATAGTGCTATATTGGGTAAGGCCTGGTTCCTGCGCAAGCGCTACCCGCCGGACATACCTGCTCTCAAGGGCTGTCCCGTGGCGGACAAGCCTGCGAGTGTTAGGAAAAGTTCAGAAATACTTGTGTTTAGCTTTTGCCTCCCGTTCTGTTGCTGGGGACTGAAAGAGCAGTAATGCAGGAAGGCAGGCGGGAGGGATGCCTCCAGAGGACAGATCTGCTTGAACTAATCTTCTTTTGGCTCCCTTGGGTCTTCCTCAACGCTGCTTCCAAGGATGCTCCTCGGGATTTTCTTCCCCTGTTTACTGAGGAAGCCAAGATCTCTTCAATGCATTTCCTGCCCCTCTTCTTGCTCCACCTGAATCGCTTTGCTGGCATTAGCAAGGATCTTTTCCATGCTTGGCAGAGTTTTGTCCTGCCACCATCCTGCTTTCCGGTAGGGAACGCAGTTGCTGTGTTGCAGCAGCTCCTAAGTGAAGCAGGTTTCCAGAGCGTTGGCTCTAAAGCAGAGGGGGGGTCCATAAATCCAACTACCTTTGATCTCGTGTTGGACGTGCAGAGTTAAATGGGTCTGTCTTCCCTTGGAGCATTGCCGCTGCATGTTCCCATCATGTGCTGTGCCTGCTAGAGCCCAGAGAGCCCGGTGGCCCGCAGACAGTCCAGTGTTGGAATCGGGGCTGTGGTAACGGTCCAGCCCTGTTGCTCTCTCCCTGTGCCCGTATCTGTGCTGAGAGAACCCCGCTCTGTGCAGACGTGGGGTTACGGGTTGGTTTTCTTCAGCTAGCAAGACAGCTCCCCTTTTTCTGATGAGCTTTGCTCCTTGTGTCAGCAGGATGGATGAGGGTTGGATCCAGCTATGAGCGATCTCTTGCCCTCCTGTGTGTCCTCAGAGCTGAATGTTTATGCCCGTTCTTCCATTTTCCGTAGACAAGGATGTTCCTTGGCCCAACAGCTTGTTGTCGTTTACTCTCTTATCTTGAACCTGGTATTGTAACTGCTGCAGTAGCTTTCCCTGATGCTTGCAATCAATGAGTTGTCGTGTCGTTGCTGACCCTCCTGGCATCTTCAGCTACAGCAAATCCCATGATGGAGAAATGGTTATAGTGATAATGAGGTTATGGACTGCCACCAGTCTGCAAGGAAGGGATTGTTTCATTCTAGGCGGGGCCCTTGATCCTGTCACCAGAGCCTGCACGTGCTGTGTCACCTCTCAGATAACTTCACAGGATGTTCCCCAGTCTGGGTTAGCTCAGTCCATCCACAGCCGGCCAAACGCTGCCCACTGGACAGCTTCTCCGTCTCAAAAACCCGGGCTTGGCTCCTGCGCGCAGTCCAGCTCACTCTGCCCAGACGTATTTCCAAGTGGGTCTGTGCACCTCACGTTGAGTGTGCCAGAAGGAGATTTAGAGATCGCCTTCTGGGGGAAGGAACAGCTTGCTGGAGAAAGCCGTGAGGGCTCCTGTTCTGTCTGAGTAAAAGAACAGAAATGATACGGTTGGGGAAGGAGAGTCCCTTCTCCTGACAGTCAGCATGGGCAGGTGTCCAGCAGGGTGGCTCAGTTCTAGCCGTTGCTTGTCCGGTGCTTGAGGAGCATGGACACGTTGCTGAGGGCTGTCACCAGGGAGACATGAGAGATGGGGTCCAGATGTGCTTCATCACACAGGTCGCAAGACACCTTGTCTAGCTCAGCTGAGGATTCCCTTTTGCATACGTAGCAAACGTGAAGTCGAAAAGAAGCAGTGGCCGGGGCGTGAGTTTGGCTAGGGCTTGGGCTACTGTGCAGGCTTGCACAAGTGGGAGAGATGGAGAGGTTGCCTCTCACTTGGTGCCAACCTCTCCTGCCTTTCCTTATTCTTCCATGCTTTGATCTCATGCTTTGAGCATTTTCTGGCAGACACTGAGGCAGCAGGAGCTTCGCTGCCTTTTTCTTGCTCTGGCCACCGCAGCAGCACTTTCTCAAAGGCCCTCTTGAGCTGTGGCCCCACGTGGGACGTGTCGTGGGTGGTGGGGTGTGCGGAGGAGCAGCGGTGCAGAGCCAGCGGTGCTCGGGAGTAGCTTCCTTCCAGAGCCAGCGCCTTCTGCTAGGAATGCTGGGCTCGGTGCCCGGGTGGGACTGAGAGGGACCCAAGTGCAGGTGAGCCAGCACGCAGCCGGGACGCCTCTTCTAAACAGATTTCTTTTTTTGCCCCCACAGAATCTCAGAACCTGCCAAAGCAGCCCCCGCTGATGCTTGCCCTGGGCCAGGCCTCGGAGTGTTTGCGGCTCATGGCTCGCGTGGGCTTGGGCTCCTGCTCCTTTGCCAGAGTAGACGACTATTTGCACTAGCCACCAGAGCAAGATGGAGTTGACATCGTTGAGTGCTGCCCTTCACCCTCCGTTGCTGCCACTACACCACCACCTCGTTCGATAGCCTGACCTCCCTGCCACCAACACCCCCTCTAGCGCACGCGCACACACTGCCTGTGAAAGGATCGAGTGAGTCCCTCACTGTGTGGCTATTCCTGACCCCAGGAACGACTGGCAGATCTTACCCGTTTCCCTGCCATTGCTGCGGCTCCAGCGGCACTCAGTATTTCGCTGGTTATTCTAATGTAGCGCCTTCCGATGTAGGGATTTCTCTTTGTTTTGATTTGAGTTGTTTCTCATGGATCCACCAGTATTTTATCTGGAGAGTTTTGCTGAGCTGGTTTCTGCTGATTTACTGAGGAAGCTCATCAGGTTGGTGACAGCTTGTTCTTTTCTTCCCTTCTCCCTCCATCGTGCACATACAGCAGCATCTTCTGTGCTAGTTGCCTGAACTCTTCTCGCAGTGGCAGTTCAGAGGGAATTTTTTTTTTATTTTATTTGAATCCTGTTTATTAAAAAGGTCTCTTCCACCTCCACAAAGTCACTGACGTATTTATTGCCCGCAGACTCAGTCCCAGCCATAGGCATCATACAACCCTGCAGGAGACCTGGTGAGGTGGGTCCTGTCGCGCGCTAATGATGGCAGTCGGAGGAGCTTGGTCCTTCACGGTGCGTGCCTCTCTAAGAGCACAAGGCTCTCAAACGCCTGTCTTTGTGAGCGGGAAGAGTAGAAGACTTGACATTGCCTATGTTAGTGGCTGCACTGTAGAAACATCTCACAGCCCTGAGAAACGGCTAAATCCGGCTCTCACAGCAGCTAGAGGGACAGGACCGGCGAATACGGAGTCATCTACCGCGGTATCGGTGGAAGCAGGTCATGTTGGCCTGCAAGAAACATCCGTGGGTGCTGCTGCCCCGTTGGGCTGTCAGGTTTTGTGTTAAATCACAAATCCCCCCCTTTTCTCCATATAGGAGGGCTCTGGCACTAAGACTCAAAAATAACAGTATTTACTGACCCCTCCACGTAACGCTGATCTAAATGAGCACTTCTAAATTTTGGAAGTGTCTTGAGAACACTAGCGTGAGCTGTGCTCACCCTCGCAGGTTGCACATCGTGCCGAGATCAGGTTGCGGGTTAGGGTCGGTACTAGCTTTGTAAGCTCGGAGCCGATCAGAAGGGAGCGGCAATGGTTTTTTTAAGGATTACTAAGAAAATTATCTTAGTTTCAAGCCCAAAAGTGACCGGCGAGGCTGTGTGGGTGAGTGACCTCCGAGTCAGATGGACTAATCCCTGCTGCGGTACTTATCAGGCCCAGGGACTCAAGTGCTACTCAGCTCTCGGCATTCAACCCACCTGCCTAGAAGTGTTTCTGAGCGCGGACGTTTAAGCGGTGAGGCTGTAACAGGACCGCGTGCTTTGCATCCTCTGCTGTACCCTTAGGGGACTTCAGGTTCTGTCTGGCTGCACGGGAGGAATTGTCATCCTGCCCCAAATGAATTTCAGGTCAGTAGCTCTGAGGAGGGGCCGGGAGAGCTCAGACCCAACACGTATTTGAGTGCTGTTCATGGATTTTATTTTGTTTTTTTAAAGAGTCAGTGAAAGATGAACAGATTGTGTTGAAGTTTGCCTTTAAATGGAGGTTAGCCTGTGCCGGGGCTTCAAGCAGCGAGAGAGTTGGTGCGCCGCTGGAGAAAGGAAGGTGGTGTGTGACCTCTTGTGCAGTAGCCCAGAGCTTTAAGGATTTTCCGGCTTGATTTGCAGCCGGCACGTGAGGTCTGAAATGAAGGCAGAGCAGGGCGGGGGCGGGTGTCCCCTGCACTGCAGAAGACGACCGTGGCAGTGGATGTGCAGATGGTGTTGGAGGTGGTTGGGAATGCCTGTCGCTACCTTTTGGAGAAGGTCTACAATGTGTAGAGGCAGCGCTAGAGCCGCGGTGCCCTAAGAAAACAGGCAACGCGAGGTTTAGAGATGGAGGAGGTATTTTTATTAGATCAACTCGTATAGTTAAAAAAAGCAGGGGGAGCTCTGCCTACCGAAGCCTTTCTGCCAGGCAAGACAGAAGCAGAGGTCTGCGCGGAGCAGAAGAATTTAACTTGCAAATCTGGGACTTCTCTTTCAGTTCTGGGGAACAGCTTACGTGCCTCAAAGCTCGTCTGTCGATTTTCAACTCCGCTCGCTGTCCCAGGGATGGGTATTACCCCAGCCTGCGGTTGCAGAGACACTTCAGCTCGGTGGGCAGGCTTCCTTTCTGAAGCCTCTGGTGCTGGACCTGCCCAACCGAACCCGTGGTGGCCCGGTGCCGTTGCTGACCCGAGGCAGCGTATGAACTTGCCCTGGTGAGAGGGTCTTCTGCAGGCTCTCCGTTTCTGAGACCCAGGCTTACGGCACACTGATTGCGGGTACTTGGGTTGGAAATACTCCAGTAGCTGGCTTTGCCCGTCACATTCGGCAACTCCCTCTGCCGTTGGTCACCCTTTAGCTTGCTGCTGTCTGGCTGCAGTCAGACCTGCCTTTCATCTTTGTAGCAACACCGTCTTTATCTCTTCTCCGAGTTTTCTTTGTGCCTTCACTTTGTGGTTCCTTTAAGCCAAGTCTCTTTGTCATGTGTCATATTAATGCCCCATTTGGTCTCTCAGCAAAGCTGTGCTGACTGTCCTGGAGCATTTTTTTTTTTGGTGCTGGTTTCCATTTCGCTACAAAACAAAACCCCAAGAGATGCTCCTGGTTATTCTGGTGCCAAGAAACGCGTGTGGGATGGTCTATCTGGCTTCCCATGGAGACCGTCCCTGTGGTAGAAACCATCTTGTTGTTGTGTCAAGGTTCGTGTTGAGAGGCCACGCTCTTCATGATGATTAATTGCATGTAGCAGGGCTGAGTCACTCTTCCTGCCCCGACAATGTGCATCATATAGTGGCAGTAGATCCCTGTAGATTAGACAGCGGTGAGATGCTTTCCACTTCTTGCACTCACCAGCTCTGGTACCTGGTGTCCTGATTCTGGTTTTTTGGGGAGTGCAAAGGCTTTTCTGCTGTGACGTATCTCATACCTGTTTCACCAGTGCTTTCTGCTTCTTGTGCTCAGGTTCTGACTAACGTGGTGGAACTCGGTGATCTTCAAGGTCTCTTCCAACCTAAACCATTCTGTGATTCTATGACTCAGTGTGGGGAAGAGGAATGTGTTTGTGGTGTGTGGTGGAGGTATAGGCTTCAACCTACCACTGATTCCTGGATGAGATTCCTGACTTGCTTTTCCCAGGTTATTTTTCAAAGCCTCTTGATCTTTGTCCCAGGCTGCTCCTTGGTGGTTCATGACAGCTGAGACTCGGTTTGAATTGTTGCGGTCATTTTAAAAAACAAACAGAACTAAATTGCATTGAGGGCTTCAACTTTGAATGTGGTTGTGCACCTAACCACAGGCTTCATGCAGTTTAAAAATCACTTTTACGAAAGTAATTTGGGATTTGTTTATTCCAAGTGCCTCATGCTTTGCTCGGAAGCAGATGAGCTAAGAACACCCCAGCTGAGACTCTGCTTCATCTGGGCAGTCCCTCACAGTGTCACTTCTCCTAAGAGTCCTTCAGTAAAGCCATGTAAATGGTTGTGTAGCCCATAGTAGAAACTCCTGTCTTCTCACTTCTTGGTGACGAGGTCCCAGCTGTGGCCCTGCATTGTAACGCTGGTGGCATTGGATATAGGACTTCCATCACATGAGGTTGACATGAAGGTTGCTCCCTGCTGGGCTGACTTTGGAGCCTAGAAGGTTTTCCAAACCACAGCCAGACACTGCTCACAGCCAACATTTCGCACTGCGCAGCCCCAAGAGAGGCTTTCTGGCTGTGGTGGCCTTCCCAGGACCTGAGAAGACTCCGGGGAGACCTTATGGTAGCTTTCCAGTATCTGAAGGGTGCCTACAAGAAGGCTGAAGAGGGACTTTTTATGAGGGCATGTAGTGATAGGGCGAGGGGAATGGCTTGAAACTGTAAGAGAGGAGATTTAGGTTAGATACCAGGAAGAAATTCTTGCCTGTGCGGGTGGTGAGCCCCTGGCGCAGGTTGCCCCGAGAAGCTGTGGCTGCCCCATCCCTGGAGGTGTTCAAGGCCAGGTTGGACGGGGCTTGGAGCAACCTGGGCTGGTGGGAGGTGTCCCTGCCCAGGGCAGGGGGGTGGAACGGGATGATCTTCAAGGACCCTTCCAACCTAAACCATTCTATGATTCTATGAAACGCTGCAGCTGTAAAAGTAAGCCTCTTCCAGCTCTGCCGCGTCTACACAATCGTAGGGTCTCAGCTCTCAAGTAATCAGCCCAGTGTTGCCAGCAAAGAGGTGACAATCTACACAGTGGGGGGTACCCTCCTGCTATGTACACTGGACGCCAACCACTCCACCTGCCCTCCTCAAATTCGGCATAGCAGCAAGGGCCTCTCAGAAGGATACGTTTCACAGGGACTTGGTGGAAACCTGCCTTCAAGGGTGGTGAGGTGCAGCCCTGCACATCACGGGCTTTGGTTTTGAGCCCAATGCCCTGGCTATTAAGTGGCCCTTTGAGAACAACATTTTGGGAACTCCAGACCTAGAGCCTTGATTAAAGTGTCCTTCAGTCCTGCAGAGGGAGCTTCATGGAGCTGAATTCCATCACCAGGTTTTTCTCCCTGTGGACGAGGGGTCGTACTGTCCCCACAAGCAGTGAGTGAGAGCAGTCACATAGACAGTAACGTGGGAGAACTTCGGAGTGAGATGAGGGATCGCCTCGGGAGTTTGAAGGCATTGGAGTAGCTGGGATAAGTGTTTCTGGGAGGTGTATCCTCCTCATACACTTTGTACTCCAGCCCCTGACCGTCTTAGTGGCCTCTGCTGGATGCAGTCCAGTTTGTAAGACATCTCTCCTGTACCAGGGAGCCAAATCTTGTTCCTCTTGTTCCAGATGATTCCTCTTGCTGCTCCATCATCCTGTCCTAGCAGGTGTTTAACAAAAGCTGATTCAACACGTACAGGGTTCAGTGAGCTCCAAGTCAAGGTCTTCTGTGAGCTTGGAGGGCAGCAGTCTTATTTCCCATGCATCCTTAGGCGTGCTCTCAGAGCCAGCTTGTCTTGGGAAAACTTCTTGGTGCTACCAGCTCTCCCTTCTTGCTCCATTGCCTCCCCCAGTCCCAGTGTTCTCCCACCTGTGTGACCACCAGAAGTGGTATCTGCAGTGTTCGGTGCTGCGGGAGCTGTTTTGAGACCAGGATCAGCTCTGTGGCTCGTGCCAACAACGCGTTTGCCGGGCACGGGCATGGCAACTCCAACTGCTCCTCCTGGGCTTGCTTCTGCTGCGCTGACCTAAGGGAGCAGATCTGCATGGGACGATCTCTTTTTGTCACCGTATGGGGTCCCATCAGCCTGCAGCTGGGCTGGCTGTAGCACTTCTGCCATTCTTTTGGAGTCTGGTTAGAAACTGAGCCTTTGCCTGTGGCCGGCAGAATGGAGACGGACCTCCAGAGTGAAGCACCGGCTACGTGGCATCCGTGGCTACGTTGGGGGAAGGTTGTCCGGTGGCTGCTCTCCCTCCCCTCCAGCCCCGCATTGCTCTGGGACACATGGAAGATGCGTGGTTGTCGGTGCTATGGCCTGTTTCTATTTCCAACATCCTGGTGGTGCTCGCTGGGCTGCTCCTGACCTGATTTGGACACCAGGAGATGCAGCTGTGACCGGTGTGGAGAATGGCCCCCTTCGGGAGTATCGTTCCTCATGGTTGCACGCACCTAGGATTTCCCCATCTGCTTCCTTGTTCCTTCTGGCTTTTTACAGGGACATCTCAGCCTGTCCTCAAGCTGTGTCCTTATTTTTCACATAGTCTTATTCGGACGTCTTTACCATTCTTTAAATAGCTTTGTTCTTGAGGCTCCCTGGAACAACTGGGACAAGCAGACCTGGCGTAACTAGCTCCGGGGATTGAATTTATCATTTTCCTCCTTAGGCGTCAGGGACGATGAACCATCTCCCATCTCCAGCAAAGCAAACCGCGTTGGATTGCTGTGACGCTGCTGGGCTTTGGTACCTGTCTGTCTTAATACTCACGTAGCACGTGTTGCTCGGATGCCAGTTTCGGGGTTCCTTCTGCCAGCGTGGGGTTGATCGAGAAGGTGAACCGTGGTAGCCAGGCTATACAGCAGTGCGTACGTGCCATGAAGCTGCATGGAGCACATCGTGGTAGCGGGAAGTTCTTTCCAAGGAAGAAGCAGTGTCCAGACTTCAACTGCCCCACAGGGCAGCAGGCAGAGAGGTCCATCACGCTTCAGTCCGGGGCGCAGTGATGCCCCGTGGAGCTGGTCACAGCACGAGAGAAGGAACACCTTCCTTGGTCCTGGTCCACCCAGGAGTCCCCTTTGCAGAAGGAGCAAGTTCCTTCAAACCCTGCCGGTGTTAGAGCAGCGTTAGTGGTGGATCCAGGAGGTCTTGTAGAGAGCTGCTGTTGGGACTGCAGCTGTACGTGGCTTGTCCCTAGGTGTTTCTGCAAAAGGGGGACATGACAGGGGACGTGTGCTGTGTGCTGCTGGGACCCTTCTGCCCCAGAAGACTGCGTGACGGAGGGAACTGCAGTCCATCAGCTCTTACTGAGAGCCAAAAGCTGGCTGTGAGCCGCGTCCCATCCGCGGTGTAGGTCAGAGAGCTGGAGGAAGTGTTGGTGGGGTGAGTGTGGGGGAGCTGCAGCAGATTTGGGGAGGGAGGGGGAGCGGTTGAGAGCCTGGAGGCCTCTTCCAGAGGAAGCACTAGCTGCTCTCCACCGTTCTTCCCTGCAACCAGAGGTGGCAGGTGACGGATGAGTGAACGTGGCGTGTCTGTCCCTCTCCCCGCGTCCCACCCCCCAGAGCTCACAGCCCACAGCCTTGAGCCCGGCAAGCCGAGGGTTCATGCAGGTTTGAGGAGCTACACGTCCTGCCAGCTGGTTTATTTCCAAGAGGGAGCCTTAACTCTCTCCTGCTGGCAGGAAGCCGACTCCCGCACGGGATTTACACTCACATCGCTGCGGAAACGTTCCTGGAGGCCGCGCAGACCTCTGCTCCTCGTTGAACTCCCTCTGGCCGGGCAGACGCCTTTCCTCTGCTCGCTCCACCTGGGTCCAGGCACGTGCTCTGCCCCTGTGCTCGGGAGGGCTTTAGCTGCATCCTTCCTCCAGGAGGTCTTGCAGGCTGGGCTTCTCCCGAGCTCAAATGTGGAGAAAGGAGAAGCAGCAGCGGCTTTGGGGATAATCAAGATTTTAACGAAAATTTTGAAAAAAAGACAAGTGTGCTGACTCTTCCAGACCAAGGACTCCGCGCAGGCGTTTTGGGATTGTCCCTCTCGGTCCTACCTGTGCACGCTCTTCACCCAGGGGAGGCAGGAGGAGGAGGCTGCCGGCACCTGAAGCTCTTGGGCTGTGCAAGCCCCAGGACCTGCCCGCCACGCAGTTAACTCGTCTTCTGCTGGTTGCTCAAAACTCAGGTATGAAATGCTCAGCTGGAGCACGGGGTGCGAGGTCTTTGCAGGTTCCCAACCAGCCCTTGGGAGGAACGGCCGCCGTTGGGCTGCGACAGAGCAGATCTCCCTCTGCCGCTCCAGACTTCTCATCGCCTTTGGAATGGGGGTGGGGTGGGGAGGGGGCGTTCTCCTCTTTGGTACAACATCGGCTCAATGGACATTACACAAATTGTGCACATTGGTTCGGTCTAAGCTTAGTATTTGTGAATTAAGTTATCTCTGACGCTTCGCATGAAAACTTCGAAAAGGGGAAGGGGGGGGGATTTTAACTGAGAAAAAGCCTATGAAAATATACTGGAAATATGGTAAAGAAATCGACGTTCTGCTGTATATTGACAGAATTATTTTTATTAAAATACACATCCATGTGCAAGAGCTGGCGTGGAGCCGTGTGCTTTGTCACTCTCTGCGCCTTGGGGAAGGCAAGCGGCGGAGCCGGCGCAGGCGGCAGCTCGTGTCCCCTCCGACACCGGCTGGGGTCCGGCCCTGCCGGCACGGGGACGCCCGCCCGCGGGAAGGGTGCGTATAGCGCGGCGATGCCCCACAGCTCGGGGGGTGTCAGCCCTGGGAGCGACGGCTGGGTGGAAGGAGCCGGGCGCTGCCCCACGAGGATGAGGTTGGCTCCAGGATGGGTTTTCCCCCGTGCAGAGGTGAGCAGATGCCGGCAGAAGCCTGTCCCTGCCATTCCGCGGGTCCCTCGGAGGTCAGGGCAGGCTCTTGGCTCAGGCATTGCTGCCTCATGTGGAGGGAAACGAGCAATTATCACGAAGGCTTTCAGGTCAGCCCTGCCCAGCTGCGATAACGGGTATTTCTGGGGCAGGTCATCATGCAGCAGCTGCCGGCACCTGTATATATTTCTGCTGTAAGATTTTCTTGGCTTAACAGAAAGCACCTGATGGTGTAGAAAGTTCTCCAGAACTTTCTACAAAACTGCCTCTCCCAGAGTCGCTCAGCCCTGCCGGAAGTGGTGGCCAAGGGGCGCTTCCAGCGCACACCTGCGGTCAAACCCCTTAGGGCAGAGCCTGGAAATCATTAATTGGTGCCCTTTTACAGCAGCTTTCCAGTATGTGAAGGGCGCCTACAAGAAAGCTGGAGAGGGACTTTTTCCAAGGGCATGTGGCGATAGGAGGAGGGGGAATGGCTTCAAACTGGAAGAGGGGAGATTTAGACTGGATATGAGGAAGAAATTGTTGACTGTGAAGGCGGTGAGCCCCTGGCGCAGGTTGCCCCGAGAAGCTGTGGCTGCCCCATCCCTGGAGGTGTTCAAGGCCAGGTTGGACGGGGCTTGGAGCAACCTGGGCTGGTGGGAGGTGTCCCTGCCCAGGGCAGGGGGGGTGGAATGGGATGATCTTCAAGGTCCCTTCCAACCCAAACCATTCTATGATTCTATGATTTTGTCATGGACCACCTCCTGCATGTTGGGTCCTGACGCCATGCGTTCAGTAATGGTCCCACCTGGCAGCATCTCACTCGTCAGCGCCCATAAGTAGTCCCTCAGCAGGAGGTCCCTGGGGTCTGGGCGAGTCCTGGACGTCACCACAACTCCATTCCCTGTCGCCCAAAACAGGCCGTCAGTGTGGCGAATCCTCAGGAGGAACGTTGGTGTGCCCGGTGGAGCACCGCTTTATTTTGTTAATGAGGGGATAGAGATTAGTAAAATCATAATAATGATTATTTTTTTTCAGACGGTGGTTGTCCCACATTTCCGTCGCCACCTTTCTCCTAGAGGGTGCGATGTGTCATCCCCGTAATATTCCTCCATGATCTGCTGCCCTTCCTCACCTCTTGTTGGCAATAGCATCTTGTAACACCCATCACATCTTCAACACTGCACTTTGTTCAGGCTAAAAATCTCCGGATTAGCTGTGTGCCACGGCAAGAACTGCTTTTTCTCCTTGAGCATCGTGTTGTCCACTTGTAATATTCTGGTTGAGGGCCTCCGTAATTTTGATTTTCAGTGGGAAAAAAAGGGGGGGGGGGGGNNGGGGGGGGGGGGGGAATCTTTGTAACCCTCAAATGTGAATGATTGGGGAAGGCTGCTTCGTTTCGTAGGTAAAATGTTTGAAGAGTTTATGAAATACCTCCTCACACGGCTACATGCACCTCCGTTTTTTCTGTTGGAAGAGAACATGGCCACCCTCGCTGCGACGTGCTGTGAAGGTGTAACCCTGGAACTTTGTGTCTGTAAAGAGCCAAGCGCAATCCATGAGACGTTCGTTCCCCCCAAATCTGATCCTGCTTCAGCTTTGCTTTCCCCCACTGCTTCGTCCGGTGGTGCTTCTGATTTGTCGGCAAAAATGTCATTTGGGATGGTTTTTCCTGTCCCCTGCCTACATCCGATACCCTAAAAAATACCGCCCTGCTCTGTGTCCTGATCATGAGCAGGAAACACCAATGAAGCTTTAGGTTGAGGATCAGTCCATGGCACTGATCATGTTTCTTGCCTTCACCTCTGAGGTTTTCCCACCTGCGCTTTGCACCTCTCCCATGGAATGATGGACCATCGGCCTGGTGTTAACAGCCGGGGGCCCGTGCTGCTCCCACCCCTCCCCGGCCCTGCGGAGGGGTCGGCAGCCGGGACACCTCTTCTCCTGGCCCAGCTGAGGGGGTTGTGTCCTCACGCTCCTGGCACTGCCGACGTTGTTTTTCACCAGTGGCCACCAGCACATTTGGAAGCTGACAAGGTGGCAGATTAGTGTCTTCTCCCCGAACCCTCTGCTCCCAACCGCCTCATTTTGGAGCTCCTGCAAAGCCCGTGGGGCTGAGAGTGTGCTGCAAGGACGGATAGCCTTACCCATGGGGAAGGGTAACCTCACCTATGGGTCCTTGACCTATGGGGCAAGACTTGGCCCAACTATCACGTTCCCAATGAAGCACGCTGTGACCAGGCACGGTTTGCTCCAAGCCTGGAGAAAGACATGCCAGCAGCAAAGGGGGTTGTTTGATCGCACCGTGCCCTGGGCTTGTAGGGCTGAAGAATCAGGAAAAATTCAAAGAGCAACTTGTGGCAATGAGTCTTTATTATAAATATTTGCTCCACCGGGCACATCCTGGCAGGGCAGTGACAGCGGGAGGGACTTGGTGGCCGGCTGGTCCATGCCGCTGTGACACCCGGTCCCACCGGGGTACAGGCTGGCTCCACCTGCAGTGACGGTGCCCACCGCCACGGGACCCTTCGCGGAAGCGCCTCAAGCGCCGCCTGCTCCCTCCGGAGATGGGAGGACTGGATGGATGAGTGGGATGGTAGATGGCAGAAGGAGGATTTCATTTTTTCCTTTGAAGCTTTTTCATGATTTTCTTCACCCAGGGCTTCTTGGGGTCGGCGCAGACCTTGTCACCGCTGGCAGCCACAATCCTGCAGCGAGAAAGTGAGGAAAGAGAGTGAAAACATGAACCATGAGCTGTCCCATTCCCATGCACTACTTCTCCCCTCACGGTGTGCTGCCCCGTCCTGGATGGAGGCTTGGAGCCATCTCCAGCAAGCCCGTGCCCTCCTCGGGCTGATGGTGCATGTCAGACCACTGCCATTAGCACCAAAACCTACATTTTTTCCCCTCACAGAGCTATTTTCCTACCACAGCCCCCCCAGGTATGTGCTCCCAGCTGGGACCGGGCTGCCTGCGGCGTGGGATGGGGTGGGGGGAGCTGCTGGAGCTCCCAACCGTGCCAGGGGTGGGATGCAAAGCCCAGGGGAACTCACACAACGGCCGGCAAGGAGCAGTCGTTGGACGTCTCGTAGAAACTCTGCATGTGTCGGATGGGTTTCTGCGCGTACCTGAAGCAGCATTCGGAGGGCGTGAAGTGGGCTGGTGAAGGGAAGGGAGAGACGTTATGAACGCCCTTGGAAGCATTTTGCAATTAATTGCGTCGCCAGACGACAACACGGCGGGATGTGGACCGCAGGACGGAGGCCGGGGAGCTTCTCAGCAGCTCCCACAGCATCCCACGGCAGGGGTTCATGGGTGCATGGGTCCATGGTCCATGGCAGCAAGGACAGGACTGGGAAACGTAGACAGCAGCGGGGAGGGGAAACGGCGCGGCACCCGGCACCCCACGTTGCTGCCGCTGCCAAAGCGCAGGGTGAGGTCGGGGTGCTCGCTCTGGGGATGAGGTTTTGGGGTGGGTTTCCAAGGCGGGAGCACAACTTTGCAAGGTGTTTTGGAAGGCTCCAAAGAGCTGCACACACTCCCACCTGCCCCACCCCCCGCCCCAACCACTTGCTCATCCAGCTGAGATCTGGGGAACGGCTGCCGGGGTCTCCTCCAAGCTCCTGTAGCATCTCCCCAGGGGTGGCTTTGCTGAGGCCACTCAGCACCCTCTCCATCCTTCCCTGCCCCCACCAGGGGGTTGCTCCTCCTGCCAGCAGCACCGTCCCCCCTCCCCACTGGGGTTTCTTGCCTGACCTCCCCAACGGGACATCACCAGCGGGGACCCCGAGCCCCGACCTGCAGCCCATGAGGTGCCTTACCTGCGGCGCGGTGCAGGGAGAAGGTGAGGAGCATTGCGAGCAGCAGGACCGTCCTTGAAGCGAGCATGGTGGCTGTGTGAGGGCTCTTCCTCCGTCCTGCTTCGTGCCGCCCTGCCCGGTGTCGGTGGCTTTGGCTCTCGCCGCTCTGTAATTTATCCTCTGCATGCCACCCACTTTAACTGCTTTTCCAAAGATTTCGGACATGTTCTGAGAAGCCCCTTCCCAGGGACAAGGGGATTTCTGTGGTTGTTTATTTTGGGTCATGTCCGATGGGGGTGGGTGGAAGAGGATGAGGACCAGGCCGCCACTTCTGCTTTCTGCGGAAGAGCCGCAAATCTCTGCGGGGCTTCCAGGAGGCTTTGGGGGAACCGAAATTTACCCGGGAAAGGAGATTAAAAACAACTTTCTGTGAAGTCAAGTTGTCAAATCTAATGCTTGCCTGGCTATTTCTAACAGGAGAGAGAACCCAAAATCTCCGAGCAGGAACAGGTCATTGATGGGTTTAACTGGTTTGCCTGAGTCATCAAAGGCAAGTGACTGCCAAGTTGCCTCCAAACTGGCCACCCCAACCACCCTGGCCGTACCCAGGGCACTGGGTTAGGCAGTGAAGCACTCAGCACGGGATGGGATGGGATGGGATGGGATGGGATGGGATGGGGTGGGATGGGGTGGGGTGGGGTGGGGTATCAGGCAGAAAAAGCCATACTGGACCAAACTAGGAGGGACCCCAGAGCAGGGGGTGGCAGAACCACTTTTGGTGGGTTCAGGAAACTTTATAGAAAGGGAAGAAATGGGGCAACAGCAGTGGGGCATCTGCGGAGAGTCTGGGTCTGATCCCAAGCATTGCCTCTGCCTCCCACACCGGTGATGGGATCGAAATGAGAGGGTCAGAGGGATGGAGGCTTGTGGTCATCTGTGCACAGATGGGTCATTTTTGCAGGGACATGGGACAAACCCTACCACAACCCCAAGAGAGTCAACCCAGACTCCAGGGAGGACCCCGAGGGCAAGAGGGGCGGGTGGCACAGACCCCAGTGGCATCATGGGTGGACATCAGCCCGGCTTCCATGCAGACATCTGCTCCCCGGGAAGTCGAGCTGCAGCTGTGGTCTGCATGCGAGGAGGGGGTGAGGACCTGGTGGGAACCCATGTGGGGTGATGGTGAGTGGGAGTGCGGGAGGGAACCTGGCGGTGGCTTGGGAATGAGGCAAGCCAGGGCTTCTCGGAGGAGAAGAAAGGTGGAAACGGACTTCCTTGAAGATTATTTCATGTTTGCATGATTTCTCTGGAAGAAGAAAGGAGAAGGAAACAAACCAAATGTGCTGACAGGTCTGGTTTGGAAGATGTGGTCTGCAGGACACCAGGTCTGGTGGCCTGGCACGGCGGCAGGGTGGCCATGCGGAGAGCTGGGCACTGCACCGCTGGTTTCTAAATGCCACTTTCCCCAGGAAAGGGCTCTGCAGGAAGACAACACCCGACACACAGCCCCTGAGTCCCTTCTACAGTCTCTGCATCCCCCCCCCCCGGCTCTCTCAGCTTCCTCTTTCCAGCTCCTACCACGTCCCCGATGTACAGACCCTCGACCCCAACAAGCCACCAGGGTCACACCACCTCCCAGACTGTGAAGGGCTGCAATTATGGGGGAATTGAGCTTCAGAAATTAAAATGGGTAGGCACGGACAAAAAAAACCCAACAATGTAGTAATGGGAAATACTCTCTGACTCATACGGTGTTTTGTTTTTCGAGTGGGTAATCATAGAAATTAATTGCTTACCAGGGTATGCTGATCTTCTGCGTACCCTAAAGGCCAAAGAAAATGGAAGAGCACGAGGCACTTGCACAGTGGGGCTGCTGGTCCCCGGCACTGACGCCAGCAAAACCCTCTCGGGAGGAAGCCGTCATCACCATCAGCCATGGCCAAAAAGGCAAAGGCGAACCTGTAACAATAACGGACTTTCATAAATTCACTAGAGCCTTCTTGCCATGGTTAGGAATAATAGAATTGGAAAAGGTGATGCTAGTAAATGAGTCGAGGGAAATATTATTACAAACGCTATGGTAGATGATAGCAAAAAAAAAACCTTACAAACAGAGGTTAAAGCTGGATCTCAAATGGTGACACAAAACCAATTAGCATTAGACGATATATTAGAGGTCAAAGGAGGGGTTTGTGCTCTCATTAACGCCAGTAGTTGTTTCTGTGTAGACCGAGACAGAAGAATATAAACAGCTGGAATGACAATCCAAAGCCACCTAGTGGTTTTTTCATAAAATGGGGAAAAAAACCCACAACCCAGCCCTTTTGGTGGGGGGGGGTTGGACAGCAGACGTTGGCGGGTGGTTTGGAAACGTACTTAAACCATTGTTCAAATCTATATGTATAGGGCTAATGGCCATAATAGTAACCTCTGTGTTTGTTCAGTTAATTATTGGTTGTGCTGAGATTATGTGTCTAAGCAGCCAGTAATTACTCAGCAAGAGATAAAGCTGATGGCAATGCAAACACACGGGAGAGAAAAAGAAATCAAAGCAGAAGAAAACCAATTCTTTAACATATAAGTATAAAGGGTGCCCTGGGGTCCCGAGTGTCCCTGCTGTGTCCCTTCCCCGGTTCCGTGGACCCTGCTTGGAGGGGATCAGAGGTGGGGGTGTCTGTGGGACTGGTTTGTTCCCTGTGGGTCTGGGAACCAGAGGTCTCCTGGGCACCAAGAGGCAGGTGGGGCTCTCTGGGGTGCACCAGGAGGTGCTTCAGCTTGAGGAGGCCTTTTAAACTGTTGCCTTTACTCTTCAGAAGCCTTGAGACCATAGAGACACCCTGTCTGCAGTTCAAAAGGCTTCCTCAGACTGAAGCACCTCCTGGTGCACCCCAGAGATCTCCACCTGCCTCTTGGTGCCCATGACACCTCCGGTTCCCAGACCTGCAGTGTGTTAGGGTCACCCCTCAGCACTTGGGTGGGTTTTGTCTCTGCTGTGAAAGCATCCCTGGAGGTGCTGCAGCCGAAATCCCGTTCCCCAGGAGCTGGGAGCGCCAGCAGCAGGGCTGCCAGGGTGGCTGCTGCTTGGGGACCGGCTGGGCATCATCCAGCTGGCGGTGAGCGATGGCTTTTGCATCACTTAGTGGTGGGGTTTTTTTTGTGGCTCTCTTTTTTTTGTTGGTTGGTTTTCTTTTTTTTTTCCCCCCTTATAAAACTGTCTCAGGAAAAGAAGGAGGAAGTGGAGGGGACGTTTGGGGTTATAGCGTTTGTCTTCTCAAGTCACCGTTACGCGTGATGGACCCTGCTCTGCTGGCCATGGCTGAAGGCCTGCCCGCTGGTGGGAAGGAGGGGGATGAATCCCTTATTTCGCTTTGCTTGTGTCCACAGCTTTTGCTTTACCTACTAAGCTGTCTTTATCTCAACCCACGAGCTGTCTCACTTTTGCCCTTCCAATTCTCTTCCCCATCCCAAAGCCCTGGTAGGGATCACCGCTGAGCTCCCCCTGGCGTGGGGGAGCTGCCCGTGGGTGAATCCCT
The DNA here is from genome assembly GCA_003993805.1 of Himantopus leucocephalus. NCBI lineage: Eukaryota > Metazoa > Chordata > Aves > Charadriiformes > Recurvirostridae > Himantopus > Himantopus leucocephalus. The sequence goes on along the minus strand of RSEF01000011.1, from coordinate 657,432 downwards.
CGTCTGCTTCAGCATCCCCTGCCTGTTCCACCTGCCCAGGGACCTCCGCAGAGAAATCCTTCCTCTGCAGCACAGCTCAGATGCACTGAGGTCCTGGGGAAGATGTGGGAGTCAGGCTGTGCTCACGCATGGGGCAATGCGAGGGACAAGCTGAAAGCTCCAAGCCCAAAACCCATAGCAGTTTCGCACCAAAAAGCCCCCAGAGGAGTCATCAGCCCCTTTTAGGTCCCCTTGAAGCACGTACCCAAATGCCCAGAGTATCCATGCAGCGCCCTCCCGACCCCCTCCATGCCCACCTCAGTGAGAGCCATGAAGTTTCGGGAGGCAGTGGGAAGAGCCCCCATCCCACCCCAGCCCCTCGGCCGGCTCCGTGCCTCGACCAGCCGGCAGCAGCGCAGTTGCTGGGGCTGGGAGAAGAAAGGCCACCACTCTCCAGTACCAGATGAAGTAAACCTTTATTTTGCGGCTGTGCTCCGCGGGCAGGTGCTGGCGGGGCCGGCAGCACCCCAGGAGCTGGTACCCAGCTGGTCAATGTGGCGCAGGGCTCTGGGGAGTCAGTGCTGTCCCTCAGCGTCAGGGACCTTTGCAGTCCTTTCCAGGAGGATGACTATAAACCTTCCTTCCCACCAGGATGTTGGGTAGCCTCAATCAGGGCATCCATTCTACATCACGGGGTATGAAGTTCTTTCTTTTTTTGAAGGCTCTCAACTGCTTTCTCCACCCAATTCATCTCTGGGTTTGCACAGATCTTGGTCCCATTCTTGGTCTCAAACCTGCCAAGACGAAAGGTGAAACTTGGTGAGAAACGACAGCTATAATCCCATTTGTGTTCATGCCACCCTCCCTTCCTTGCACTCCTTCGCCTTTCCCTTTGGCCCTGCACGCTGCCCCTGGGCACTTGGTGTCCTACGAGCAGCTCATCCTGCAGCCCAATGCCCCTAGAGCCTGTGCAGAGCCTTCAGGAGCTGAGATGGACTTGTGTCCTTAACTCTGCCCTGTAGAAGGGGCCAGACAGTCATGTCCTCCCCTCTTCATGCTGGAAGACAGACACCCATGGAGGCCACGCAGACCTGCCCCAGTCCTGTCCCCAGATGGGACAGACGAACTGAACCCGTGGTGGCCCAGGCAATGGCACAGCAGTGGGGAAATGACCAGGACTTACACAACTGCTGGGGAAAAACACTCCCTGGGAGTCACGTAGAAACTCTTCAGCTTAGCCAGCCGGACAGGGGACTTTATGTAACTGAAGCAGCACTCGGATGGTGTGTAAGGGCCTGGAGAAGACAAAGAGAGATTGTGAACATTGGCTTTGGAAAGTAGTCTTTAAGACATTCCCCCATGACAAGGCTGATGCACACAACATCCCCCAAGTTCTGCAGATGCTGCCATGAGGAGCCCCAGGTGTCCTCCTTCCTTCCTGGGGCAGGAGGATGCTCCAGGTTATCGTCCAGCACCCACAGCCCTGCAGAACCCGCCTGCGGGATGGTGGAGACCCACAGCCTCCATCCTTCCCTGCACTCTGGGACATGCAGCCTTGCCCCGACCAGGGGTTTGCTCCTCCTGCCAGCAGCACCGTCCCCGCTCCACACCGGGGCTTCTTGCCTGACCTCCCCAAGGGGACACCCCAAGCCCCGACCCGCAGTGGTGGCCCGCGAAGTGCCTTACGTGCATCACAGCGCAGGGAGAGGGTGAGGAGCATCGCCAGCACCAGGACCGTCCTTGCACCGAGCATGGTGGCTGCCTGAGGGCTCTTCCTCGCAGGGTGCTGCTCTGCCTCTTCGGAGGAGCTCAACTGTGAGCTCAGGCAAGGAGGTGCTGCAATTTATCCTCTCCACCCCCTCCCCACATTAGCCCTTTTCCAAAGAATTTTGACCAAATTTCAAGCGAAAGCCCTGTGTGTTTTCTTTGGCCAAGGGGATTTCCATGTCACGTGGGATCTTCAAGGTTACTGACCGAGACGATACCTAGAAAGGCTGACCAGACTTTGGCAACTTCTGCGTTCATCGAAACACGTCTGTGGGAAAGCCGCAGCGTCCATGAGGGAAGTGAAACCCTCCTCCGCGGAGACATAAACTTGAGAGTTCCCAAACCCACGGAGAGCAGCTTGGTGGTGATAGGAGAGGCAAAGCCCGGCTTCCCATGCAGAGCCACTGAGAAGCGACTGGGCTGAAGACCCCCAGGGCCAACATAAACACGCCGGAGATGGATGGCTGGCTCGTGAACTTCCTGGGGAGCATTAAGCAGAAACACGGTGACCGCTGCTGCCACCAGCCCTCCGCCGCTCCAAAGCTGCAAGACGTCAAATACTGCCAGAAGTTGCGTCACATTCCATGCTGTTTCCTATGGAGGGGAACACAAGTTTTCCATCAAAAATCCCTGTTGATAGCTGGGAAGTGTGGGGTGAAAGGAGAAGCCGGTGCAGCCGAGCCCTCCCTCGCAGACAAGGCTGGCTCGGCCTCTTGGCTTCAAGGCAGGGCAGGAGGCTGAATCAGGCTGAGGGAGGTGGAAGGAAAAGTTGGTGTTCAAAGTTCTTGGGTGTCTTTCCAACATCTTCCTGCCTTCGCAGCCTTGAAGCCTCCCAGGTCCTGCAGGGACCTGCAGAAAGGGGGTCAGCCTCTCTGTGTTAACCTGGGGACAGCTTCTCCCCACCGTGCTCTACTCCCCCTTCCTCACCCGGCCACTCAGACCACCAGACCCTTCTGCAGGTCCTTGCCAGTCATGCACAACCCCTGCTCTGAAGCTTATTTCCCCATTCCCTCTTTTNGTGGATGCATGGAGCAGCAAGGTCCCCGGGACACCACCGTCCCCCCTCATCCCCTGCGAGCTACCCAAGGGGCCACCACAAGCCCGTCTTCACGTTGGCACTCCCCAGCCACCCTCTGCCCCTTTGGAGCAGGACATTATGCCTGCGACTGTGTCATCCCTGGGTGCCTTTTAAAAAACTTAGGGGAAACTCACCCAACGCTGAGGACTGCTCTGGTCATGCCCAGGTCCTCTCAACCCCAGCTGCGGTAGGAGACACATCTCCTGCTGAGGAAGGCTCAAGGAGCCCAGGCAGGGTATGCCAAGGCTCTTCCCAACCCAGCAGAAATGATTAAGGTACATACTCAGACTCCTGTAGCTGCTGTGCTTTGGTTCAGCTCCTGTGGAGAGACGGAGTCTCTCCATCTCAAAAGCATGACTTCGCCGAGGAGGGGCTGGCATGAGGCCACCCATGCTGCGTAGCTGCCAGCGGACTAAAAGTAAAACATTTCTAAACAGGTCCCACACCCCGTAAGGACAAGTGCCGTTCCCTCCTGTGCGTGTTCACCCAGCGACTCAGTGTCTCCCTGGGCTGTGATAAACTCCTGCTGATCCCCCAAAGCATCCTCCCTTTCTCCCACAGCTTTGTGGGTGCCCCCTTCCCCTTCTCGACCACCTCCCCACCTCTGCTTTGCCCCAGGCTCCCTTCTTGCAGACTCGTGTGCCTCTCCAGGAGCCTCTCCCCAAACCTGGGCCACGGGTGCTGGGACCAGAGTAGCCTCTCATCCCATGGAGACCATCCCAGCACAGGCAGCCTTTTGGAGACCACGGCACTCCATGAGCTGCAGCCATACCATTAATGCCGAGCTGGGGACATGGGCCGTATTACTGCTCCCGATGCATTTTTGTCTTACCTGTGGTGTGCACAGGAGCAAGGCCACCAAGCGCAGGTGGCATGATGCTGTCATGCCCATGGCAGATGTCCTCAAGCTGGGGGAACACATGTTCCCCTGCAGCCATGGACCAAGGGAGCACACAGCCTGCCCTAACCACAGCAGGGGCAAAGCCACCATCCACGGGCTTGACCCTGATCAAAGCAGAAGGATTTGGGGGATGGATAGGCATGGTCTTGCTGCAAGCCCATGGCATGTCTACCCGTGGCTTGGGGCTTCACCCAACCACTCCTCAGCTATGGGGGATGCTTTGGGTGGGCAGCCAGGGCAGCACAGGGCTGAACAAGTACAGGGGCACGCAGCAGCCGGGGCCAGGGAAGAGGAGGCTCTGGGTGAAGAGGACCTTGAGAAGTAAAGATACTAGTGTGGGCCCGCTTCTGCAGAGTTGTGCTTGCTTATCTGGCAGAAGATCTGTCCTGGGATGCTCTGATTCCCGTTTCTCGGGTTCTCAAGCCGTCGCTATCGCAGCCAGACGATTTATGACTCCCTGGAGACCCTTCGATGTTTATTCGACTTTTTGGGAAGGGAAAGGCTCATGTGCAGTCATTAACTGATGAGTGCTGGAAAGCCCCACAGCTGGTCCAGGTTCCCTTTTCACTTGAACGGCCTCTGGAGAAAACGCTTGTTTACATAAAAAATAAACAGCATCCCCTTGATGCTGCAAGAGGAGGAGGAGGGAAACTTGGGTGGCCCCTCAGGTGCAGCCTTCGCCAGCAATGGTGCCGGTGTGGGGAGGAAGGAGCTGGGCAGAACAAGCCCCGCGCTTGGAAATGGAGTCTCAGCAGATAACCGAGAACACCCAGCTGTGCTGGAAGACACAGCCACACGGTCATCGCGCTGCTCGGGAAAGCACAGGCTCTGCGCTGCAAAAGCAGGTGGGCTGCCAAGGCAGGAGAGAGGTGGCTGAGCATCACCACCACCGAGCGCCTGAAACCCGTCCCCGAGGAGGTGCTGGGAGGGTTCGGAATAAGCTTTTCCCTATTATCTTCTGTTCTACCCAGTCACTTTGAGTCTTCTTCATTTACAATATGAAACATCCTGGTTTTGCTTCTTTCAGACCTCAGCTTTCTGAGTGTAAAGCCCCTCCTCGTTTCTTTGGGGTGCTCACTCAAAGGTCTCCCAAGCTCCGTACTGAAGCTCCGGTTGACTCAGGCCACAATCCCAAACCAAAGGTGATGCTCTCGTTCCTTCCCAGAGTCAGCGCTCACCCTGCCACTCCATGTACGACCGTGCCATGTCCTCCAGCCTTTAAAAAGAGACAAACAAGAGTCTCCTCTAAAGCCTGCTTCCTACAGCTGGACACTGGGGACCACCAAGTACTGGAAGCTGCTGATCCAAGCCTCATCCTGTGCGGTAAGTCCAGCCCAGCATCACAAGACAGGGAGGCCGCAGGAAGGATGTGTCCAAGAGCCCTTCCCCAAGGGGATTATCTGCGCTGAGCCACCAGGCAAGCTCGCCCACCGGCACAGGGGATAGAGCAGAAACTCGCCGTGGCTGGGCAGGGAACCCTCACCACGGCGGCCAAGCAGAGAGGCAGGGGTGGAGGCACCCGGACCAGAAACTGGAAGCTTCGTTAAGGAAGAGGGGCAAAAAAAAAGAAAAGTAGGAGGAGACATTCTTCCATTTTTCTCCATTGAGGTTGATCAGCTGCCTCAAGGTTAAGTGAGGGATGGATGTGGGGTGTCCCTTGGGAGGAGACTCGGCCATGGAGAGGCTTCTGTGCCAGTTAGCAATCAGGAGAAACGCAGCCTGGTGAGGACTTCAGCCTCCTTTTTTCAACCCGACCTTTCTCGAGCTCCCAGAGTTTAAGACAGCCGTGGAGAGCTGCTTCAGCTCAGCTTTTAAAGCGAAGCTGTGATAACAGAAAAAGAATAGGACGTGGACACAATCTCAGCCTAATTTTCAGGGATTTAATTCTGAACAGAATTAGTCCCGATAACTCCAAGGAGACAGTAGAACAAGTTATGAATTTACTTGTTCCTTAGCTTTTGCTTAGGATAAAACCCAGCAATCAGAAAAATAAATTCAGTTGAGAGAATGTGCTGAGAAAGATACATTAAGGCCCGTAGGTATTGTAATAAAACAGTATTTGTGCCGACTATGAGACGTCTGAGTTGGCAAGCTGCCATCAACGGCCCTCCTTGGAGGGCTCTTCTCACTTCTTTCCATAATACTTTTTTTTTAAAAAAATTACTTGCTTTCTGGCCTTGTAGCTCACCTGGCAGAATTCAAGGGTGCTTCAGAAATGAAGCTTCCTCCGTCACCCGGGATGGTCCCTGAAGAAGTATGACACTGGAGAGTGTTTACCCAAGGGGGAACTGCAGCAGCCCTTTCAGTGACGTGAACAGGGACGCAAACCTCATAAAAGTGGAGATGAAGCAAACGCAAAGCGTGGCAGAACCACAGCCGCCCAGCGGAACCGCGGCTGTGCAACCGGAGAGCCACAGCAGCTGAGGGGTCATCCTGCGTTCTGCTAAGCCGGCATTATGGAAGCGGTGGTATGTAAGCTTGACCAGAGGCTGCCCTAAGGCACAAGTGCGCTTACACAACATTTCATAGAAAAACCCCCACGCGGAACAGGGACGGACATTTCATAAACCACAATCCAAGTTTCAAACCAGAGAGGACGGAGACTGCAGGGCCTCTGCTTCACAGCAATAACCGTGCCCCTCACACATCACCCTGGAGAGAAGCCAGGGCTTGGAGAAGACAACGGCAGAGGTGTCTCACTGCCAGGTCCAGCCGGCAGGGAGCAGTGAGAGGGGACAAGTCAGGAGCCAAGGCTGACCCCAATGCAGGCAGCGTCCTTGGCAGGGAGGTGAGGTCCCACAGGGTCTGAAAATGGGGGACAGAGCCAGGTGCTGCTAACAGGGTCCATCAACAGTCCCAGGCACGCCAAAGAGAGGAGCCAGATCCAGGATCCATTGGAGAGGGTTAGGGGGCATCCATTCAGGAGGAGGAGGAGGAGATGGGGACAGAGACAGGGCTTACAACATCAAAGGGTCCATCCAGCCAAGAGACAAGACACCAACAGCATAAGTCCAAGGTCTACCCAAGAGACAGGACCACAGCCAGGCCATCAGACCAGCACTCTTACAACACATCCAAAGCAGAGACCACAGGCTCAAGCCTGAGCTTAAATGGGGCTCCTGGGCCTTGGGCGGAGGGTGCAGGAGTGTGTGTGTGGGGTGAGTCCATCCACAGGTGAGGCTGGTCAGGGTGATCAGGCCAATTAGTGCCTCCAAGGCCTGCCACCGTGCCATCTGATGGATCCTTGGAGACGTGAAGGCACGGAGGTGAGCCTGCGTGGAGTCCCAGTGACTCCTTATTCTCGTAAGGACAATCAAAACAGCTGGCTAACCAAACAGTGGAGAGGGTTGGCACTGATGTGGAGCTGGAAACCAAAGATGGAGGTCAGCAAAGGGACCAGAAGGGGCACACCATGACCATGAGCCCCCTGTCTCCTGTGGGTTGGGGTGAAACCTCAAGGCAGAAGCACGTCTCGCACACTAGGTGCAGAAGGCAAGGCTTGTCCCACCTGAGCATGACAGACTTGGCATTACTTATCTCCTGGGCCAAATTCTACACCTGAGGCAGCCCACGGAACTCCAGGAGGAGCACAGGAAGATGCACGGTTGGGCATCCTTCGCACAAGCTCTTGCCCTGCACTGTCAGACACAGAGAAGCCAGAGAGCAGCAGCAAAGCTGGCGAGCGTGTGCCACCAGCCGGCTGAGGGACCGGGGAACCCAAAAGCTCCCTCGGTGCTCCGGAGCTGCAGCCCCCAAAAGGCCCTACGCCGACGCCTGGGCTCGCTCTGCGTCTCGGAAATGATTCATCGCTGTCACGGCTGACTTGTTTACACTGCCTCCCCCTCCCTCGCCCGCCCTCTCCCTGTAACAGAGAGGAGAAAAGAAAAAAAAAAAGTGCTTTTCTTTCCACAGAGCTTCTTATCCCACAAAATGTCCTTTCTAGGCTGGTGATTCATCTGGGGGAAGTTTTCATGGATTTTGCCATCTTCCCAGCCCGCCAGAGCACAGGGCTGGCGCATGGCCGGGATGAGGGCTCCTGGGATGCAGGGGAGATGCTCGTCCCTGACCCTCCGGCTCCTTCCAGCCCCCCCCACTCCGGGCAAGTCCCCGGGCACTGATTCTTGGATTGCTTTGCCTTTCCCACCACCCCTCCCCGACACTGGAGAGGAGCACACAAGGGCAGCCCAAGCCCTGGCTGGGGTGCGAGAGGTCCTAGCTCAGCCCACAGCCTCCCACCCCCTTCCAGAACAGACTTGGAGCGTAACGTTTGTTTTCTGTGGGTTGCTGTTTGGTCGTAGCTTTGCTTAAACAAAGCAAAAACCCAGCTCTTTTTTTTTTCGCCCAGTATTGCCTTAAGCAGGAAGGGAAATGCGACTCCCTGTGAGAAAGTATGCTCCCTGCAAATTTTTGGCAGGACCGAAGCCCATAAACAGTGAAGAGGTGGAACAATAGCGTGGCCGCATCAGCTGCGCCGGCTTTGCTGTCCCTCGGCGATGCTGGGATTCCCCTACGGTGCTTAATCCCACGCGGTCATCTCCGCACCTCCGTGGGGACCAGGCTTGGTCACCCAGCCCCGGGCTAAATCCCCCCGAGGACAAGAGTTTTTTTACATAAGGACTTTATTACTTTTACTTCTAAAAAAAAAAGGTACAGAACATACATCTGGCGTGCACACACATATATACTCGCTACACAAATGAATCAGAGCTTGTAGTCCTCACTGCGCCCTACAGCAAATGACATTTTAAGCCCCAGGAAGCGGTGGCACGCGCAGGATCCATCCGTCTGCACCGGCATTCGCCCTGTGGCCTCCCGGACTGCCCATCGCGCAGCGAAACGCAAGGAGGAGCAGCGGTGTCCCCCCCCTCCAGTGCCTCGGGTTCTATCTGCCCCCCGGCGCCTGGCCTGCTGACAGCCCGGGAAGAGGAGAGGGCAGCAAGGCGAGGACAAGGAGCTGAAACCGGTGTCCTTAGGAATACCGCGGTGGGACTGGAAGTCACCAGATCTGCCCGGTGCACATTCGTCTTCCCAGCATCGCCCCAAGCCGCAGACTTCACCCGTAGGCAGACAAGTGTCCGCTCCACGTGCCCGCAGAGCGACCCAGCTCCCATGGACATGCATGACCACCCAAGACCAGCAAGAAAACAGACAAGGCACAGTGTTTGCCAGCGTTCCCAGACAGTTCTTGACGCCGCGATGCTCCGGTGGCAACAACAGGACACCACGTACATTCAAGTGGCTGCAAAACTTTACTACAAATATAAAATTTCTAGTGTTTCCTATAAAAATCACGCCACGGCACACCGCCTCACGAACTGCGAGGCCACGGAGCCCAGCCGCCCACGAGCGGGGCGGCCGGGGAGCCGGCGCTGACAGCCCCGCGATTTACCCTGCAGGTAAATCAACCCCAGCCAGCGTTACACAGCCGGGCTACGCGGCAGTCCTGCTGCACGAGCAGGGGGCTCACCCCAAATTCCTAATTGCAATTAATCTGATCGCCTTCTGTACTTGCAAAGCCCGAGACGAACCCCTGGCTCCCCTCTCTCAAGTCAACAAACTGCAGAAATAAGGGGTTGAATGACGGCGGAGAACACAGAAGTGTTGCAGTCCGTCCTCCCCCCCTCCAGGGGTGGATGGATGCCCTGAAGGTGCGATCTGCTGGATCTAATAGACCGCCTTCCTCTCGCTCTGCTTTACAGCCGGCCCATCATTTTCGCTTCAATTATACTACTAATTATGTGGGTTTGCTTTCTTTTATCTACGCGCACATTCATACTTTGGGATCTGATCCACTGAGGTTTGGTTAGAGGAGGATCGGACCCTTGAGAGGTATCTCTACCTACAAAGCATCATATCGTGAAGACCTTTGCACTCTCCGGCAAAATTCACACTGGAGTCACCGTTTAATAAGGGCTGTCAGGAGCTGACCACAGATAAAAGATAAGGCTTACATACAGCAACGTCTAGATGCATAAAAATCAAAACCAATTTAGGTTAAAAAAAAAAAGAAAAAAAAGCCTGGTACTGTTACGGTGCTTTAATAGCCTGGCGATCGGTGCTATCCCAAAAAAGAAAAACTAAAATGCGGCTGAAGTATAGGACCATGAACAGGCATTTTATGCTCTTTNCTCTTTTTTTTTTTTTTTTTTTGTGGATCAGCAAACGTGCTTATTTCTGGAGAGAATACAGGACCGGAAGGATCGTACGTCTGCCGTGGTGGAGTAATTCCTGTATAAGTAAATCCAGAATTGCACTTAGCTCCTCCAAGAGAGCATTTCCTGGGGTTTGTGCTTGCAGAGAACAGCAAAGCCCCTCCAGTGTTATCACGGGAATGGCAAAATTAGTGGGTGACTTCTTGTTTTCTCCCATTCGCAAAGGCTCATCCCCGTTACCCTGCCCTGGCGTTGGGCGCAGCAGCACGCAGGGCGCAGCAGCTGGCGGAAGGGTTTTCTTGCAGTTGATTTGCCAAGAGCCAAGTCTCGGACTGAATCTGCGAGAAGAAATGTCCATAGCTGTTGGAGGTAAAGGTGGCCCGATTTCAAGGAGGAGATAAGAGTGTGGGTTGCCAGCTCCTCTCAGCGTGAAATCTGTAGCACTGACCTTCAGTCCCCTAATCAGATGCAGCTTTTGTCACCTCTGTGTGACTAATCCTCGTGTCTCCAGCGAGAATAAATGGGGTTTTTGACCAGTCCAAGGAGAGCCAGCACTCAGCTGACCACCAGCATCCGTCTTGGTCTGACGGAGCAGCGACCTGAAGTGCAAAGGAAGAAGCAGCAGAAAGTTTGTTAAGTGCAAATTGCGTGGTTTCGGTGTTAAGATTGCTCAGGGTGGCTGAGCCCGAGTCCAGCAGCGTGGCTGAGTGGGCGGCTTCTCGGCTGGGCCATGATGAAACGCAGAAAAATTCCCAAGACCAATGTGGAAATTCACTTCTGCCCACCCACCTGGCGAAGAGCCACCAGGCAGCTCTAGAACAGCAACAGCCTTTGTAAGTAACAGTGCCAGAAGAAAAAAAGGGTCTCATTTATTTCCAAAATACCATCACTGGGCAATGAAAAATTTGGTATGTTTTTGGACATCCTACTCTGAAAAAAAAAAAAAAAAAACCCAATCAGTTTTCTCTGGTGTCCTTATTCCCTGCCTTGCTTCCTCCTGGTCACCAGTTCAGCATAAACTTAGCTTTCCTGCAGCAACACGCATATAGTTGTGGCCAAAAATGTCCACCCCATAAAGCGTTCAGATTACTTCCATTGGATAGACATTGTTTTGATGTCCCTCCTTCTGGTAGAGCAAGCCCTGTACCATTTCTGTTGACGCTTTTTCTGTTTTGACTCCAAATTTTAGATATAGCCATACAAAAGCGACACTGAAAGCCATCAGACCACCCACCACAGAAACTGGGATGACAAAGTGCATTTGAGATCTTGACAAGAAGCTGGGAAGGGGCAGATCGTTTGGTCTTTCTGTAGTCATCTGCGCTCTGGCTCGGCCTGAGAATGCTTGACTAGTAAAAACTAATGTATCTGAAGGCTCTCGCTTTCCGACAGGCGATGAATAATCAAATGTTCTAGTACCGAAAGCATCTACAAAGGAACCGACAACCTTGTTGGTATGGACAGAAGGACCTTTGCCTACAGCAGTTGTGGAGTATAGAGTAGAAACTGAAGTAGCCTCTGGTGGAACTGGTGTGGCTGGGGCAGTGGCGAGCTCCATGCTGTCCAGGATGGAGGGGAGATCTGAACTAAAACTGCTAGAAGCAGTGTCCGGTGTGTTGGGTCTTGCACTTGTAGGGTCCAGGGGTTCATCTGTAGAACGTACAGGATGGTCTGATCCTTTTGTAATGGCCACGGGGTCCGAACTTGAGCTAGGAGAAGTTGTGTCTCCAGCATCAGCCATAGCATTTGCAGCATGTCCTACAGGTTCTTCTGTAGATCCTACAGCATTGTCAAAGCCATGCACGAGAGCTGTGGAATATGGGGTGGCCTGGCTGGAGACCATGCCTGCTGCAAAGACTGTTGAAGGTGCAGGAGATTTTAAGGAATCTCTGTTTGATTCTGGAGTGACTTCAGAGAGGGCAACAGCTTCCCCTGTCACGGGGGACGATCCTGTGGTGTCCTGTGCGGCTGGTGGGGATTTGCTGGAGGCCTCCATCCCGGCAGTGGGAACATCTATTCTCTCCGAACCTCTTGTGCCAGTCCCTTGGAAGAAACTAGATGGAGCAGTGGCTTGAGATGGAGCTGCTACTGTGAGACCAACATGTTTCTGAAAACCACCGGGCGCTTCTGGTGCCGCTGCTGAGGTGGCAGCGTGTGGCGGTGGGGAGGCTGCGGCCTTTTTCTGGTCCAGTTTCGCTACAATCTTCTTCACCCACTCTGCCTCTGGATCTGCACAAATCTCCAGGGACTTCAGAGTAATAAATCTGAAAATAAAAAGGCATCACTTACTGCATAAATAAACACAGTTTTAGATGATCAGCGTGATAGGGAAGGCATGCCGGCAGCAACGCCGACTCTCTCCAGCCCACAGTAAACACCACTGGGTTGGATGGGTTATTTATTTCAGGAAGGACAGGTGCCTCTGAGATCTTACTGAACGAGGAGCAGCTGGACGTGACTCATGGGCGAAGGGTTTCCCCCTGAGAAGTTTTTCTCCTTCGAAAGCATTGCCCTGATGTTTGGACGCAGCGTTTGCCTCCAGCGCTCAGAGCAGGAAGCTCCGCAGGCACCGGCTGCCCAGGGGCAAGCATACGCCAAGGCAAAACCCTCTGATTTACTGAGCGAGACGAGACTTGCCGAGGTCAGCCCAGCAGGTGCACTTTGGAGCAACCTCCTGGGCTGCACTAAAGCGGTCTCGATGGTGCCTCGTCTCTAGGGTAAGTTGAAAACAATTATCCTGGGGAAAAAAATGTAGCTTTTCTCATTTCCAGACAAGCTCACAAGTCTGAATCTGTCTGCAGAGAAAATACCTGCCTTCACAGAGACGTGTGAGCTCTCGCCCCGTGTGCTTCCGCTGCCCTGATCTGCCAACAACTACATCCCTCAGTCCCCTTCCCCCTCCGTTTATCGCTGTCTCACTCCGTGCGTGCGGCCCTGGTCTCGCTTGGAGGCTGTTGGTCTTTAAATAAGGAAAAAAAACCCACCCCACCCACCCTTCAAATAAATACCAGCGTTCCCTCTGTTTCCAGAGAGCTCCTTGCTCCAAAGCAAGGGCCTTTGCTGGCAGGCCGATGCCTGATCAGTGCTGGGGGGCGGCGGGGGGGCACAGTGCTTACATGACGGCTTGTTTGGTGCAGCGGGGCTCCGTCCTGCGGTAGCTCCTTATCCGCTTCGCCGCTATCCCAGATGTAAAATGGCCGCACTCTGTTGAACACTTCAGAGGTGCTTTGGGCTGCCCTGAAATAAAGTTTTCAACACATTAAACGTTGGCTTTTTATTAGGTACTATAGAAACCGGCACTGTTTCTTTTTCCCCGTCTCTGGGGAGGAGGAGCCCAAAGCTTGCCATGAGTTTCCAACCCCTGCTAAAATGAGATGAAGAGCAATCCCGTCAGGGCCACGATTGTTTTTATCACCCAAAGAGGTGATAAGACACCCAGAAAGCTGCCCTCCCCCCAAAAAAAAAGCCCTGGGAAAATTGCGGGGCTCTTGGGACACTGTTGCAGCTTGCCTTATAGGATGTGCAAGCACTGGCTGGAGGTCCTTTGTGCAAGCACCTGGACCTGCAGGTCCTCTCCCCTTTGGGTCACAGGAGGACTGCTGTCAGCACGCTGCCCAGAAGACACGTCCTCATCCCCAAAAGACCTGCTGCAACCGCTCTTGGTGTGGGCAGTGCAGATGAGGGGGCAGGATGCTCGTCCTCTCCTTATCTGGATCTGTCAACGTCTCTTCCTCCTGTGGCAGGTCCCCTCCGGGTGAGCATCCTGCCTCTGTCTGCTGGGACGTGGGCTCTGAACGCCACGTGGCCTCAGAGAATGAAAGACGCATTGCTCCCGCAGCGATATCGGCAGCCCAGCTTCACAGCCCTGTCTCTCACCAAAAATCCCTTTCCCGCCTCCGCCAGAAAATACGGTTCTCATTTTGCAAAGCGTAAAAATAAAACCTCCACTTGACCCCTTCAAGGGGCAAAACCAGTCACACCGCTGGGGAGCCTTCATTCCTGCACCTTCCCCCTGCCTCCAACAGCAGGCGTTTGCCAAGCGAGAGGAGGTTGCACAAGGCAGCCTGGCAATTTGTTCCCGACATCCCCGGGGGCACGACTTAGAACAACAAGCCCCGATTCATGCGAGGCCCCCTGTGAAGAAAGGAGCTGGAATCTGGTTTAGATCAGGCAGTCTCCAGAAAACGTTGCCCCTGGTTCCCGAATGAATTCGGTGAATTTGACGCAGTTCCATTGGGAATGATCCAGCCACCGGGTGCAAGAATGAGCGTCGCTACAGGACCAACCTCAGCTCTTTTGATTCATAACTGCTGGAGAGGGTCCAGCAAAGGGCTACAGAGATGAGGAG
>RSEF01000011.1:610225-640957 GCA_003993805.1 Himantopus leucocephalus | reverse complement strand
GGGGGGGGGGCTTCGGCTGCCCGAGGGCTTCACCCGCCCCGAAACACTCCGGTTTCCCTTTGGCTGCCGTCCCCGCCCCATCCCCGCTCCCTGACCCTAATTAACCCCTAACCCCGAGATCCCGCAGCCCCTCACCCCTTCTCTCCTCCTGCCCTCTCTAAAGCCAGAGGAACGTTTGACCGCTTCTCCTCACGCCCTTTGCCGGTCGTAACTCGGCTCGACGCCCGACGGCTCCCAGCGCCAGGCATGGGCCGATCCGCGTGGGCATCCCCGGGTGGCACAGGCCAGTAGGTCCCATCGTGGCCCCCACAGCCCCTGGCAGAGTCCAGGAGGGCCGTATGAAGCGCGGTGTCGCCGACCGAGGTGCGTCGGGGCTGCTCGCGGGGTGCCCGAGGGATTCGGCTGCCCTCCCTCCCCCTGGGCTTCGGTGGCCACTCTCAGCCAAGCCCAAGGGTCTTCGCACCGTCAAAACGAGCAGCAGCATCACCCCTCCATTGCTCCAGCGTCGGAGGTAACCGCAGAATAAACTCCTGCTGCTGCTCTCCCCTGGTACCTGGGACCTCGAGCGCAGCGTGTGCGTGCGGGGCTGGGAGTTCAGCTGCGTACGGGGCCACGCGTGACCCGCCCCGGTGCTCGCCCACGGCGCTGCCACGCTGCGGGGGGAAGCCTGTTGGCTTGTCCTCTGTCCCCTGGGCAGCGTTGGGGGGGGGCGGCAGCGGGACGTGCCCTGAGCAGCCACTGTGAAACACGGAACCACAGAATCATAGACTGGTTTGGGTTGGAAGGAACCTTTAAAGGTCACCTGGTCCAACCCCCTGCCACGAGCAGGGACATCTTCAACTAGCTCAGGTTGCTCAGAGCCCCGTCCAACCTGGCCTGGAGTGTTTCCAGGGATGGGGCCATCTCCCACCTCTCTGGGCAACCTGGGCCAGTGTCTCACCACCCTCAGCGTGAAAAAGTTCTTCCTTATACCTGACAATACCTTCATAAACAGCTGGCATAGACCTGGCTCTCTGCTCCAGGTTTCGATCCCTGGGCATGGCTGAGCTGGTTGTGACGCGGGAACAGACGCTCAGGGAAGGACGCTGCCAGGGGGTGTCTTTGCCGGAGCATCAGGAAGGAGAGATGGCGCCAGGATCAGCAGATGGGACCCTTCAACCCCACACCTGGTCCCACCTCTCCAGCCCATTGCTGGGGCTCTCCCATTAAACACGCTCACCCAGCTCCCGTCCACCGAGACCCACTGCTCCCCAAAACCTCTCTCCTGCCTTTCTCCCCCCAGCAGCCGGAGCAGGGCGGCTGGCACATGCCGCCTCCCGCTCCCGGAGCACACCGGGCTTTTTCCTATACATATTTCTCCCCAACGCATATTTTGCGATCACGAGTGTTAGAAATGGATGTGAGAGACAAGGAGGCATTGTCGGGGCGGCCGAGCACCAGGGCGGTGTACTCGGGCAGGACAAAGGCCGTTGTGTTTCTGCAGTGACAATAAGCAATGCCGGATTACGCAGGGGCAGAGCGGCTTTTCCAAAGAGCCCTTCTCATCCCCGCCGGTGGGAGACGACTCCACGGTTTCCCTGCCAAAGCGGAGGTGAGCGCAGGAGCCGGGCGGTGCTGGTGGCTTCACCTGGCTCTGCCCAAAGAGATCCCAACCCCAGTTTGGGACCAGAATACGTCGCGGCTGCATCTGGGGCACATTCTCACCCCAGCCTCGCCGTGGGCAAGGTCGTGCTGGGAAACACGGAGGGTGCAGGGCTGGAGCCTCCTTGCTCCCCAGGAAGCGGGTGGGAAAGCTCCCTACTTTGCTCTGGTCCAGCCGGGAGGTGATGGAGGAGGGTGAAGCGGAGCCCACCAGCACCCCGCCGGCTGCCGGAGGCCTGGCTCCGTGTCCCGGTGCAACGGGCGGTGGTTGAGGCTGCAGAACAAATGGGGCAAATCACAGAAAGAGCCATTTGCTTTGCGACCACCTTTGTTTTCCAGGCCCCATCGCTATGTGCTGGTGTCTCATCCTCTGCTTGTTCCATCATGGGTTAGGGGCTTTCTAAATAAAATAATACCCACCGACTTGGTGCCGACGGGACGGTGGAGAAGGCAGCTGCTCCCTGGCCCCATCGCTGCGGGCGAAACAGGGCAGCATCTCCTCCAGAGTGCAAAGATCAGGGGCGGACACAGCACAGGGAGGGGAGAGAAAAAAAAAAAAAAAAGAATAAATAAAATGCCACCCGGGCTGGGGTCTTCCATCCCTGCCCGCCAGGGAACCGAGGGCAGAGACCTGCTCCCTGCCTCCGCCCTGCGGGCTGCGCCGGGGGCTGTAGGGAGGGCAGAAAACGGCTCTGCTTATTTCTCCTTGAGCAGACCCAGAAACGGACTCACCTGCCTGTTTTTTGGTTTGTTTGTTTGGGGTTTTTTTTTTTTTTGTGGAGGGCTCTGCCACGATGCGGCCATTGCTATGCAGTTAAACCTGCCTAACGGGGAACGGCGAGCCCTAGAGCGGGTATGTGCAGGAGGTATAAACCAGACCAGACCAGACCAGACCTAACCAAGCAGGGGAGAGAAGCCGAGAAGCTTACTTTTTCTTTTTTAAATGATGCTGCACCTGCGGGAGGTCAAGGCTGAGCTGGGACCCCAGGAGCCCCCACATCCAGCTCTCATCCAGTCCATAAGATGTCCCTAACACCGAGCCAGCACCTGCACAGAGTGGCCATAGACGTGGGGGCTTCTTGGTTGAGAAGGGACCTTCGGTGGTGAGGATGCCCGGGTTTCACCCGTCCTGCCTTGCAGGACATCCCTGTACTGGCTCCTGGGTACAATCCTGCCCCCAAGCAACGAGGGTCCGTCCCCAGGGTCCAACCTTGCTTTGCTGGAGCCAGGGTGACACAACGGCCATAGGTGCTGGTGACCCCGGGCTCATGGGCGATGCTCTGCTTTCCCCCTGCAAGAACCACCACCTCAACGTTTTCCCCGTTTCACCCCGCAGGTGCTGGGCTTACTGGTGTGGGCTCTCATCGCCGACACAACGTACCACCTCCACGCGGCATACGGCTGGGTGATGTTCGTGTCCATCTTCTTCTGGATAGTAACAGTCCTTTTCTTTGTGACTTACCTGCTGCAGCTACAGCTGAAGTTCTACATGATCCCCTGGCCCCTCGTGGTACGTAGCCAAAAGGGAGTGACGGGGGGAAATCATGTGGGAAACATCCTGGGGAGATGCTCCGAGAAGACCAGGGCTTCAGGCTTTCCTGGGCTGATGGAACAAAGTCCTCTGCACTTTGCTCCTGGAGAGATGCTCCGAGAGGACCTTCTGGGCTCTTCTGGGCTGATGGAACAGTGTCCCCTGCACTTTGCACAATTACATTGTTTCGTTCTGCCCCTCAATTGCATAGAAATTTTTCAAAACAGGGAGTGCTGTATCAATCCAGAAAGTTACGGCCACCACGTCACTGCTGCAGTCACGGTGTCAACCAGAAAGCCCTCAGCACAACCTGGGGTGCATTTAATGAGATGTTAACCTGAGGTTTGTTCCCAGTGTGAGGGGCTGGACCCTTTTCCTCTGGTTTTCCTGGGGAAGAGGGAGGAACGTGGAACTGAGCCTTTTGCTCATCCCAGCATGTGCAAGTCTGAGCCCAGACCTCACGACCTCCTCTTTGCTTTCCCCAGCTGATGATCTTCAACGCTGCAGCCACTGTCCTATACATCACCGCCTTCGTAACATGCGCGGCCGCTGTCCAGCCTACGTCCTGGCGGCAGTGGGATTACAACCGGAGAGCAGCGGCATCCGTAAGTAGCTGTGGGGAGGTGACGGCCACGGGGCTGGGGTGGCCACCGCACTTAACGCATGGGGTGTGCTCCTCTTCCAGTTCTTCGCCTGCCTCACGATGATCACTTACGGGGTGAGCACCTTCTTCAGCTTCCGTGCCTGGAAAGGGCTCGGCAGCAATGCGGCCACCAGCCAAGTGACAGACCACGCATAAGGAGCGGACAGCAAAGCCCAGCCATGGGCAACCCTCGGTCAGCTCATGCCGGGCTCGGTGGCTCGGAGCCTTGCGTGCCACCAGGTCTCGTTCTTGGACCAGCCTGTGCTGGCAGTGATGGTCAGTACCGGGTTGCGCGGATGCAGCTCTGTGGTCTCTGATGATGCTTCCAGCTGATGTGCCCACAGCACAAACCCATCGGCGCCGTCACCGACAGCCTCGCTGGGAGGACACAGACTCGCTGGAGGCTGAAGCTTCTGTTCGTCCTTGGGGTTCATCCAGATCCTCACTGGAGCAGCTCTGCTGAGGGAGCTCAGCCAATTCAGCACACTCCAATACTAAAACTCACTAAACCAAGCCCAGGCTCCTGTCTCTGGCCATTCTCAGCTACAGCGTAATTGCAATTAATGTCATAATAAACAGCAGCCATAGCTGGAGGATGTAGGCTAAGCCAAGGGAAAAGTCTAAACTCTTCTTGTATTAATTTTTAAAAAGGGACGCACAAATTTTACGCTTTAAATAAAAATCTTCCTAAACCCAGCACTGGAGTCGGTCAATAAAATCTCTGTCTCCTGAGGAGGTTGGGGGGACAGCCCGGCGTGGAGTGGACGGCAGAGATGTCACTGGCAGAGGCGACAGCCCCTTCCCACTGTGCCTGGGCACGGCAGCCTGGCCCCAAGGGAGGAGGTGGTAAGTCCACAGGCTTCACCTTATAGAATCATAGAATTGTCTAGGTTGGAAGGGACCTTTAAGATCATGGAGTCCAACCATCAGCCTAACACTGCCAAACCCACCACTAACCCACGTCCCTCAGCACCACCTCTGCCCCTCTGTTAAACACCTCCAGATACCTTGCTTTGCTTTACCTACGTGCGCACACACACAGAGTGTGCACCCAAGACGGCAAGAACACAGAAGAGGTGCCAAGGCTTCGACGCGCTCCCTCCTCTAGGCTCAGCACCACGGAGTTAATAGGAGCATTTATTAACCAGCAGGTCAATTTTGCCCATTGGCTACAAAAATTAAAACTAAGTCTGCAAACGCCCTGGGAACACACGCAGGGTCACACGCACTCGGGAGAACACGGAACCACACTGCAGGCGACAAATTCACCCTTTATTTCTTGGGGACACGGGTTGGCGTTTGTCAGAACGAGAAGCGAGTCCCAGCCAGACACAGCAACTTTTCCCTTCACACCCTCCTTGCACAAGCTAATAAAAATAGGTAAAACGGGTTGAATTTATTTCCGGATATTTCTACGCAGGAAAGCTGGTGCACAGTGAGCTACACTGCAAGATCTACCGCGTGCCCCGCGCGGGACAAGGTTTAACAACTTGTCTGCAGAGGCTCAGGAAATTTAACTGCAGTAATGGACAGCGTGAATGGAAAAGGACCGGACAACCTCGTTAGCCCCTGGTCAATCTGCCTATCTGCCTTCGTTTGGTTTTCAGTGAGCTAAAGGAAGGGTCAAGTTTCCACAATTATGAATATATATATATATATATATAAATTAGTAATAGTTAGAAAATTAGCCTCTTCAGGCATTGTTGTGACTGCTAAAACTCTTAAAATGTGAAGTCAGACTTGCACACAGATAGTCCGTTATATAGGGAGATTTAAGCTCTTTAAAAAGCCCCTCTGCCTGATGGAAAATGCTTCGAATCAGGCACGAGTTATTCCAGGAACAGCGGCCCACAGAGAACACAGGCAGAAGAAAGCGGCACGGAGGTGGAAAGGTATTGCAGGAAACACTGAGACATGATTCCCCATCAAAATAAGAATTTATCCCCAACCCTGCCTTGTAGCCTCTGAAATTACAAGAGACCTTGCTTAAAACACAGCTCAACTCCCTTCAGAATATAACTGCCTGAGGTATTCGCTTATACGGCCATTAATTTAAGTAATTAATCGAAACAACTGGAATAGGTAAAGAAGGAAAACTTTGTTCCGTAAAAAAAAAAAAAAAGGACAGGGATATTTTTTAGTTTTAGCTGCAAATAACTATTGTAGCTCAACAATCAACAATTAAAATATGTCAACAGCATTCTTTTAAAATTTGATAAAAATCTGTTCCCAACATTAGAAAGTCAACATTATCTAAGGCGGCAGGAGTTAACTGAAGAACTCCAGTCCACACTCTGACAACAGAAAACCATGTTTAAGCCCTCCGCTTTTCTGTCGTTAACCTCACGATTCCCAAGGCAGGGGAGCTGCCTCTAGTTTGTATTAAACCCACGACCCAGTGGGGTTTTGTCATTATTTTTTCTGGGAATAAACACCTGGGAGCATCGTCTCTGCTTGTTAACTACTCACGCAACACCCGAGCGCTGACTTCTGGGCTCACGGACAAAGCTGCTTTTTTACGGCAGGGGTGGTAGGCAGACCTGGAAAAACTTGGGAATCCTGGTGGGATGACCCCAGCTGCTGGATCTTCCCCGACACCACTGCCGTCAGAAGGCTCAGGGAGACAAATTTCAAACCACCGTACTGCAACCTCGCATTTTTGGGGACGTTCTCACGTTGCCAGAGCAGATTACTGAAAAAAGTAAAAGAAAAAAAAAAAAAAGACAAAAAAATCCAAAGACATTTGTTGCAGTTTTTAATTTTGTTCCAGCTTCTGGCTTTTACCCTTCAGATCTGACAAGCATAAATTTATTGAAGGAGATTAAAGGAAATTCTGAAGGAATATTTTGTTGTTTGGGGGGTTTTATTTGATTTTTTTAAAAGGAAATGTGTGTGTATCTGGGTGTGTGCACTTACGAAAGGGATCTCAACATACTAGAACAATTCCCGATAAAAAACTGCAGAGCCACGAGCACAACATACTAGAAACCTAATGAGATTAATTACTGCAGCACTCATAAATTTGGTATCCGCAGTGTCCAAATGCTAGGACGCTACACTTAGCATTGCCAGCCAGCCTTTAAAAAGCCATTATGGTCTGTCCACAAACCTGTTGAATTTTATCGTATTTTGTCGTGTAAGTACAGCTTATTTCTGCCTGCATGGCCAGGAATCTTCACTAGTACTGAAAAACTGTTTCAGTTGGAAGACCACAATCCCAATACTGCTGAAATCACCCTCAGACATCAATAAGAACAGGGTTTCATCTCCTTTGCTCTTGTAAGACATTTCTTGTCCACCAACAAAAATTTGTAATGGCCCGGCGATAATTTTGCTCTGTCTAGGCAAAGATCTCATCAGGTGACAGCCACCAACACCTTCACCGCTGTTGAAGGACCAGCATCACCCCGCTGTGGGACAGGGCGGAGGGTTTTGCTCACCATCCTGTGTTTCTCTCTCCTCTCAGGCTTTTAAAGACGCGCTCGTGTTGCCTCAGCACGTCATCAAGTGGCAGATGAACGGGTTTGAACAGCCGAGGAACAGAGGGTCCCAAATGCAGTTTAATTCCACCCACCAAGAGAGGTATACCCGGCGGTTTTGTGACAGGCTTACGGCCACAGCAAGCCACCCGCCTCTTTGTCAACGGGTGCTGAAAAATGCATTGCTGCGCTAATGTTGCTCACAGCTTAATAGCAAACACGCGCCTTTTAATCAGCACGCTATTTAGGGCGGTAAACGACACGGTGCTAAACATGTCTGCGCCCAACCTGCCGTCAAGCTTATATTACTACAACTAACGCAGCTGCGCCACTGCCAAAAAGAAAGTAAGAAAGCGCATACATCGGCCAGACTGAGGTTTATCGCGGTTATTTCTCCCCCTGTAGAATAGCTGGGGCCTGAACAAAAGTGAATCGGAGAAGTTTACACATTAAGGATGAGACTTATAAAAGCCAGAGAGCAGACAGATTTACACACTAACATATCAATTGTCAGAGCAGAGAGACAGTCTCAAATATCTACATATTAAAACATATTTTTTCCACTAGGAAGCTGTAGAACGTAAGAACATATTAAAGTATTTAAAAAAAGACAAACAACAACCAAACAAACATTGACAGGGAGGAACTCGGAGGTTACGTATTCGCATCCGTCCTTCCAAGAGCTGGAGGGACACGCTCTTTTGACACTGTCATCTTGATTCTGAAGAGTTCTGTGTTGTGGGGAGATGAAGATGCCAACCCAAATAACAGGCGCACAGGCCGATTTACTGTCCTCAGTGTGCTGGGCTTCTTAGCACGCGCAACGGGTAGGCTGGTGTACAAATACTATGTATTTATTAAAAATAATTACTCTGGTAGAGTTGAAAACTTCCTCTTCTGTGGTCACGGAATACCAACCAGAATTCACAAATGGATGTTTTTAGGGTCGGGCCTCTGAAGGTATAGTCTGGAGGGTGAATGAGTTTTCATCGTGTAAAAGCACCTTGATTGTCATGACCTTTAGTGTTTTGATGTCCAAATGAAAGCAGCAGCACTCATCTGGAGAAGGACAGTAGTGCATAAAGTGTTCTAGGAGGAGGATATTGATGATTTCTTTAATGAAGTCACCACTAACCCACTGCTTAAATCCAGACTTCGACCTTCTTTTTCCTAGAAAAATGGAAGAAAAAGAAATCCTTGACTCAATGCTGTTTGGGAATAAGTAGTTCAAAAAATGAAACAGACAATTAATATTCTGTTTGTTACGTCAAATCAATATAAAACTACACGTTGCCTGAGCATCTATGATTGCATACAGCTTGCTGTGAGACTCCAAAACGCCTACCATAGCAGTTATTTCCTCCTATTTGTAACTGTAGGTGAACCCAAACGTCAGGAAGGGATTGTGCAGGAATTCCTGCAGTAAGGTCGCTGCTGCTCTGCCGGCCGTACGTCCAGGTCAGAGCAGGGGTTGCTTCCATCTGGACGAGAATGCCCAGCCAGCAGGCTCGCCCCCTGCTCAAGGAACCAGTGAAATCGAGCTTGTGTAGTTTGCCTCTCAGGAGACCCCAAAAGGTACAAACCCCAGCTGAAACTGTTCCTGCTGCTGAGACACGGACTGTCTCTTTCTCCTCGATCTGCCCCCATCTTCACAAAACTTAAAGGGGTGGGGGAAGCGGCAGAGGGCACAACTCTGACAACAACTTTGACTCTTTTGTCCTTGCTCCTTTGTCAGCTGTCACTGGACAGACACTGGAGAGCGTTTACATGTATTTCATTGCCCTAGGAAAAAGCTCATCCAAAAACCTTAATACTTTGTTTGTTTCTCCCGCCTGGCCAGAGAGGAGGAGAAATACAAATGGAATAAGCTTAAAAAGCTAATTTTGGGTTGGCTGGGAAAAAATAAATACCCAAACCAGAACATTATCATAGAATCACAGAATGGTCAAGGTGGGAAGGGATCTCTGGAAGTCATCTGGTCCAACCCCCGCGCCCTCAGGACCGTGTCCAGATGGGGTTTGAATATCTCCAGGATGGAGACTCCGCAACCTCTCTGGGCAACCAGTGCCAGCACTCGGTCACCCACACAGTAAAAAATTGTTCCCCTGTGTTCAGCTGGAAATCAACATTTGAAGACGCAGACAGCGTGCATTTCTGAACAACTGCTCCACATGCCAGCTTCATTCATGTTTTCTAGAAATTATTAAATGTGCATTTTGAGTTTAAATAGCCACTCAAGTGAGATTATTTTCCTTTCGACCCTGTACAGCCTTTGAATAAATGCTGCTACCTACTGTAGTAACACTGCCTATGGTACTCTCAGGCAGAGCTACATAAAGCCAACAGCCATTATGCCAATGGAAATAAAAAATGTGACATACTTACAGCCCTGTAATCCAAAAACATTTCTTTGAAAGCCAGAAAGTCAGTAAATGTGAGAAGCATATCAAATATATCACCTGCCATTTCATCTTTGTGCTGTCTGTAGAGAGAAGTTGGGGAATTAGAAAATTGTGTGGGAAATAGATTTGTTATTTTTAAATGGTACGAGGTGAAAAAGGATACTGGGACAAGTAGAACAATAACAACATTTAAACAAGAATGTTATTACAGGTCTATCATAAAGTAAAACTTTAGCCAAGTACTACCTTGCAGTATTTCCAATCCAAGTACGTTAACATATTACATTTATCTAAATCCAAGACCTAAGAGTACCACACCAGTCCTTGAAAACTAGACAAAGAAACTGACCTGTAAGTCAAGAGAATTAACACCCAACTAGCATTTATCTATTTATTCATCTTGAGCACCGAAACAGCTAGACAGTCCCCTGGAAGGTGAGGAAGGTTGGGGAGAGGCACAGAATGCTAATACAAATCCCTTAAGAACGAGGGACTGTAGTGACGGTACTTGGTACAGGACTTTTGATGAAAACATTTTGGGAGAAAGACTCCGTGCTGAAATATTTGCATATTTCAACAGGACTTTCTTAACAGTCAAGGGTTGGGTTTTTTTGGCTTTTTTTAAAATTGTTTAATTCTTATCAAAAGGACCTTTACCTTAAGCAGTCTACCTTCTAAACACACTATGTGCACTCACAGTGACTTCCTAAAGTCTTGTCAAAAAAATTAAAAATTAAATTGATTCAAATATTTTCAGATATTCAGTTCCCAATTACACTTGATTTTCTTATTCGAGGGGAAAACCCTCGAATCTTTCAAAAGTGATCTCTTCACGAATTTGGCTAAGCTATAAGTGACCAAATGCAAAAGCTTAAGACAAACCAAACTCTTCTCTGAACGCTTCGTACGAGAATTGTGATAAAGGCGTTTCATCACGTGACTCTTGAAAGACTACCAGGCTGTTTAAGTGTCCAACACAGAGCCTGAGAGAGAGAAACAGGACCTAATCTTTTAAGGGTCTGGCTTCAAAGTGATAATGATTATAAAATCCCTCCGGCGTTCTCATTCTGATTTCTCTTCCTGCCCCTTAAAACGCAATATATTTCAGCATGACAGTTCAGAAATTTAGAGTAGCAGGACATGCTGAAGGCAAGAAAAGTGGTCAGTCATTGCTTGCACGAACACTTTTTTTTTTTTTTAATTAAAGAAGAACCTCTCTCTGAAGGGACCACTGTCAAATCTAAGCTTTAATCTAGATAAAAAGAATGAATTGAGTGGCACATAAGCCACCCCCAACCAAAAGCAAAGCAGAGACTTACTGCAATGACATTGTGAAAGCAGTCATATTAAAACCAGGAATCCGATCGAGCAATTTTTCTTCGATGTATTTCTCTACTAAAGAGATCTGCAAAAAACAAACAAAGCACCTCTGTAACATCACAACAAATTTCAGGGGCAGATTTCAAAACAGCGCATCTTACATTAACACCTTATTGACACTTCGTATTATGCTCACTGGGCAAACAGCTGCAGATTCCTCAGCTGCACGAGCCAGTTCAACTATTCACACCACTGCTGAGGCACTGAGCTGAACATTTTTGATGGGAATATTGGTGAGAGCAAATACTGACTATTCCTATCTACTAACAAACTATTTTTAACTCATTTAATGGTATTGGCTGGCACAGTTTCATAATTATGCTTTGCATGAAGAATGTAATTGAAGCATCCAATACATGAGATAATACAACTGGAAAAGAAGAAACTTTGTTATGCGCGTTATTTACTACAGCAATAGGCTAAACTTCTAGCCAAGAGAGTTACACAACTTCCAAACATCCATAGAAATCTTCAGGTGAAACAAAGAAAAAGGAACCTAGAGCTCCAGAACACATCTTTCTTGCTCACAGATCATGACTGTGCTTCAGGAAGAGACAGCAGGCAGCATGTTGGCTCTGCTCCATGTCAACCCAGGAATACAGGACCTGGCACTGACCTTCAGAAAAATTAAAAAAGTAATAGGAAAAAGTATCTTACATATTCATTAAAAATAGAAGTATAGATGAGCTTGTTTTCTTCTGAGTCATCAAACTCCTGGTAGTGCTTCTCCATAAAAGTCCTCTGTATTAACTGGAAATCATCATCTGGACCACAACAAAAACGCATCATACAGTTACGAGTTTAGTCATTCTTTTTGTAACACAAACCCCACATTCACTAGCCCTCCGCTTCCCCGTTGTAACCACGGAGCCCTGCACACGTGCAGGGTCAGTCACTCCAGTACCGCAGCTGCCGCTGAGCCACCACGTCTGACCCATCTGTGAGAAGGCAGAGGCTGCCGGCGGCGGGCAGCGCTACGGGAGCCAGAGCAGCAGGGCAGCAGCACATCAGCCCGCGCTCGGACAGCAGCTCTGTATTCAGAATGGCACGGGACGAACATGTCCACCTAGCAAGGTCTACAATTAATTTTTATAAGTTTCATTTACGCTCAGTATTAGCAATAAAGTCCTCCTGCTTTATATTTTATTAATAAGGTTATTTATTCTGAACCCCTTTCTGTTCAGGCTCTGAAGTCAGCAAAAGCGATTGCCTCTTCCCTACAAGAATTCAAAATAACTTTTTTTTCCCTTGAATTAAAAATTATTAGTGAAAGTCCCACATTCACTTTCACTTGCTGATTTTTTTCCAGTTGTGGAAGGAAACAAGAATAAAAAGGAACACATTAGGTCACCACTGGATTCAACAGAAGAGGTATAAAGTTTACTTATACACAGTATTAAAATACACCAGTCTCAGCTTTCTAACCCCTAACACATTCCAAATTAGTGCAGTTGGCATTTCTGCAGATTCATTTACATCACCAGGAGAACAGAGGCTGCAGAATCTACATCTCTCTGGGAAGAATTTGGTCAAAAAGTTTATATGCTGTTCTTACGAAGCGGCTGATGGCCCATTAGCATGAATTCTGTCGTGGCACCTTGTGCGCTACTTCCTTGCACACACTGACTTCTCAGTTAAAATTACGGTCCCCAGAACTGAGCACCTTTTCTTGCCTAAGCTCACACGATGAGATTGGTGTCATTCAACGATCCTGCTATGAAAAGGTCCTGCCACACTACAACTGTATGCATACATGCAAGTTTACATGCAACAAAATCAACTCAGACGGATAGTCTCAAAAAGTGAAAAGTGGCGAGACGTGATGACA
Source organism: Himantopus leucocephalus (assembly GCA_003993805.1). NCBI lineage: Eukaryota > Metazoa > Chordata > Aves > Charadriiformes > Recurvirostridae > Himantopus > Himantopus leucocephalus. The sequence continues at coordinate 628,053 of RSEF01000011.1, read as the reverse complement.
TCCATCTCCAGTTTTTGCAATGCTGCTGCAGAAACAGAGGATATAAACTGTTCTCCGTGTTCAGCAGAGACAGGAGAACGAACAACATGCTTAAACTGCAGCACAGGCACCTTATATTACAGATTACAGAAGGCTGCCTGCAGCAGCAACAGCCGGGCACTACAGCAAATTGCCCGGACAAACCATAGCAGCTTCTAAGAATATCCTGACAAACACGTTACGAGAGCTTTAGGCAGAGCTGGGGAAGGGAAGGCTCCCTCTCACAGTCTCTTCCACCCCCTTTATAAAAGGGTATAAAAATTCCAGAAAGCTTTGATTTCCATGTGAGATTTACAAGTGTCTTTACTGTTTATTTACGAAGGAGTGTTTTACAATGGTGTGAAGAATAATTTTCAAGACTCATAAGCGCACTGTCGTGGGAACGCACACAAAAGACTTTTGTGTGTCTTTTTACCATGCTCCCAGGTTAGGGGTGAGGGGAAGAAAGGAAGGGAAGCTTCCACGAAGCAGGCTGGAGCTATTTTGGCTCTGTATGCCTGCTAACAGAAGAGCAGCTTACAATATGTTTAGTGCTTATCTTGTCATCTATAACTACTTGCAGAGCTTACCCATAATGATATCCTCCAGATACCCAACAACTGCATCAAACTCTGCATCAGAAGGGGAGGAGCTGAAAGCAATGGAAGACAATACTGCATAAAGATATATTTCTATCACAGCAGAAATAAAAGTTAAAACTAAAAAGTGTTAACAAAAGCCTAGGCACAAATAATCCCAGTAATTGCAAGATAAGTGAATAATTTCCTAGTTTCAACCTACAAAATAATCCACGACACTGATGCTAAAACTGCTTCATGGGGATTCTCATCAGGCCTCTACTGTATTTTCCCCCAGTAAGGTGCCTAATTGAAAAAAAATAAATGTTTTACTGGCATTGCTGTCAAGGTAATTCTAGTCCTGGTGCAGAAGGATGTAAAGAGTGTAATTAGAACAGCAAATTAAACGTTTTCTAACCCACAAATCCCAGCTGCTACCACAAGCTTTCCTTCTGCTCTCTTCCCTGTGTAACTCTACATGGTCACCACAGAACTCTAGACACTCCAGAGAATATTTTGAAATATTTGGTCTTGTGGAACCACTTAAACTCAATGTATACACGAATATTATATAACTGAAGAAACGTAAATATTTTTCTTATGCAAGAAACATCCCTAGATGCTACAAATAAATAGCACAATCTCCTAAAGTCATTCTGTCATGAGCAAATATTAAACACCATTACGGATCTGAAGTCATCCAGGGAAGAAACCTTTGGGACCAGCATTTCAGGACTGTGGATCCCTCTGCTAAACCTGTTATTGTGCAGACACAGTAAATAATCCACAGGATCTCCTTGGCCTTGGCATTCAGACCTCATCTGTAGTGGTAGATGAACTCTTCCTGTATTCTCCAGCAGATGAAAGACAGGCTTTTCTCACACATGAGGGAAACAAGCCTCATAGGACGTTTGTATTTAAGAAAAATATTAGTGTTGATCAGTGAAAGCATCATTTTAATTAAATTAAAATTAAACGTCTTTTTCTCTTTCAAATTCCTCTTTAGTAAACAGAGCAGAACACTCTTTCAGACTAAGTTTTAAAAAACTCATTACATTTATTTTGTTATTGAATAACAGCCCAGTGAAATTAATTCAACAACAGTTCTACCGACAGTTTAACTACGATGAGCCATAGGGCTCATTCTGACCTGGGAAAATGAAAACATATTTGATTAAAAAAGGTGTCCGATCATTAAGTGATGTTCTAGCAACATTTCTGATTTGTTAAGCCTTGGGAGATGAGCAAAGCCAAGGCAAGGGACTGAAAAAGCGTGCTCTTCCACCAGAGGGCAGGACACCACCAGGAGAGGAGCTGGCGCAGCACAGTCGAAGCATTACATACCCTGAGCATCACACTTGGGACTTCAGGCAACAGGGCTCGTGGCTTTCTATTTACACGCAAAGACAGGAGACTCTGTCTGTAAACCTGTGTGTTGACCTGTAAAAGGTCTCACATGTCTAGAAGAAGCATATTCAAACACAGAGGAATAGTCTCTTCTCAGAATCTGCGATATACGCAGATAAACACAACATAGGCTCTTGAAAAGGAGAGACATTTTGGATTTAAAATGAACACAACCCCCCCAGTTTTCAGCCTTACAGTGTTTATTTTGATCACTCAGCCAGGGCTACCTGGTGCTACGCTCATTGCGGTTATATTTAGTTTGACTTCACCTAAACTCTCAACTGATGTTATTCCCTCCTGGAGCTTTGCATTTTTCTGCACCCTCGTTCTCCTAAGAGGCAGAATCTGCTCATCAGTGTAGTGTAAATTCATTTGTGTAATTATATTCCTATTATGATATTTTAACTAGTAATTAGCTTATCGACAATCTGACACAGAATGTAGCATACTCACACGGCTACACCAAAGTTTTCTTCATCAGAAGTCTCCATCGTTACTGCATAACCAGACTGGAGGAGAGGCAATCTGCTGTATTGCTGCTGTCAGGGGTTACTTCTTCTTTTCAGACAAAGTACTAAGGAATAACACGTGACTTGACATGAATACAAATTCAGTTGTTAAAATTACCATGCACTTCTCAAACAGTGAATCAGGAGAGAATCTTCAATTTTTAGATGTAGTAATTTCAAAATCATGTTGTTCCAAAGTTACCGCTCCTTCTTTTTTGTAATAACCCAAATTCTCCAGGAACTTTCTCCGCCTACTCAGAGAACAGGCTCAAAACCGCACACACCTGCAGTTAGTCCCTGTAAAGGGGTTTTAGAATCATAGAATCATCTAGGTTGGAAAAGACCTTTAAGATCATCAAGTCCAACCATCAACCCAACACTGCCAAACCCACCACTAACCCACGTCCCTCACAGCACCATGTCTGCCCCTCTGTTAAATACCTCCAGGGATGGAGACTCCACCACTGCCCTGGGCAGCCTCTTCCAATGCTTGATAATCTTTTCGGTGAAGAAATTTTCCCTAATATCCAATCTAAACCTCCCCTGGCACAACTGGAGGCCATTTCCTCTTGCCCCATCGCCTGTTCCTTGGGAGCAGAGACCGACCCCCCCTCGCTACCCCCTCCTTTCAGGGAGCTGTAGAGAGCGAGAAGGTCTCCCCTGAGGCTCCTGTCCTCCAGGCTGAACACTCCCAGTTCCCCCGGCCGCTCCTCATAAAACTTACATCTTTTCTCCTGAAACATCTATGACTGACTATTAGAAAGACACCAGAAAATGAAGCCAGATAAGATGAAGACTCCACCGCAGCCCAGTGTGTGTCCCCAAGAGCTCGCAGGCCAGGCTTTCCATAGCAATCCCGCCTACCAGGCCAGTGCCAGGCTGCATCCTGGCCAGGCCCTTGGCTGTGAGCAGCCGCTGACCCATCACACAGGACAGGGCACACAGCACCCCAGGGCCACTGAGATGGGCCAGCTGGCTTCTGGGTGCGCGCTGGGGACACCCTGCTCCCACCACCCTTGCTGGGTTAGACCCAACGCTGGCCTTCAGGGCAGCCCGCTGAGGGTGGGAGCCAGCTCCATGGCATCAAGGCGCAGGAGGAAGGATGAGCGTGACCCTCGCCTCCCCCTTCTCAGTCCTGGCTCCTGGGGAGAGCGAAGCCGCCAGCCCCGTCCCCTCCCCAGGGGGACCCAGCAGCCGGCCCGCCTCACCTCCCCCTCCTCAGAGGGACCCAGGCGACCGGGCCGTCATCTGCCCTCTCCAAAAGGCGCCCAGGAGACTGGCCCTCGTCAGCCCCCCCTGCCCGAGGGATACAGCCATCTGGCCCGTGTCACCTCCCCCCGCCCTGGAGAGGGGCCCCGCGCCCGACCCGGCCCCGCACCTACCGCCTCCCTTACCCTCCAGCCCGCCCGTCTCCTAGGAAACGCTTCCTTCCGCCCCGCTCGCAGCCAATAGGAGAGCGGGGGCGGCCGCAATTAGCCCGCCCCCAAGCCAGAAGGCCCAATGGGAAGCGCGGGCGGGGCCCGCCGCCATGCCGGGCCGTGAGGCCTGGCGGCACCGGTGTGCTGGGCGGAGTTTAGCGTCCAGGCATCAAAGGCTGTCCTAGGAAGGAAATAAAAATAAAACAGAGAACGTGCTTCGTTATGATGATGCACGCAGCCGTGGTATCGGCGGGTTTCCCCTCACAGAGCAGGGCCCCGAGGGCTGGAGGACAGTGAAGCAGGCCAGGGCCTCGGGTGGCCACAGCCCACCTCACCCGGGCCGCCCTGGCAGAAAGCTGCACTCGGGTGTTTCACGTAATTTTCTTGGCAACTTCATGTTCAAGGAATGGCTCCCACTTCCACAGGCTGCCTGCCTCACCCTCTGGCACCAAGAGGTTTGTATCCCTGGCTCTCAACAGAAGCGAAAGAACGAGAGAACGACGAATAGCCTTCAAGACGTTTTTATTGTCAAATGGACAGCTTTGCTACAACTCATTTCCCCTTCTGAGGGCCTATGGAGCCACTGCCTCCCTGCCCCAGCCCCAGAGCCTTCGGGGCAGGGACCGAGGCAGGCACTGCACCAGTCATGGAGGATCAAGCTTTGCAAAGATGCCCCCACTGTGGATTTCAGCAGAAAGCCAGTCAAATTGTACAGTCTTTTCCCTCTGTGAAATGAACAGGACAGTTCTCTGCAACACAGCTCCCTCCTCCGGCACCATTGGCTTCCTCTGCCCAGCAGCAGCTGCACGGAAGACGGTCTGGGGCAAAATTTTCCAAAGCATTCACATCTTTTCAACAAAGAACACAGGCATTTAGTCCTGCGTCCACAAAGGCACCAAGGCTCCAAAGTCACCTCTGTTTCAAGGGGACACCAGACACCTAGAAGCCTTTGTGGACCTGGGCCTTAAAGAGCTTAATCTCATACAGCAGTTGATATGAATCAGGAGTCCTAGGCACTTCTGAAAATTTTACCTCAGTTAATCCTGGCCAGGGAAACCAAAGCCCTGAAGTTCCTAGAATCTATTAAGGCAGAGTTCAAAATGGTTCTGTCCTACCTCTTCCCTAAAGTATCTTCGGACCTTAGGGATAAAGACCTATGATTGCATTTGGAAGCATTTAAAACGTCAAGCGATTCTGAAATTCTAAGATCCTTGTGGCAGTGATGGTGTTCACATGTTTGCTCATTCAGCACCGAGCAGGAAGGTGACGCGGCCCTGACTGGCAACGTGGATTACAGCAAAACATAAAGTACAGTCAGTGAGGAAATGAGGTCCCTGTGGCACAGATTTGCCAGCCTGACTTTAATCAAAACAGGCATCCAAGGCGGAAGAGAATTCACATTTTAGCAAAAAGACTAACCAGCCCTCCGTTTTTGGATTCAGTCTACATTTGGGAAAAAAAGTCAACAAGAAAACAACGGACAGAACTTTCTTAATTCACACATTAGACACCAGAGGGTCAATGGAGACACTCTTTTCCTTTTTTTTTTTTTTTTAAAAAAAAATCTGGATGAAATTCAGCACCCTTGAGTTAGCAAAGGCAGAAGGTGAAAGGAGTTACCAGAGAGCTTGATTCTGGGACCTGTGTGCAGAGCTCTCAGCTCCTAGTTAGGTCAGGAAGCAGCCGCCTCAGCTCTGCTTTGTTAATACTCGATAGTACAGTAAAGATAAATGATTTTAAAAACAAGATACATCACGGCATGAGAATTCACTACAACAGCCTCTGCTGTTGAATCACGGCCAAGAAGTGGGATGGGTTTGGTGTAAGTTGTGTGTGAATTAGTAGAGTTCAACTATATAGCTAGATAATTTAAAAAAGCAACCTGTACGAGTCTTGGAAGAGACCGAATCATATCCTCAGTTGGTGCAAAATAAGCGTAACTCCACCAATTTTTTGTGCTACTTCACTGACGCCAGCTGTGAACCCCGATTCCTTGTAGAAACCTAGTAAAACAGTCAAAAGCTGCCCGCTGAAATGCATTCTTTACATACAAAGGTCACAAATGTGTAATTAAACTGGAGCAGAGATTCCCACTGTATGATCCCTATCAAAAATATGAAGTGTGGCCCCAAACCTGCTTGGAGCAGGACTGACATGTGGCAAGCAAGGTGCATTTTTAAAGAGTTACAGAATAAGACCAAACTTGCTATCCAAATAACGTTGCTTTTTTTTTTTTAAATAAACTGGCCCAAAATTCTCCTCCAATCTTTTAAGATAGCTCAATATTTCCAAAGTGAACATAACTTTCAAAAACAACACTGATTAAAAAAGATGTTTGATGATACCTTAAAAAATACCCAGAATATCAAATTAATTCCAGTCCAGCGTTATAATTAGTTAAGAATACCTCCTGAAAATTATATCCTCACAAAAAAATGTGGGTACTGAAGTTAAAAGCATCAGAACATTATGTACTTGAAAATACCACCGATCTTTTAACGTTTAAAAACAAATCAGAACATTCTTTGGAATCACCAAGTTATTAAAACATGTGAGTTTCTCTACAGTCTCCACACCGTCTTTTCAAATCAGTCTGTGTACAGATTAAGTCTTTGAGCAGTTTAAGATCCACCGTCGGAAAATACAGAGTCTCTGACCAGCAGGAGGCTACATTAAACAGGAAAACATTGGCATTCTCCTTTTAGTACTGACTTCTGCCAAAAATAGAGACTTTCGAGCACAAGACAGAACCGCCCTGGTTTAGGAGATATTTCTTTCCTCTTCTTTTCTAAAATGCATTGTATGTGTACTTCCAGTGCAAATTTTTTTTCAGCACTTGCGACAGGCGAGAAGGAAAGGGGGAAGAAGAGAGACACTCTCCTATGGTCTTGCTTGGAGGAACCAACAGCCATAGCACGCTGACCTACCAGCTCTCCTTACGGTTGAAACCGGTTCCCATTGCTGGCAACTTGAATAGCTTAAAGATTTTTTTTTTTTTTTTAAAGATAAACAGATTACAGTTTAGCGTGAAATCTGGCCGTGGCTATGGTTCTATGTGCGTAAAGATTGGTTAGAGATGCTTTCCCCTTTCAGTATTGGTTGGCGTTTATTAAAAACAAGTCTGTGGTATTTCTCCACGGGTGTCATGAAATGTGAGAGATCTGTCTGACTCGGGTTTGTATTTCCTGTCGACACAAAGGGCAGGTCTCCAGTTGCAAGGCACACTCCATGCACAGGTCACTGAAGGAGGAAAAAAAAAAAAATAAAGATCAGTTAAAGCCTGCATTAACAGTATGAAAAACTACAAGAAAAAAAATATCCAAGCACTAAGCAGTTTAGTTAGCCTGCTAGAAACGCGGTCAAGCTAAGTCTTTCAGTGTGGTGATTAGGAATTGCAAGTCGGGTGTTGTGGATCCACAGGCTTTGAGAGGAGCTCCTGCTGCTCAGCATCCTGCAGAGCTGAAACTGCTCGTGCAGTCGGTGGGGATTACGCTTGTATGCTATTGTTCATCTGAACACTTGCTCTGGTCTGGAGAAGAGCAGCCCCAGTGCCCTGTGTGAAGCTGTCTCCGCTTCTCATTGAGGCACACCGGGCATGTCTCCTCTTCTCTTTGTAAGATCAGACAGAAGACCCATGGCAAGACTGCTTCCACAAGGGCTCTAAAAACACTACGCAACTGGACTTAACTGGATTGAATTTCCTAGCAGGCTACTTACATGCAGTGTTGCTCACACAGCTGTCTCATTTTTAGCTTTCAGAGGAATTTGTGACTTGAGACAATACATTTGTTCAACATTTAATCAGTATTTGAGTATATAATGAATATTCCGCTCTTCTCAATTTGATCTGGATTTCATGGCACCAGTACTAAGCGAGTACTCATCAGCAAGACTTTTGAAATGAGGGTATTAGACTTAGTCGTCCAGGGATAGCATGTATGGTACTGTAGCCACAGTACTTCCCCTGCCCAAAACATCCAGAGTTAAGGATGAAATCTGCTCAGGGGGAGGGCGACGGGAAAGGTGGGAATACTATGCTTAACTTCTGTATATTTCACATTCTTAAAAGGATTCGTTACTTCCTTTATGCCGGGGAGTCAACCAAGATAAGCAGGGACTGCATCTGGTCTCACCTACGTTCAAACACACGTTTTCTGTTTCTTGGTTTTGTTGTTTTCTTTTTTTTTGGGGGTGGTGGTGGTTTTTTTTGTGTGTGTGGTAGATTTTTTTGGTTTTTTAAAGTTTTTACCTGTGTCCGCATGGCCTGAGTTCTGTGTCCGCTACCTCATCACAGCAAAGCGTGCAGCAGTTCTCTCGGATGCTCACTTGCTTCAACAAAGCCAGACGCCTGTGTCTGAAGAAAAGGGACCCCCCGCCACACACACACGCATTAGTTCGACTCACGAGAGATTCATAACTCTTCCGAATACTGCATCAAGAGCAATGCAACATTTGCCCGTGCTACTCAGTGCTACTCAATGCTACTGCTGATAAGCATCAAGCACAACTTCCCACAAAAAAGGCTTAACACACCCAGAGATGTTCAGAACAGTTTTTGACGCCCTATGCTGGTCTGTGTTGGTTTACAGTTCTTCTAGCTGAACACTTCAAAAAATTTCTTCTTTAGTATCTGTGTACTTTTAAGAGTTACAAAAAAACCCCCACGAATAAACCAGACAAACCCACGTATCAACAAAATTCAGAAACCCTACAGTGCTGTAACACAGTTTAAAAGAAATGGAAAATAAAGTCACCAGCCCAGTATGGCAACTGCCACAAGGGAGAGTAAATGGGTAAAAAAACCCTATTTGATGAAATAAGACATTTTTGAGTTTGGAATACACACACTGCACGGCAAAACTGTTCAGTGGCAGGGTGACATGTCTAGCCCAGACTATGCTCATCTAGAGGAAATGGCCTCAAGTTGCACCAGGGCAGCTTTAGATTGGATATTAGGAAAAATTTCTTCACCCAAAGTGTTGTCAAGCATTGGAAGAGGCTGCCCAGGGCAGTGGTGGAGTCGCCGTCCCTGGAGATGCTTAAAAGATGGGTAGAGGTGGTGCTGAGGGACACGCGTTAGTGGTGGGTTTGGCAGTGCTGGGTTAACGGTTGGACATGATTATCTTAAAGGTCTCTTCCAACCTAGACCATTCTATGATTCTATGCCCCAACACTATATGCATTAAATTCAGCACAGGTCTACGTGAGTTTATGTTAACTCCTGCAATGGATAATTAGGGTCTGCTCAGAGGCTTGCCTTTTTTTCCCCCCCTATCACTTTTAAGATAAAAGCCATCTTTTAATTTAGGATCGGCTTATTGTTTCCAAACAGTTCAGGCTGTAGGGCAGGGATGATCTTTCCTTGCACAAAGAGCAATAGTGTCCAACCTAGAATGGAGCCTTTCAGTGCTGTCACATACTAAATAGGCTCTAACACAGGAGGTCAGGTTTCGCCAGTCTGGAGAAACCAGGACTAAGTAGTTCCCAGTTTCCCCCAGTTCCTCTCTACACCTTTTGGCACAATCAAGTAACAGCTCTCACAGGTAATGCTTAAACATTGCAAGAGCAGTGCCAGGGTGACATTAATACCAATCACATCTGATCATCAGCTAAAAACTGCAAAAGCCCTCATTTAGTGCATGACACTAACGAGACACAAGAACAGTTACTTTGAAACGGCGGCTGACCAAGAATGATAACTAACAGAGCATCCTGAGGGGTTAAATCAGACTCATTTAAAGCATCTGCGGTCGCAAGCAGATGTAAGTTACTCTGGCATTATATGCAGGTACAAAATGGTTTTGCAAGTTGCATTTGCTTTTCTCTGCAGAAATACAGTATTGCAAGCCTCAAACTTTGCCAACGTGTGACTCAGATCCAAGAGGAAGGGGTTTTTTTGTTTTCTTTTAAAATACTAAGATACTTATGTACCTAATTCACTTGATCAAACAGCTCAGCAATTCAAAACCAGTCTCTGAACTTTATTATAGCCAGGGGTACCCACCTCCAACACCACTCCCCCCTTAATTACATCCAACAAATGCCTATTTCAACCCCATACATCAGCACCACTCCAGAAGGCAAAGTTGCAAATCTGGGGTATGCTATATCCCAGATTACACTGTATACTGTTACTGTTTGTGTTCCAGTAAGTTATTTTATTGCTAATGACCTAGATCAGAAGGGCTACTAGTTTTCCTTCCTGCCAGGAGTTTGGTAAACTAAGGAAAAACGTATCCAAACCTGTTTCTGTCTGGCTTGATTTATATTTAGGTGGGAAAGCACTTCTAAATTTGAATAACCTTTGTTGGTATTATCATTCACAAATGGGGAAGTTTTCATCGAGGTCAAAAAAGAAGGACAACTTCAAGGCTTACAAACATTCAGTACCTCCATGCTGCCAACTTCACAAATTAGGTCAATTTTAATTAAGATATCTTTTTTTAATTAATACTACACCTCCTCAACCAACCTAACCATTCTCAGCAGGAGGCACTTTTACTGAAAACAGTTTACTGTGCAGTACTAGTTAAAATTAACTTAGCTTAGTATTACCCCCCAAAATTTTAATTTAAGGAATTTTGGTTGTATATCTCCTGCCCTACTCATTAAGTTGCACTGCAGCCTGTGGTCTAATCCTTTCCTGAAAGAGACCTATGGACGCGTGACCCCATAAAAGATGACTTTGCTAAGTACAACACAAGACTATGAACACAGAAGTGAGGTATTTTATTTCTCTGTATCAAACACACTCAAATTAGACAGGAAGATTACCTGGGCAAAATGATTTTCTCTTCTGCTGTCAGAAAGGCGTAATCATTAAAGGTACTGAACTTCATTGACGGTGGGTACTTGAAAGGTTTTGCCCCAAAGTTGAACTCGCACTGTTGATAGGACATGAAACTAGCTGCAGCAAAAAAGCCAGACCTGCAAGATGATGAACAACAGACATTTTAGAACGACTTAAACAATAATAGAGCTTTCCAGACACATTACTACTATTACCAGACAAAAATATACCCTGAAACAAAGAGACAACTTCCTTCAATAGAAACATGCTACAGCTAATTGGGAGCAAACCCTCGAACACATCCAGTTTCACCTGCACGTACTTCCCTTGTTTAGTTCTCAACGTCTGAATTTACTAGCAGGGTTTGTCTGAATTTACTCCTAAGTCAGGCAATAAAGGCTGCCCGCTCCACAACTAGGATTAGTCGCAGTTACACTAAGAGCAGACACGTACATCTGAACAGCCCACAACCTGATCCTCTTTACACCGATCAGCTCAGATATCTCCTTCAGCACTGGAAAAGAAGGATTTTTCTTCCCAACAACTGCTGTTTAGTGACCAGCCCAGCCTAAACCACAACAGTTGTGAGGAGCAACACCAACTGCAAGGGACACCTCCACCTCCACCGCTCCTGCTGCTTCATTTGAGCAGGCACAGATGTGGGGAACTTGCAGCTCTTGTACACTGGTTGCGTGGGACCTGTGCAGGATGAATCCAGGTCTGAGCTCTCTTAGCATGACGCCCATCTGTTCCTCCTTGCCCTTGCAGGATTACCTCAGGACAGCTGTCTTTTCTTCACAGCCACCTTGTAAGAACACCACAACCATCACCTCTTTCAGTTTTATTTACTGAAAGGATGTGAGTTGAGTAATACCCTAAGTTCTAACCAAGTAAGAGAATTGTTGAGTATATAAATGACATATTTCACGTGAAGAACAGAGTACTGCAAGGTGAACAGGCAAGATACTCGGCACCTCTTTAAACTGAACTACTCTTTGCTTGCATCTTGAACTTCATTTCGAGGAGAAAATGCGAACGAAATTATCAGCACAGTAGTATGAATTTACAGAGTACTGTAATGTTTAATTAAGCCGCATAGGAAGCTTCTCTCTGGTATCACACCAGCTTATCGTCTCAGAACTAAAAGGCTGAACTTCCCCATGAGAGTCAGAGGAGTTAGCCATGTGTTAAAATTAACAGAGCTGGCAAAATAAGCCTCAGGCCTTTCTGTAATGCTACCAAGAGACGTCCTCCCATGAGTATTCAATGTGCTACTACAGGAACTGGCCCCAGTGAACGGCAGTAAGTTAATATGCATCCTTCAGCGTTTACAGGAATGAGGCTTTACTTTTTAAAAGATCAAAAATTCCTCAAGCGCTATTAGAAGTTTGTTCGTCTTTGCTACACCCTCGTTCTATTTCAATGCTGCGCTAGTTTGACCGTAGAAAACATCGAGTTGAACCTGTCTGTGGAAGGTCTAAAGTATTTAATTTTGGACCCTGAAATCCACTTGTAAAATTACACCCTTCTCACTGATTTCTAAGCAACTTTCAATTGGGAAACCTGCTTAAAGATGGCTTCAGGGAAGCAAATATGAATTTACATCCCAAATGGGAAACACTTTATATAATTAAAACAATTATCCATACAGGTCACTGTCCTTCCAAATGAGCACATACTTACACAGCAGATGAAAATACTTGCTTCTCCGCAGGAAGCTGGTTTCCATTTAGATAGAAGATCATTTGCTTTTCTTGCAAGTCTAGTAGAAATCCTATTGTGTCTCCTTACAAGCAAAACAAAGATAATTTAGAGATTTCGCTTCTGTTAAATGCCTGCAGCTGAAACAGTTATGGTTTTAAGTATCACATATCTCACTATGAGTTGTCTCACTAAAAGGAACTGTTTGCAAAAGCATAAAGGAAGAAACATTGATACAGACAGTAACTAAAGAAAACAGCTAGGACAAAATAGGAAAAAAAAAATTTTGGTCTGCCAGACCATTAATGCTACGTAGTTGTAGAAGTATTGCAGAGTATTTGCCAAAGCCTGAAAAAAGCTGCAGTCTGCCTCTCCTTGGATATTTTACACCCGTTGAAGATATCCTCAGAACACAGACTTGTTAAGTCTAAGTTTCTGATATGCTTGTGCATATACTTATTTTTAAGAGGCGTTTTAATTTAGCCATCCTTGGGAGAAATTTGTAATAGAAGAGAAGGCGGCCCCGTTCACACACACATAGGACACACAGGCTCCTATCAAGATTTCAAAGCTGAGATCAAGAACAGAATTTTGCTGTCCAAGTAGCTATCCAAGAATTTAAGGGAAGCAAGACAGTGCTTAACCCTTATATTAGATATTTTTCCCCCCCCTTTTCTCTAAAATAACTCTTTCAACCCAGAAAGGAACATTTCAACCCTGTTTGTAGGACTACAAACATCTAAGAAAAAGTCTTATGATTAAGTGTCCAGCAGTGTTAATTGGTTCTATGATTTGTACTCTGCCTATGAAAAGAAAAAGCATTTAACCAACAAGATTCTCTTTACACAGATTGTGGAACAAGAGCGTGGTGCCCTCTTCGTACATGTAAACCACTGCAAATACTAGTAAAGGCACAATAATTACTAAACATTTAGTATCGTCAGGATTAGGCAGTAACTGCTCTGTTCGCATCTACTAACAAGCTGTTTTCTAGACACCTGCAAGAGGAAAAAAACATGCAGAAATCCGGCTAGGATAAACAGCAGAAAATGGACCGAATACCTTCTTTCCAACAGGGATGGGAATGTGGTTTACTTCTGGCATTATACCAAATCAGCTGCCGGCAGCCATCGTATGCACAGGAGTATTCATCATCCCCGATGCCGTAACCTTCCTTTAGAAAAAAGAGTGTCAAGCATTTCAGTCGGCAGCCATTCCTCACACAGAAGGGCTGAAGTTTATTTGTTATTCAACTAAACCATTCATCCAAGGGCAGGAAGGGTTTCTCCCACCCCCGTGAAGATATTTTTTTCAAACTAGTCTTAGTTTCATTTTCACATCAAAAGGAATTTGTTGGGGTGACGAGGGGGGGAAGAAGGCGATACTGTCTCCAAAGTGGTTTTCATTCTCTGTGAGCTCAAATCACTCCTGCCTATTGAACTACTTAAAAATCAGAAGGCCAGTACCCAAATAGCTCTTTGCATCTTAAAAAGTCAACATAGGAGTATAGCTGCTCTCTTATCTTGAAATCCCAGTACCAGACTTGTAATACCTTCCCCCGACAAGATACCCCAGTGCCACCAGAACATCCAGTACAGAGAAAGCACAAGCCCACAGCCCCTTCACTGAATTTGTTGCATATTGTGTCCCTTTCAGTGCCAGCCTCCCTCAAGTCGTGAAAAAGGATTATCAAGTGATAGTCCCAAGGTCCAAGACAAATGTAAAACTAAAAGTGTCAGAGTGGGAGAAGAATCTGTCACGCAGGAGAACACAAACACGAAACCCAAAAGCATTATGGAAGATAACTTCCTCGTGCTCAGCATGGTTTGTCTGGAGTGCAGATACTGGACAGTGTCTGATTACACAAGCCTCAGATGGCCCAAATTAAAGCTAAGCCCAGCTAATGGCCGTTTAGTGTCATATTTAGGACTAGTCTTTTTGTTATGCGTGCTGCAAAGAAAGAGCATATGGCTGATCTGATGACTGTGTGTGTGACATACCCAGAAGAGACTATCCTTGTATTTCAGGTAAGCAGCTGATGAACTTAAAATAACAGCATAGCATTTAGCCACCAGCAAAACAGTTGTAGCAACAGAAAATCATCCTGCTCAGAGATGTGACATCTCCTATTTTCATACCTCGTACAGGAAGCACAGGCAGAAAAATGCATATACACCAAGCTCCTTAACAGTAAGTGGGAAAAATCTTTTAAGCCTCTTAGCAGTCTGAAGGCAGACACATGGCCTTTTATTCCAAACAGTTTCCATTACACTCAATGTCTACAATGCCTGTGCTCAGGACAGGTCCATATGGTATTTTGGTTTGGTTGTGGGCTTTTGGTTTTGTTTTGTGGGTTTTGTTTTTTTTTTTTTAAGTTTAAATCACACTTGCAATTTCACACTAGCAATGTGGGACTGGACTGGGGATGTGATGCAGAGATATACGCGTGCATACACCAGCACAGGACAGTGCTATTTACGTGAATAATTAGACGAAATGGAACAAGAGCACTTAACTCACAGGAAGGCTTAAGTTAAATGGTGAGAAAAGCTACTCTCCCATTCCAGCTGGATTTCTTGCCACTGGTGTTTGTTGCAACTTATTGATGTGTTTCTCTCATATACCTCACCATCAATATTTACTCACATATGTAGTTGGCCTGTCTTCTTTTAACTATTTCTCTCTACATTATATATATGTATTTTCTCCTAAATTAAATTCCAAGCAGGAACAGGAAGCCATGCAATTAAATCAATAGAAAAGCGCTACAGGTACATTTCTTACTCAAGCTCAGCCAGTACAAGTGTCAACTTAAAATCCCAGCGCTGTGTTTCCATTCCGGGCAGTGGCAGCAGGCCAGGCCACACACGCCTTCTGTACTAAAATTCTAGCTTGCACTTTAAGGAATTTTAATGGAAGCTTGGAAGGCTGGTAATAGGGGAAGTCATCTCTAAGCTGAAGCAGACAATTTTTTGGGTAGTAGTCTTAGTATTGTGGAAATACTGAAGCGAATTACGCTACAGCATACTGAGTTTGTAACAGCCATACCGAGTTACCATGAAGGCTGAAGAAAGAAAGAAGTCTGGTTGCATCTCTACTAACATTTATCAATTAATAATTTATAATTATTCTTTGACTATAGATTTGGACTTCATGTGCACATGGCACATTTTGCTTTAATGCTAGTAAGTACATAATCTTAAAAGTAAAATAGCGGAAAGAAGAATACTTAGAATTAAGAGTAAGATACTAAGTTATCTGGACGAGTAGGAGAGCAAAGCAAACTATGAAGTAAGAGAGTGTACTTATTCCATATTATCAGAATAAAGGCAAAAAGGTAGAGGGTTTAATCTTTTTGTAATCCTTATTTTTAATTAAAAAGAAGCTGTCACATACCCAAACCGTACCATATTGCTGCTACCAGCGGATCCAGTGATACCATGCTATCCCAGAGTCAATTTAAATAATTATTTCCCTTGTGAAAGTTAATTGAATAGGAAAGTATGTTAAAGAGTGTAATCAAATGGCTGCTTGGTGACCTGTGTAAAAGCGAGTGCATGATAATCTGCTAGTTCCCAGCGAGCAATTGTTTACTTCACAAAAACAACAGACAGTAAACACCGCTGTTATCAAAAGAATTTCCAAGAAGAGACTAAGCCACAAGAAATAAGCCATTTCCCTGTAGCTTTCAGACACCGGCAAGCAGATTACAAGCTGTCACAGCTAGCGGCTACGCGTGACTTGTGTGAACAGTGCCAGTCTGTAGCAGAGACAATACAGCCTCTTCTTGCACCACTAACTTCAGCAAAAACAGCTTCACGGAAGTAGAGAAAAATTGAAGGAAACACAAAAGTGCTCAGTTACTACCACGGAGTATCTACTTTGATAGGTGGTGTAAGTAGAAAAATACTGAACGTTGCATCATCAGCCAGATGACATTACACATACTCACATGATTGAGAAATTTGCTGTCTTTGGTAGCCCATCCTATCTGCATCACTCCTGAAGTAATGACTGTAACTTCGTAGTACCAAACTCCAGAATCGACACAGAACGTACATCTAACGCTTTCAAAGGATGAGGCATCACACCGAGCCTACCAAAACCAAACAAAAAACTAAGTTTTGACAAAATTCGCATTCAAACAAGCCCGTTTCTTCCCTGGGTCGAGTTTTTTTTGCATGTAAGAATAAACCAACATAATTTCAGAGGCTCTTCAGATAGAAAGTGCCCTCTCTTCATAGCAATAATTGTCACACAAACTAGTGAGTAGGCAAGACTGAATTGTTCAGTGGTAAGCCACAGGTTAAAAACACACAGCAGAAATACACAGTCAATTTAAAGATTTAAAGACCAAGACAGGAAGACCTAAGTCACTGGTTGTTAGCTGACTCCTGGTATGAAGGCCAGAGAGGTATTCAATGTTAATTCATGAAAATTCATCTGTAAGTAGTCAAGCAAGTGTTTAGAAAAAGTAACAAAGGAAGATAAAAACCCCACATGGCTGAGACAAAAAAAATCCTACTGCTACAGACTTCTCAGGACTAGACTGGACAAACAATAAGAATTATACTTTGGGAACAATTTTAGTCAAAATGAGTGAGAAGCCAGCTGACTCTCAAGCATCCTCCTCCCTTTTCTGAAGGTCTCGGGCACAGACACAGGTGTTACTTTAGCGTGTGAACACTTCTACAATTGAGATCAGTGTAGCGATGTTACAACATGCAAAACGTTACTATGCAAAGCTGGCAGAGAACTTGGATTCATTCTAGAAAATCACAGGAGCAAGCAGCAAACAAAAATAGTTAAAATGTGCCTTTTTCTTCAGACTCCTTTTCAGGTTGAAATCATGAAGCGATATCCTACCTCTAATCCATGAGGCGAGATCTTCAGGTATTCACTGACATCGTTACTGTTCAGCATAGCCCTAATGTTGGTCAAGTCAACCTTCTCGTATGTAAACTGCCTGCCTTCTTTTAAAACTGCAAAATAAAACTAGTTTTAATCACTGCTGCAGCAAAACCTCGCATTAAACATTTCACACAGTGGCAATCAACCTCTCTAGGATCCACTTAGTTTTTGGCATAACGGAACAAAATATTGATATTTTGCCTGCATGAAAACAGCATCACTTTTACTACACTGTGTTAAATATCCTCTAAACATCAGAACGCAACCTATACCTCTGACTAGGGCTCTTACAATCTAATTACTACTTCCAGGAAACCCACAGGCAAACATAAGGCATCCAAGTTCATACCCAGATGCCACTGTTTCAGGATTCGTGTATTCTGTTGGGCAGAGTTCTTCTGCTTCATCGCAGTGGAAAAGATTTTGGGGATGGGGAAGAAGGGGGAAAGGGAAAACAAGGATTTAAAGTTTTGTTGGTGTTTTTTTTTTTTTTTTT